>JBBPBO010001984.1:66576635-66711573 GCA_037974295.1 Cicer cuneatum | reverse complement strand
TTTATAGATATATTTCATATGAATTGCATTCAGATATAAAAATACCAATAATAAATTAATAAATATTTCGTTTAAAATATTAATAAATATAAAATATTTTTTTATGTAATATTTTTTATACCGATAGATACCCAACAAATCAAAAGGTAAATACATATGCAAAAATATACTGGTGTATTATTTCTTTCATTCTATACTTTTATTTTTATTTAAAAAAATACCGTTATACTTAATAAATGCTAATAATTTATATTTAAAAAATATAGACAAACACCAGACTCTTGTTTGATATTCTAAATTTGTAGTTACAATAATTTTTCCTTATTAAACTCTCTAACTATGCAAATAATGAAGAATTAAATTCAATAACAACATAATCGTAACTGTAAAAAAATAAAAATAATAGTGATTTATAATCCAAATTTGTTAACAAGTTAACCAAATTACTAATATTAAAAATACCGCGGTATACGTACATTGGATTATGACAACTAAAAAGGAAAATTATTTCCAGGTTATTATTTATTATTTATACATAACAAATTTAAAATTTTCCATTTCGTTATTCTTATTTCCCTGTAAGTATCCACCACCACCAATGTCTAAACCAAGGGCAAACATCACATACTATACATCCTATATACTATATTAGTATTTTATTAGCCCATAGAATAAAGGTACATTTCTTCCACACCTAATGAATGATATATGATAACGTGATTCATTTTTCCTAGGTAGCCGACACACCATTACCTTGGTCCTAATTACATTGCACATGCACTTGCATGAAAAAAATCAACATAATATAATTTTATTAAACTATAATAAAAATGAATTTTAATATTTTACTAAAACGTGATAAACTAGTCGGTCTAATTTTTTTTTTTTCCTTTCTAGTCCATCATCTAAAAATATAATTTTATTCTTCTCAAATATACTCCATTTGACTTTTAATTCTGGTTGTTTTATTTTAATCTTAGTCAAATTTATTCATATTAAAATTGATAATCATATAAATGATTTAATTTTAGTTTTTCAAATTAAACTTACATAAAAACTAAAATAAATATTAGTATACACATACTATATAGATCAATTTAAATAAAAAAAATTACGATGATTAAAACAAAATAACTACAAGTAAGATGTAATATATTTACAAAGACTAAAAATCAAACAAAAAATAATATTTTTGTTGAGATTAAAAGTAAAAAAGAATAATTAACATATATTTAAAAAGAAAAAGGGACATTCCGTATAAAATTTTTTTACAATAAATACATGTATATCCATTAAATTCATATTTTTTTAGTCTATATTCTAAAAACTCACACGATTTCAAAATTTCGTTGTATATATCCAATAATATCCACATTTTTTGGGTTGAATTTAAGGAACATTGCATTCATATATAAACCAAAGTAGAATAATATATGTAACCGCCCCAATAGAATTGAATTTGTCACACCCCTTTGGATTCATTGAATGGCTATGGCACATCTAAACCTCAATTCAATTCAACAGCCCCACAATTCATTCTTAGTGTGTTTTTCAGAATCCAACCAAATGAAATAGAGGGAGAGAGTGAGAGAGGGTCAGGTAACTTCATTCATTCATCATATTGAAGTGCATGTGTTTATAGATGTTTTTGTCAGACATTGACAGCTCTTTGCGTATCCATCATGCAAAACTTAGACAACCAATTATACCTCTTTGCCATTTTATGTGAACTTTTCAACACCATTCCACGCACAAACTTAGCACCAATTAAATACTATTCACTTCTTTATTTTCCTTCCATTCTACAAATGAATTCACACCTATCACCCTTCAAATTTTTATTTTTCAACTATACAAACTATATATTATTTGTTGTTTTTATTATTATTGTAAAGTAAGCCTACTACTCTACTAGTATAAACCAACAACAAATAATTTCCATGTAAGTTTATTCATTACTCTTTTTTCTTTGTAGAATTTGCACAAAAAATTATATTTGCCAAAGGTTATATGATTAATTGATTGTTAAGTTTATCTTTCATTTTGAGGTTGTTGGGTTCTCCTTCCTTCTCAATATGTCTAGCTGTTCCACTACCACCCACTGAAAACAAACCAGAGAATAAATAAATTAAAAAAAAAAGGAAATAGCACTATGATTGGAAAAATAATAATTCTATTTATTTAATTATTTTAAATATTGAGTATTAATATTTAACATTAATTAAAATATACTACCTTATTAGATTAATGTCTTATTTCTTGTTTTGTTGTCTATTTTAAAAAATAATTAAAATTTGGTACCTAAAGAGTCCCCTTCTAAATCTTGAAATTTCTGAAACTGAAAAAATAAAATAAAAAAATTGTCCTTTTTGTATAACCCATGATTTAGCCCTTATTTGTGACAAGAAATTCCATCTGGGCTACTGCAAAAAGAAGAAAAAAAACAAAAGTTTGTGGATTTTTGCAGAGTAATGTGCAAATTGAAATTGGTGGTAAAAAATGGCGAATCTTGTTCCTGGTGTACTTTTGAAGCTTTTACAACACATGAACACAGATGTTAAGGTTGGTGGTGAACACAGATCATCTCTGTTACAAGTTGTTAGCATTGTTCCAGCACTTGCAGGTGGTGAACTTTTCCCAAATCAAGGTTTTTATTTGAAAGTTTCAGATTCATCCCATGCTACTTATGTTTCTTTACCTGATGAACATGATGATCTTATTTTGAGTGATAAAATTCAATTGGGTCAGTTTGTTTTTGTTGATCGTTTTGAATCTTCTTCTCCTGTTCCTATTTTACACGGTGTTAGACCTGTTCCTGGTAGACACCCTTGTGTTGGTACCCCTGAAGATATTGTTGCTACACATTCACTTTCATTTCTTGACAACAACAACATTAAGAATAATCTTGTTTCTTCTGAGATTCCTAGGAATGTGTTTGGTGTGAAGGAAAAGGAGAAAAAGGAGAAAGTGAGATTAAGTTTTGGTTGTGGTGGTGGCAGTGCTAAGGAGGATGCATCAGAGAAAAAAAATGGAATTTTTGGAAGAAGTAAATCTCAAACAACAAAGCCTGTGTTGAAGATTGATGTGAAGAAGGAAAGGGAAATATTGCCTCAAAATTTAAATAGGTTGAGGTCTAATAATGCAAGGTCTATTCCTTCTTCACCTAGTAGTTGTTATTCATTGCCTAACACTTTTGAGAAATTTGCTAATGGTGTTAAGCAACAAAGGTCAAAGGTTGATGGTAAGGGAGCGGAGAAGGTTGTGGGAGTGGGGGATGTAGGAAAGGTTGGGAAAAAAATTGTTGTTGGAAATCCAATTAGGAATTTGGTGCAAGGTTTTGATTTTGGTGCTAAGGCTTTAAGAAAAAGTTGGGAAGGGACTATGGAGGTTAAGAATAGTAGAGAGTCTTCCAAATTCAACAAGGGTGTTGTGAATCCTGATCCTAAGCCTGGATTTTGTAGCTCGGTAAGTGCGATTTCATCTTTTAGGGTTTGTTTGGATTGGTTTGTTTGAGTTTATCTATTGAAAACACTTGTGAAACTGTTTGAAAGAGTTTGTGGAAAAAGCTTATGACACGTGGATAAGTTGTTTTCATAAACTTTTTATGATAGCTTATGAGAACAACTTATAACTTATATGAATATAGTTTGATTTTATTTTATCTTTTGTTATAAAAATAGTCTATGTATAAGCACTTATATGATAAGCGTTTAATAAAATTGTTTATCTTAATAGGGCATATACTTTTTAACATCTATTGATGTCAATTGTTGGGTTCAATTGTATCTTCCTTTGGTTGTTTTTTATTTTTTAATATTCTTTTTCCCTTTCAAATTTTATGTGTAATACTTCTACTGTGTTATAAGTTTAGAACTTCTGTTAGTGTAGATTTGAGTTACCTGGATTTCATTTTGTTTGTTTGAGTCAATCAAATTCAAGTAATTGTTTTCTTTGTTTCATTTTATGGTCTGTTAGACTCCTAGGAGAAGCAGCGTTTCGAGTGAAAAGTTGTCGTCTAGAGAGGTTAAAGCACCGATAAAACCTGCTAAGGAAGAACATAAGGCTCAAATGTCTATAAAGAAGGTTGCTGCTAATGGAACTCCAGAGGAACAAGAGAAGACAATTAAGCCAAGGACTTCCATTGGAAAGAAATCTGCTGAAGTTTCTAACAATGGACTACCTGGAAACATGGTCAAGGTTTCCGTAAGTAGTAGAAAAGTGACAGATGCAAGTGTTCAATGGACTTCACTCCCATCGTCTATTTCGAAGCTTGGAAGGGTAATTTCAATTGAAAAATCATTGGCTTTTACATTTTTAAGTTATCTGATTCTTGGCTGCAAAATATATTATGCTTGCTGATTGAAATTGTAATGGAAAGAAAGGAAAGTTTCTTATAAAAATTGTCTTTTGAGTTTTTGAAAGAGTGTCTTGAGTTTCACTAAAATAACTCTAACAAGGATAACGTTGGTTCGTATGATCAGATTACGCTTGCGCCGGTAGATATTCTTTGTCTTTATTCAGATAGATATATTATGGCTTCATGAATTTAGATGATAAATTATGCCGCTGTTTCATTTAATTCTTATTCTGTGTTCATATCTGTGACAGGAAGTAATGAAGCACAGAGATTCTGCACAGCTGGCTGCAATTGAGGCTATGCAAGAAGCCGCAGCTGCCGAGAGTTTATTACAATGTCTGAGGTATGAATATATTCAGGAGATTAACCTTAGGCAATTAAGTACAAATTATTCTTCCGGACTGCGGACATTTTTGTATCAGGTCTTAATCTTAAGTGATATATGGTCAAGGTTGTCCACTGTGTCATATATGATTTGAAGCCTAGATATGTTGCTGATATAGTCTCCTGAGTTAAGATGCAAATCACTGTCATTCCATAAAATTATTCTTAATACTTTACAATGCGGTATTCAAACTCTTAATTTTTTCGATGTTAGGCAAAGTTAACAAACTCTAGATCACATACAGGTTACATAGTTTATCCCCTGACAATTGTGTAATTAAGGGAGAGATGTCTTGGACACTTATTCAAGATGTTTGAATGATAAATGAAGAACAATGTATATGAGTGCATTCCATGTTAATTCTTAACCAGAATTGGCCTGTGCTTTGTTTTGGTAGGCGTAATGTATCACAATACTCCTGAAATCATTGTAATTTAATCCATGTTAAGATACTGAATATTCATGAAGATTTCAGGTTTAACTGTTAACATGGTTAATCTATTTGGATAGAGTATGTGTGTTTGGGTGAGCTTTTGTCAAACGTGATTTTGAATGAACTAGAATTGAGTGCATATTTGGTTTCACGGTGGGATTGGCAAAGCAAAAGCTACACTCTGTAAGTGTTAATATTTTTGGTTGTTCTTACTTAATAGTAAGTTTAAAGTAAAATTTAGTGTAAATTTTCAACCTAATATAAAAGCTACTTTTATGACTAACCATGATATTTTTTAACAAACTCACTTTTGCCTTGTATAGAAGCAGTTTTTCGAGAGCCTCGTAGGCTCTCGAAAACATGCAATATTATGTTAGAATTTGCAAAATGCTACATACTAAGTTGTTGCTGATGCTTTTGGTGATGTTTTTGTGCAGTATGTATTCGGAGCTGACTAACTCTGCTAAGGAACATAACCCACAACCAGCAGTAGAGCAGTTTTTAACTCTTCATGCTAGCCTGAATAGTACCCGATCAATTGCCGAATCCTTATCTAAACCGATTCCAGATGGTTCTTCTCCCGATTATGAAAAGAGTAAAGTGGAAGAAGCGCTAAAAGTAAAATCTGATAGACAAAAACAAGCGGCTTCTTGGGTCCAGGCAGCCCTGGCCACCAATCTATCATCTTTCGCTGTTTTTACAAAAGAACCTCAACCGTCTAAGCTTCCAGCTTCAAGTAATTCTCAAACTCAAAAGACTACAGTTGGAAATCAACCTGCATTAGTCCTACACAATTCAAGCAAAGATTCATCATCGAAAGTTCGTGTAAAAACTCGTCCCGGTCCCACAGCTAATTCCAAACTTGCATCACAAGTCATTCCTCGCAAATCGACCGATGGATCAGCAAATGTACACAAGCAACTTGTCCAACCGCCTCCAGAGTGGGTTAGAGGAAATGGTCTCAATGAGGTGGTTGATTTAGCCGAAATGTTGCGGTTACAGTCCCGAGACTGGTTTTTGGGATTTGTCGAACGATTCTTGGACAG
Organism: Cicer cuneatum; assembly: GCA_037974295.1. Taxonomy (NCBI): domain Eukaryota; kingdom Viridiplantae; phylum Streptophyta; class Magnoliopsida; order Fabales; family Fabaceae; genus Cicer; species Cicer cuneatum. The sequence continues at coordinate 66,705,352 of JBBPBO010001984.1, read as the reverse complement.
TGACGGGGACACTAAATTGTTGGATAACGGCCAAATAGCAGGTATGCTCACTCAACTAAAGAGCGTAAACGATTGGTTAGATGAGATAGGGTTGAACAAGGATGAAGGAGAATCATATTCAAGCCAGATATCAGTAGAGACAATCGACCGGTTGAGGAAGAAGATATACGAATATCTTCTTACACATGTTGAATCCGCCGCAGCTGCACTTAGCGGCGGATCACAATCGTCGCCTCAGATTCAAACAACACAGGTTAAAGCAAAAAGGTGAGAATGAGTACATAGCTTAACTTAACAATGCATAAGTAGAGATGAGAAGGATTAACCTTGGTCATTAAAAAATGTTCAAGAAGTTAAATCCTCTCTTAAAATTCACTTTTTTTTAAGCTCTTTCTATCTTCTGTGTGTACATAAATCCTACATAGGGTTTGATTTGAGGTATAGATGGAGTGCTAATTATTTGTTAGGGGTGATAGCAAATATGATTTGTGAAGATATTGTTATTTCTTTTCATTTTTCTGAATATTTGTTCAGACGAAATTATACACAAATTGAAACAGTGGAAGATATCAGTAAACATTAATTTTTCTACTTCTCTGCCTTGAATGTGGTTTTTGTATAAAATAAGGATAATATTAGACTTCATAAAATTTCAAAAAAATATTATGAATAAGACAGTGATAGTGATATGCTTCGCAAAAATAAAAGAAAATAAATATGTATTCAGCTTTGAAATACTTATATTTGTTTTTCCTTATTTTTATTGTTAATAACAATCTAGGGTTCAACAAACACCACGAGTCTATTAAAATTTCAAATGATTTTAAGTGTTGGTCCAGCTTTCATGGTGCTATTATCAAAATAGTACACCTAAAATATGGTATGAATATGATTGAAGGAAGTTGTGTGGTTGATAATTGCAGCAAGCAAATATAGTTGAATTTCCATATCTTTGAAGTTTTGAATGAAGAATGTTGTACTTGCTTGCCCAATTATTGTGAACCGGAGAGGACATGCCCACTTATAGTCTTATAGATGGATGGACATCAACAATTAATTAAGTCCACTTTTTTATAACTCCCTTATGCCCACTTTTTATTGCACTAAACTTGTATATATATTTTACCATTTATTTAATATAATTTTGATTCTAATTTATAAATTGTTTATATATGGCTTTTAGTTCTTATAAAATTACAATATTTTGTTTTTAATTCTATACAAAATTTATTTACTTTTTTATCCCAAAAAATTTATTGTTTTAATTTTTTATTTTTACTTTTAAGTCAGTTCATGTTTATTTTTTGAAATTTTGAATGATATTTTTGTAGTTATGTCTAGATATTATAAACAACTCTCGTACAATAATTTAATTTTTTTTCAATAAGAGATGAAATAAATATGAATTTTTAAACTTTTGTCACTTAGAATCTCATTTTTGATCTATCCTTTGTTTAAAAAAATCTAAATATTTGCAGAGGAAATTTTTATAATGTTCTAAATATATCTAGAAAAAATTATTCAAATTTTTTAAAAATATACATGATTTGACTTAAAAATAAAGACCACAAATAGAAATAGAAAAAAAGTTTAGAAACTTAAAAATTATTACAAACAAAATTATGAAATTTTATAGATACGGAAAATATTATTTAACCCTTATATATTAGATGTTTTCATCTTTCAAAAAAAAAATTAATATGTTTTCATACTTTTACCACTAATGTATTAGAATTTGTAGTATACACATAAAGATATAATTTAAGCAAATTGATAATAAACTATTATAAAAAAGTATGTTATTATTTATGGATAAATTTGATAGTGAGTAATTAACTAATTAAACATTATATAAGTAAAAAATATGTTAAATGTAATTTAGAAATTTAAAGTAAGTTACCTCAAATTAAAAAAAGTTATTACCTTTATTATATGTATAGATTATAAATATTATGTATTTTTTTTGAACAAACCAAATTGTAGAAAAATATAAAGACATAAGAAAAAAATAAAGTAGTTTTTTAAGAAAATATCAAAGAGCTATTTTAGGGGAAAAATTATATCAATTGTTAATGAAAATAATTTAATTTATTTATTTATTATATTTTATTTTATTTTATTTTTGTTAGCGGTGTTGGTGCAACACGTCTGGTGGATTCAGCATGACAAGTAGTAACAACAAACATTCGTCAGCCATTCATTTGTATTTGCCCCTTCACAACCACTGCCACATACTACCAACTTGCCCAACTCAAACCACAATCTCTATTATTAAACAAATGTACATCAAATTCATTCATACATTTTGTGCTCATTCATCCATTTCAATCATTATTTTTTTAATAAAATAAACTCAGTTACTCTTATTTCTTTGGATTATATTTTTTTTTAAATTGTGTTTTTGACAAAGACCTTTTCTATAAAGATAATATAAGTATATTTTTTATGAGTTTAATTTTTACACATTATCAAATGTCAAATGTAAAAAGTTTTAGAGATAATTAAAATAAAAGTTAAATATATCAACAAATTCAACAATTATAATTATAAAAGTGTAAAATATCTTTATATCTATACATTTTAACGATTGTTAATATAAAAGTTAAATTCATTTTTTATATAATATGAATTACAGAAAGCCATTAACATAAATAAGACATTTTATTTACTGACGTTACGAGTAGATTCTACAAATGAAAGAGTTTATAATTATAAATGTTGGAATTAAGTTGGTTTTATAATTAAAGTTTTGATGTTAACATAAATATTTTATGATAATGATATATTTGACTTCAAAGAGTATGAAAGAAGATATGTTCAAGATTTGTTGAAAATTTGTTCAAGATTTATCTACAACAAATTTACAATCTCGATCTAAACAAAAAAGGAACATAATCAATTTGAATAATTTACAAACGCAACCTAAAAAAAATATAATTCAGAATTAAACAAGGACTAAATGGAAGCCAAAATTTTAACTATAAATAGACACTTAAGGCTGAAGAAGAAAAGTATCGAAAAATATAAAAGAGTAATCTTAGAGTTTAAAAGAGAAATACTCGTTTCAAGTTATAAATATTTTTTGAGTATTCTTTTCTTAGAGTGAAAGTTATTATTATCAACTTTTCAGAAGCAACTACTCAAGTTTCAATCTCTTGTATCAAACCTGACAGTCGTTTAGTTTCTTCTTCAATCTGAGGTTGTTAGGAGAAAACTTGACTTGTAGAGTCGAGATGATGTTCCTCAAAAGTATGAGGTTGGAGGGCAATATGGTTTTTAATTCAAGGGCGATTGTTTCTACTCCAAGTAAGTCACAAAAAACCAAACTAGTTTTTAATTTATTTATAAATTATAAAAAAGTTATCAACTTTGACAAATACAATTCAACCCCCTTCTTATATTTGCATCTTCTATAAATATTCACCAAATAACATTTATTTTGTTTTTCGACCTTCGTAACTATATTTAATATAAAAAAAAATCTATTGATGATATAAAATTCTTTTAGACTATCATTCAATCAAATAATTACTAAATATGTCTCTTTATATTGAATTATTTTTAAAGTAAAAATAATTATTAAATATTTTATTAATATGACGAATTATTATTAATCCACCGCGTAAAACAAGTTTATTATTGCATCTCTTTTAAATCTTAATAACTATAATAAAGATAAATATCTTAAAAAAATCTATAATAAAGATATAGGTGTATTAGCACCTCAAAGAAGAAGAAAATAAAATATAGTAACATAGCATATTGATGAAGAGGAAGGGGTGGTGGTGGAAGACACGGTGGTAAGAGAGAGAAATCAAGTTCCTTTTCAACCAAACAGTAAAATTAGTGGCAACCCTTTATTTCATCATCATCTCTCTCTCTCTCTCTCTCTATTTCCTTCAATGAACAAGATGCTTTCAAAGGTTTCCACAACTGCCATGTCCTCTTTTTCTTCCTCATCATCTAGGGTTCGTCTTTTTTTCCCCTTCCTTTTTTTCTTTTTTAATTTCCTTTTGGATTGTGAAAATTTCGGTTTTCATTTCAGTTTCTCAAGGAACAAAGCAAATTGGATGCTGTCCTTCCATTTTTTCTTCCTTAAATTATAATCTAAATTGTTAAAACCCACTTATTTTTGGATTTCCCCTCGTTGTTTGCATCTTGAAGACTCATAATATGAAGGTATTTTGTTTTTCGGCGATGTCATAAATTGTTTTACATCAGCAGCTAAATCATGGACATATGTATTTTTCTTTTTTCTTTTTTACATTAAAATGTATTATTGTTCTTTTTTCATGTTTTACTTGAGAATTATTTATGTGTTGTGATCATTATTTGATTTGGTTTATTGTCTATCATTTTGAACTGCTTCCTTCTGGTTTTAGTTTTTAGGTACTTTGGTTGCTCTTTTGCATTAAGTTTTTTTTTTTCTATGAATTTTTTACATCTAAACGCAGATAATAATTTAAGAAAATAAAAATTATTGAATGTAACTACATGTGTGATTGTAGTGTTGATGTGGGACACCTGACATGTTTTTGATATGAAGTGTTAGTGCTACGTAGTAATTTTTGCTTGTTTGTTTGTGATTATAACTTAACCTATAGGGAAGTGTTGTTTTTGACTTATTACTTTGACCGTAGAGTTTACTATTGATAATGGATGTTGAATTGATTAATGATTATTCTTTGTTTCTTAGGTGAGAGCTGGGTTTAGTGTGTGGCCTAATGTGAGGCAACTTTGCTTTAGAAAAGGCGTTCTGTATGGATTTATGCGACTCTTTTCTACTCCATTAAAAACGCTGCGTGGAGGTGCTAGTCGCTCACTCAGAGTGGCTCGGTTTTGCAGTGTTGTGAATATGTCTTCCTCATTGCAGATTGAATTGGTGAGAACAGGTCTCTTACTTATTTTATAAATTGTTAAGGTGCAATTTGGTTAACATTAAGTTTCCCAATTCGATAATGTTTCTGAAAAATATGCTGAAAGCCTAATCTGTGGCTTTGTTGTCACATTTCTTTGAAAAATAATTAGGTACCTTGCCTGAGTGACAATTATGCGTACCTTTTACATGACGTTAATACGGGCACAGTTGGAGTTGTTGATCCTTCTGAAGCTTTCCCTGTCATAGATGCATTGAGTAGGAAAAATCGAAATTTGACTTACATACTCAACACTCACCATCATCATGATCACACTGGTGGAAATGCAGAATTAAAAGCAAGATATGGGGCAAAGGTATGGTATTGTATCTTTCATTGAAGTATTTTCTTTTATTGATATTCTATATGCATTATCCAAGAGCATCATCATCATCATCCTCAGATATGATGATGATGATAATGTAGTTTTTATGCTTTAATTTACTGCTATGTGTATTTGTTAATCCTTCCATGTTTCATTACAGGTGATTGGTTCAGGAACTGACAAGGAAAGGATTCCTGGCATTGATATCCATTTGAATGATGGTGATAAGTGGATGTTTGCTGGCCATGAGGTGCATGTAATGGACACACCTGGTCACACTAGAGGTCACATTCAAGCCTTATTTGTACTATTATCAAACCATATGGCTGTGTGGCTCTTTTTTCTAATTTTCTATTATTTATACTGTAAGCAGGCCACATTAGTTTCTACTTTCCGGGATCCGCAGCAATTTTTACAGGAGACACTTTGTTCAGCTTATCATGCGGAAAACTCTTTGAAGGAAACCCTGAAGAGGTTGGTTTTATTTGCATTAACTTGTCCTTATTTTTTACAGAGATAAGTCATTGTACCCTGTGATGCGTCTTATTTTGTAGATTATTTTTTGCCCATTTGCTAGAAGTCCTTGAAATTTAAAATACCTGCACAAGGGACTTGTTATTTACATTGCAGTCAATCAGGGACTTTAAGGTGGCCAATATCTCTATCTGCAACTCGAAACTCTTAGGGCTTGTTTGGTCGTCATAATCATGTAAGAGTGGATTGAATAAGAGAGTTGGATATTAATGAGATAGAATATAAGCTTGACAAGATTTTATCCTATCCAATGTTTGATACACACCAAATAATCCCTAACTCATGAGATAGTATTATTGCTCTATTCTATCATATGTTTGAGGTAGACTAGATAATGATATGATACGATATATACAAATGACAAAATTGGCAGTCCCATTAAGCAGTGGTGATAGGTGCCTTTTGGTGGTGGAAGGAGGCAAGCAATGGCTATGGAGGTATCAAATGGCAACGGCAATGGTCGTGGTCGAGGTCACTTGATGATAGCAATGGCAGTGACTAATGGTGTTGGGTTGCAGTGTAAGATGCTAGATGGGGACGACAATAGTGGTGGAGGGTGCCAGACAATGAAGACTTTTACAAAGGGTGCTTAGCGGTGGTGGTGGTAGTGGCGAATGTGTCACACAGATTTTGTGGAGGATGATGGTGGTGTCTGTGGTGGCGGGTGCCTAGAGGTGCTAGGCGATAACAGTGGAGGGTGTAACCATTAAAAGGAGGGAGAGAGAAAGAGGAGCAGTCAGCAAGCAAGGGTGAAAAGGGAAAAAATATTTATCCTCATTTCTAATCCAACTCCCTCCTCACCATAAAACTTATATTGATGATGAAAAAGATCGGAAAAGTCATTAGGATAAGTTTATTCTATCCCCTATCATATAGGCTCAACAAACAAACATTATTCGATGTTAGTAGTTGTAAATGCAAGTGAATTCTTGAATGTTGTCAAGTCAGTTACTTGGTAAGTTTGTCAAACGTTGTATCTTCAATTTTTCACAATTTCCTCCATGTTACAGATGCTATCTTCTCTTCGAAAGATCACATCTTTACCAGACAATACAGATATTTATTGTGGGCACGAGTACACATTGGTAAGTAGTTATTTTCTCTTTTGCCCTTGGTGTTCTTTGCTTTGTTTTCTCTGCCCCAAGTGCTGTGACATTGACTCTAGTGGTTTGGAGTGTTGCAGAATAATACGAAGTTTGCATTGGCGGTCGAACCTGAAAACAAGGATCTTCAATCCTATGCTGCCCATGTGGCTTACCTTCGAAGTAAAGGCTTGCCCACGGTGAGTTTTGGAATCGCGCTTCCTTGTTAATCTTTATGACTGGTCATGTGTCACTATAATATGTCTTTGCCTTTTGCTTTTACCTTAAGAGTAAGTATTGTTTGGGCAGATTCCAACCACACTGAAGATGGAAAAGGCTTGCAATCCGTTCCTTCGTACATCCAGTGCACAAATCCGGCAATTGTTAAACATTGCAGCCACAGCAGATGATGCAGAAGCCCTGGGTATCATCCGGCAAGCAAAGGATAAATTTTAGAAATTTTTATTTAAAGACTTATTCTGTATAGAGTAGGTTTAATCAATCCATCTGTGTAATAATGTATGCCTGGTGCTTTCTTCTCAATATGATTTCTGAATTTTGTTTTTGAGTTCATTTGGGAGGTATTGGCATAACATGACAGGTTTAAAATTAGCGATTCCCTCATTCTAGCATTCATGTCTAGAATAATACTTATTGTTACCAAAGAAGAAATTTGACAAGAAATAGAAGAATCCTTTATTTATTTATTTTTAACAAATTAGTCCATTAACTTTCTTGTGTCAAGTTTGTCTAGTAAATATTTGCACTGATAATTATATCTTCAAACCAGCAAAATTGAAACTTCAAACTCAATTTTTTTCAATAAACTCATGAATTTCTAAAGAAATTTTCATTGTAGTCATATTAAAAATATAAACCCTCAATCAATTTTTAAAAAAATAATTAAACAAAAGAGAATTCGAGTACAATATATATTAGAGTTCTTGAAATTAAATGCGGAATTATGTTAATTTAGATAAATTATATAAAAATGATATTTTTGTGCAACTTAAAAAATTATATGTATTTTTTTATTTTTATCATTTTTAGTTTTTTATTTGGTTTATAGCCATGTAATCTGCCCCTTCATCCATAAATATTTTAAAAAATAATTTTGATCTAAAAATCCAATAAAATCTTAATTGATTAAAATCACTTTTACGTAGATATATTCAAATCTTAATTTATGTTCAATTCATTGTTAACCATAATCAATTTCATCAAAATCAATTCTCAGATTACATAACTAAACACATGCATAGTAGATTATAACACTCGTAAATAACTACTCTTTTTTTTTTTCGTGTGTATGATCAGTTAAAATCTGATTGAATATTTTATTTTTATGTCCTTTTCTCTTTCTTGTAAATTTTTTTTCTTAAAAAATAGCAATGCTCGCATATATATGTATGAGAAGCTTGGATTGCAAATTTGTGATCTCTTGTAGATTAATTAGTCGAGAATTATCAATAATCCCTTGTTGATTTGTCACTCCAAGGCCGGTTGCTGTTAATCTATTTTATTTGTTATTAATTATTATATTTCTTTTTACAAAAATTTGTAATTTATTTATTTATTATTATTTTCTTCCTTGTATCATGCTCTCTCCCTCAAGGTGGAAGGATATATGGTTTTTTAGTATTTAACTACCGATATTGTTGATAATAAATTTTCAACTCAATGATTGATCTTATCCAGAACCATGTTCTATGTGGGTTACGTTATGTGCCAGAGGAATTGAACAAACCTTGGCCCTCACTCCACTCTTCATAATTCTACGTTTTCTATCTGTAAAAATAGTCAATAATAAAAGTCGAAAATATTCCAGCATTTCTTTGATCTTTAGAAAGAGAGGTAGAGAAAAAATCAAAATCAAAATATTGTATGAAAATTGTATGCATACATATATATCATTGTTAATAAATATCAATGTTTATAGTTAGTCAATAAAATGCAGATTGGATAAATATTCTATCACTGACAGATGTAAACATAACCAAAATAAGAGTGAAAATATAAAATAATTTAAGATATTTTTTTTTTAATCATAATGCTAGTTGTGAATTATTATTTCGTATAAGTTTAGTTTAAATATGATAAAATGATAATATAAATAATAATAAATATTAATAATCATTTTGTGTATATTGAATAGTGCTTTAGTTTTATTTTACTATTGTATATATGTATCATATATCTAAACATAAATTTGTTTTAATTTTAAAACTAATGAATCTATTTGCAATTTGTTTCTTTTAAAATCAATGAATGTAAACAATAGAAGAGAAATATGAATGTAACATGTATATTATCACTCTCTCAATAGAATAAAATAACTATCGAGGGAAATGCAATCTATTTGTGCTTCACAATTTAAAAACTTTATACTAATACTGTTGAGACAAAATCTCAAATTAAATGTTTTGATAATAATTAAACAAAAGTTAATTAAGATTTATAATTATAATTCTAAGTGTTTTATTGTTTAATATGTTTTTTTGAGTGTATTAATCAAATATAAGCATTAAACATATCAACACAAGATTATATTAGAAGAAGCAAGTTCATTCAAATAAACGAAGAACATTCTGACAGAATTATGGAAAAACGAAGATCATTCTTCACAGTTCTTAGTTATCTTCAAAACCAAGAATGTTCATACTCTTAAGGAAAATGTCGTTTCTAATGTATTCAATCATTCTCTAGAAAGATATCAGAAGTATACAAGGATCACATCAATAAAAGAATTATTCAAAAGAGCAAAGGCAAAAGCTATGCATCATAATCAAACAAGCATGATCATTCTTCAAATTTGAGCAAGTAGCAAGTACGATTATGACAGACTCGATTGGACACTGCAGCTGCACCTCTGAGCAGTCTGCACACATGACAAAAAGCAGGACAATACTTCAAGTCATTTGTCAAAGAAACTTAACCTCAACACCACTCAAAACAGCAACGAAGATCGTTCTGGTTTTGCAAGAACATTCCTGCTTTAAGACAACACTTATCCACTTAAACTGACACAAGACAGTTGGATCTTTTCAACGGATAGATGAGTTGTCATAAGCCCTATTGAAGCCTATAAAAGGAACCTCAAGATCAAGAATAAGGTAGAGCTTGAAGTGCAAAACAATCTATCACTTACACTATCATAATCGAAAGTTCATAAGCTCTTCAAGCAAAAGAAAAGGTTCAGTTCAGTTTTCCATCTAGATATTAGAATCATTCTATTGAGTCCTTAAGCCAAGAATCTAAACCTAAGGGTTGAGTACACTCAGATTCTACAAAATTCTTAAATCATCACTTTGTAACTCAAGACTACTGTGTTGAATATAGTTTGAGTAAGTTGTAAAAATTCTTTTATGATTAAAAGGTAATCTATAAAAATTCTCTCTAAAGATTGAAAGGTAATCTGTAGAAATTCTTTATAGGTTGAAAGGTAACTTATTGTTACAGATCAAGTTTGATTTGGAAATGCTGTGTGAAAACAAAAAACGATCTTGTTTTGAACATAATGAAAAATCTCACAATTGTGAGGACTGAACGTAACCCACTTTTGGTGAACCGTGATATATCTCTGTGTGGTATTCTTTCCCTTATCTCTATTTGTTTATAATCAATTAACCATATATCTGATAGATAAGTTAATTATGTGATTTCACTAACCAATAACGTTATGTTCTTATTGTATTTTCATAACCAAGATTAATCTTGAATTAAATACTTTGAGATTAAACAAGAATTTTAAAAAGAAGCAATTATAATTCAAACATCTCTTCCTTATAATTATATTGTTACTTCAAACACTTTCTCAATTGCTTAACTAACATATTTCTCTTTTATTTATATCATATTTCTCCTTTCATAATTCTTTTATGCTATTGAGAGAGCGTTAATATATATTTTAGTTATTAAAAACAATTAAATATTTAAAATATGTGAATTTAGTTATTAAGTTATGAAACACAAATAGATTAATAAATACTTTATTTGTGCTTCACAACTTAAAAGACTTTATATTAATGTTCTCTCAATAGCTTCACCAACGAATAGCTTAGTAAAAACTTAGTTATATAGTTGTGAACTTAGTTATTTGGATGATATGTTAGAAATATGTGAATTTTTTTAATAACTAAAATATATATTAACACGCCTTTAATAGTACAACAAACTATAGAAGAAGCAAAAATTACACTGTATAATAAGCTCTCTAACAACAAAAAGAACTATCAGCTTAAACAATTCAACTATTGGTTAAAGTTTTAGCTAAAACCTTTCAAATAACGTTTAAATCAAAATTAGACTAAGTGCTTCACACTTTCAAAAGAATGTTCGTCTTATGGTGACAACACACAATAATTATTTTTATTTTTCTAGATAAACCAAATTGCAGCTAACCAAATCCAAAAAACCGTCTTTCGTTTAATCCCACCACAACGAACTAGGCCAACAAATTGAGTAGCATGGTTAAGCGGTTTATTTAGTAAAACACAACAAAAACCAAACCAATCAAGTATCTTTGACCACACCTAATTAAAGAATGGACACTAAAATAATAAGTGATTTATATTCTCCTCAGAGTCACATCCACCCACACACAGTAAATTATCAGCTCCAATAACATTTCTGAATACCAAATTGTACTTTGATGGAATTTGATTATTGAACAAGCATCATGCAAAAACAAAGATCTTCAATGGGACTAACGAGTTCCACACTATATTAGAGAAAAGACTCTCACTAATGTCATATGTCCGAGCTAATAGAAAGTATGTCAACTTAACATTAGACGCTCCATCATTCCTTTGAAACCAAGACTAGTGATCATTCTTACCTTCTTGCAACACAAGGTTAGTCAAACAATTCATACACCAAACTAGCAACTCTTCTTCCCACCAAACAAGCTTCTACGCAACATCCAACTATATCTATCATGCTCCTAACCACCTCCTCTATCGACACTTCTTTAATAATTGCTAAACTAAACAAACGCGGATAAACCACCCTTAAAATTTCTCTTTATGCCCAACGATCACATCAAAAACTAGAGTCCTTCCCATCTCCCGCAATTCTAAATAAATTATCTTTAAATCAATTGTCCCCAACCACACCTAACTCTTCATCAACTTCATGCAAATCAGACCACCACCACGACCTCTTACCCTCTAAAAAACAAGGTATCCTCCCACACTACCATATTTATTAAGCAACACCGTAACCCACAAACCCTCTCTCTCATTTTCCAACCTCCACTACCACTTACCCAATAAGACAATATTAAATAATTTTAACCTTCTTAACCCAACCAATTCTTTTCCTTAGATAGACATATTTTATCACATTTCACCCAATGAGTTATGCGAACAGTCTCACTCCAACTCCAAAAAAAAAAATTAACACAAAAGTTCAAGTTTAGAAATGATACCTGAGGGAGTTTTGAAGAAGAACATATAACAAATCGGCAAAGCTAACAAGATAGATTTAAGAAGCACCGTACAATCACGCAAAGACAAATTACGACTTTTCCAAGTCGAGAGTCTCTAACGAACTTTATCAATCACCAAATTCCAAAAAATCAATCTTCGAGGGTTATCCCTAATTGGTAACGTAAAAAATTTGAATGGAGTATTATCAATTCTACAGTGAAGCGCATCTGCTGTGCCAACCAACCAATTTGACACCCACAAGTAACCTCTTATGAAAATTCACTTTCGAATCCAAAATTAGATGGAACAAAATAAGGATGAATTTTATCGCTATAATAATCAACCAGTTTTTTTCAACCAAGAAAATAGTGTCGTTCGCAAATTGCAAATGGGACACCCTAAAATCTGAGTTAGTTTCAACCTTTACACCTTTAAATAAGTTAAAATTCACTGTATAATTGACCATAGCATTCAACCCTTCAACAACCAGCACAAATAAGAAAGGAGAGAAGTGATTACCTTATTTGAGACCACGTCTTAAAGAGAATTCTTTTGTAGGACTACCATTAACAAAGGCCGATGTTTTTGCAAAGCTGACACAAGTCACGATCCACTTAATCTAAATTACTAAAAATTTCATTTTGGACATAATCCCCCTCCACGTACGACCACTCCACTCAGTTACAAGCTTTTTCAAAGTCAACTTTAAACAAAATCAACTCATTTTTCTTTCCTTTAGCTTCCTCCGCCACCTCATTTGCAACAAGAATTCCGTCAAGATATTATCTCTCTTTAATGAAAACACATATGAAAATTAAAATATAAGAAAAACTAGTGAATGAAATATTATTTAAGACAATTAAGTGGAAAAGTGCTAAACTTAAAACTAAGCAGATACTTTTACAATACAAAAATATTATTTCAAACATTAATTTGAGACACTAAAATTTGACTTTTTAAATAGTTAACACAATTTAAAGACGTATTTAATGTAACTTTATCTCAACATCAATAAATGATTACCGGATATATCAAAATTGTACAACTTATCAACGCGGCTTTTTTTTAAGAAACCATTAATTAAACTTTATTAACCATTAATTTAAAATATTTGTAACTACTAAATTTGATTTGGTGTTTCAATGACACAGAAAATTGAATATTTAAAACAATACTATGATTGAAACTAAAAAACTTATACTAAACATGAATCACAAATACATTATCCATAAAATACAGTACGAGTCACGTTTTCTTTTTTATAAAAATGTCAAAGTATTGTGTCAAATTTTTGTTCAAATGTTATTTCTTTTTTATATATAATTGTGTCAAATTTTATGTCTATATTTGAAAAAAATCCTATATTTGAAAAAAATCCAAATATACTTTGACATTTTCCAGTTAACTGAAGCTCATATTTCTAGCTTCCTTAAAATACATGGTACTGTTATTTTGAGTCGCGAAATATGTATTCAAAAATAGCATTGATCAAATTTAATAATCAAATAATCACATTATAGATAAACCACTTAATCACGTAATAATGTATGAATTTTGTTGAGATAAAAAAATACAAAATAAACGTTCAAATAACATTTTTGTTTACAATAATATTTAGCAAAATATGAGTAGATACTAAATAGAGAATAAACATGGTTTATTTTGTTTATTACATGAAGGATAATAAAAATATAATAATAAGGGTACCGTACATGTGTCTGTGTCTGTCTGGGTTCATTTGATTCATTGACGAGAATGATGTCTTGAGTTGGAAGCTTCGGTTTTTCATTTTCTCTTTCTCTCTCTTTTCAGATCTCTACTTTTTTAAAATCAATTTCCCTTTTCTCTCCATTTCTAGGGTTTTCATTTTCCGCTTCGATCTTCCCTTTCTTCGCTGATCTACGCTCAAAGGTAAAAGCTTTCTCACTCCTTCCGACTTCATATTTACGCTGCTTTCTTTATTCCCATTATTTCATATTCACCAATTTCAACAACCAAATTTGATATTTGGTTTTTTATTTATTTTATTTTTATAAATTATTTTGTCTTTTGTTTGTGTTTGTTCTGCATTGAGCTTGATTTTAAAGGAATATAGGTGTTTGTAATAGTTTTTTTTTTCTTGATAATAAATTGATTGATTTGTCACTAGGGTTTTGAAGTGGAATAGCTTTGAGATTGCTTATAGTTGTCTAGGGTTAAGGAATCTTGATGGATAAGGACAAATCTTTGGGTCTTGGTGGTGGTTTTCCACCTCCATCAGGTCGTTATTCGGGTTACTCACCCACTGGAAGTGCTTTCAATGTGAAATCTGAACCCTCGTCGTCAAATTATCCTCCGCTTATACCGGGAACTAGCTCAGATTCCAGTGGCTTTAGTCATGATATTAGCAGAATGTCTGATAATCCCCCGAGAAATAGAGGTCATAGGCGTGCTCATTCGGAGATTCTCACCTTGCCCGATGATATTAGCTTTGATAGTGACCTTGGTGTAGTTGGTGGTGCTGATGGACCCTCATTCTCTGATGATACTGAGGAGGACTTGCTGTCCATGTACCTTGATATGGATAAATTTAATTCGTCGTCTGCAACGTCCTCATTTCAAATGGGTGAGCCATCTAATGCTGCTGGAGCATCAGCTTTGGGACCAATGTCGGTGGGGCAGGCATCAGGAGGGGAAAATATTGGTGTTGGTACTACTAATGAAAGGCCCAGAGTTAGACACCAGCACAGCCAATCCATGGATGGGTCGACAACCATCAAACCTGAGATGTTAGTCTCGGGTTCAGATGATATGTCTGCAGCTGATTCCAAAAAAGCAATGTCAGCAGCCAAGCTTGCAGAGCTTGCCTTGATTGACCCCAAGCGTGCAAAAAGGTATCATTTATTGACCAGTCATTTTTGTACCCTAATGTTTCTGAATTATTTTACATAATTGTTTTTAAATCAATCCTACATAGCATAACACTATTTTCTTCCAAATGTTATATTATGCTGTATGATTTAGTGGGGCCTAATTTAGCATTCATAAGTTAGGTGATATATAGCTTAATACCAGAAAAGAAATCTCCGACTGGGAACTGTAGATTAATTTTAGAATACCTATGTATAAGTATAATACAAAGTGTCTTCCTGATGAAATTCAGAAGCACAAAAGAAGGCATGGCAAACATGAACCACAGGAAAGAACACTATGCTGTATGACTGCATGAGTATCTTTTAACTAATAGTGTAAGGTTTTGGTATACTTATTGATACTTGTGTACATACATGACATTACGTATTCTGTTAAGTTCATTAGTTACTTATGAATTCCCTTGGAGAAATACTAGACAATAATGGCAGGTACAAATAAAAATTTAGACTCAATATATCAAAGGAAATAGTGACGGATTGGGAAGCTAAAAAAATTGTAAGCTTTTTCTAAAGTCTACTCAAAGAAAATGTTGGAGTTGCTGCTGTATGACTAGGTAGTCACAGGTCAAGTTGTTAAACTAGTCTCTTGCACACGTTTCGAAAATGCAAGGTAAGACTAACTACAATTGACCCATGATTGGTGCAACCCTTCCCTAGATGCTGTCATGGAAAGAGCTCTATAGCTCCAGATTGAATTACTTTTACTAGAAGGAAAATGCTGACATCTCATTGTCAATAACACTAATTGGAGTTGCACTAACACTGTTTTTGTAGCATTAGAACATTAGTTATTTTGTAAAACTGTTTGTTTGGGTTGTGGCCACTCTTCCAAAATATCCTATTATCGGGCTTTTTATCCTTTGCCCACACTGCATCGGACATTGATTGGATAGAACGGTCCCTCATAGAGAGCACAGTGTATACATATTTTTATTATTGTAAATTCTTGCTCGTCATTATATGACATCATCCTCTGGAAGTTGTATCTTTTATGGACTATTTTCTGTTATTTCTATCTATCCATTTTTATGGGTTTGGATAAAATTTCCAAAATGACAAACACTGCTTATATTCTGTGTAACAGGATATGGGCAAATAGGCAGTCTGCAGCGAGGTCAAAAGAGAGGAAGATGCGCTACATTGCAGAGCTTGAAAGGAAAGTGCAGACATTGCAAACGGAAGCAACATCTTTGTCTGCACAATTAACTCTCTTGCAGGTATTGGCGTTTGTGCTTGTTATTTGGATGTTGAATGCTTTGCTACTTCAAATTACTATATCACCTTCTGGTTGATAAGCTAATAGGAATACTATATTAAATGTATTTGGGTCTGTTATAAGCAGAGAGATACGAACGGACTGAATTCTGAGAACAGTGAGCTGAAGCTGCGGTTGCAAACCATGGAGCAACAAGTTCACTTGCAGGATGGTAAGGCCATGACATTATAAATGTTTCTGAAGCTAGTGATCTGCTGCTGTAGTTGCTTCTCTTTCTAACTCTATCGCTGAAAAATATTTATTGGAAGACTGTTTGTAATATCCAGTATGATCTGTTTGTAATATCCTTGCAACTTACAGTAGGATATATGACATTAGTCAGCTTTTTCCGGATAGACTAATATGTCTTAGGTGAAGGTGCATGTTAAGTGTGAAGCTGGCTGCAAAAAATTTGGGTGCTGGTTTTCTGGTTAAATAATGCTGAAATGTGTGATTTTACTTGATATTATGTGCGATTCCTTGCAACTTAAATATGATATATGCCATTAGTCAGCTTTTCCGGATAGATTAATATGTCATAGATTAATATGTATTAGGTGAAGGTGCATGTTAAATGTGAAGCTGGCTGCAAAATTTTCTTGTGCTGGTTTTCTGGTTAAATAAAGCTGAAATTTGCGATTTTATTTGATATTATGTGCGATTTCATCTTGGCCTTGGTCTGCTAATATTATGAGAAATAATTCACTTTTTGTTTTGTCCATGTAGCTTTAAATGATGCGTTAAAAGAGGAAATTCAGCATTTGAAAGTACTGACTGGGCAAGCTATGCCACCAAATGGAGGACCTATGATGAACTTTTCATCTTTTGGAGGGGGGCAGCAGTTCTATCCCAATAATAATCATGCCATGCACACTCTTTTAGCTGCACAACAGTTTCAACAGCTCCAAATTCATCCTCAGAAGCAGCAGCAGCAACAACAGCAGCAGCAGCAGCAGCAGCAGCAGCAACAGCAACAGCAGCAGCAGCAGCATCAGCATCAGTTTCAGCAACAAATACAGCATCAGCAGCAACAAATGCAGCAGGAACAACAGCAGCAGCAGCAACAATCAGGTGATTTGAAAATGAGAGCAGCTACACCTCCATGTTCCAAAGATAATCCTTCATCAGATGTAAATCCTTCTGCAGCCAAGGATTGTTGAGAAACTACGCACCGTCTTATCACTTTCTAGAGTTTCTTTTGACTCTGTCCTAGTGTTTGTAGGTTCCAGCCTTGTTATATTTTTTATTCTTAAACAGTACAAATGTTCCCAGTTAGAGATTTAGAATAATGCACTGCGTCTTTGTTATGTATAATACTAAAATTTGTTGGTACCGAAATTAATTGGCTATGGATATATCAGGGTAGGGATGTTTTTGTTAAATATCCAGTAGCTTTGTTGTTTACTTTGTTGAATGAGATGTCATATGATCTCTCCATAGGAAATGTTCTTCCTACCATTTAGCATTTCACTATCGCCATAGGAATTGAGGTTTGCTTGCAACAAATTAAGAAACATGCTGAAGGTCTTAGACAAGACATCCTTTGTCCATGTCCTCTGTGAGACAAATCATGCAGCAGATGAATTGGCAAAAGTGGGTGCTGACCGCTGTGATTTCTGGTTGTGGTAGTTTAAGGATTTTTGAATGGTTAGTATGCTTGCTCTGTTGCCGTCACTTCCCGTTTTTCTTGTGTATTTTACTTCGTGTGGTTGAGTTAGTCTTTGTGAATGAAATATTGATCTAGTTGGGTAAAAATGAGTGAAAATGAGAAGAGGGTAAGGTTTGAAGTTAGGGCCTGCTGGCATGACTTTATTATCCATAATGTGGATGTTTGGTGTTTGTGATGCATGGTTGATATATGGTATTGGTGTATATTCTTTTATAAACAAAAAATATTATAAGAGTACATGGTACACCAACCTTTTACTTGATCTGTCAAGTGGCTTCATGTGGGTATGTTTGTGGTGCTACTCCTTGGTGGGAACGGATCCACCTTTCAAACTCATACACATGTTTTTCCTTTATGTGCATTAATCTCCACCTTTCAAACTCACTTTTCTTTAATCCTCTCTCTCTCTCTCTTTCGATGGTGGGGATTTCAATGGGCTCTTATGTCACATGAAATGATCCATTCCCGTCCATGGTGCACTATGGGATGCTGAATTAAGGATATGATCAGGTGATAGACCATGTGCAAACTTAGTATGGTGTGTGCAAGGATATATGATGCAGTGCTGAATAGTGTTAAGCATGGACTTCTATAGGCTTGCTTTGGCCTCATGGTGTTTTGTGGTTGTCTAATTGTACTGCAATAGGTATTGGTATTTGTCCAACCTTCTAGCAAATGATTGCGAAAGAGGTTAGAGTTGTTTTCACTATATTGTTGGACCATTTTAACATAAATTCAATTATAAAAAACACAATAAAAGGTAAATCATATGCGAATTGAAAAAGAACCTATTTACTATTTAGAAGGAAATATTACTAATATTCAGCTATGTGTATCCGAAAACAAATAAAGATGGGTACAATGACATAATATTTTAAGTACGAAAAACACTAAACAGACGTAATTTCTAATAGAACAGTGTAATATGCTTATTGTTGTTTAAGATGAGGAACCTTAGCAACTTATTTTACACTACGGAAGTCATAACTTTGCCGGGACCACAGTATGACTGATTCCTGGATCTACATGACTGAGTATCCCGGACCTCCACCTCCTTCAGGCACTGTCCACTCAATGTTTTGCTTTGGATCTTTGATATCACAAGCCTAAATATCAAAGCACTGTATTAAACCGTGTAGCATACAAAAGATTCGAAAATCTTTGATGAGTTGAGATTAAACATAAAATGTATTAATGTAGACAAAAAAAAGTTAAAAGCCGCCAAAACTCATCTCTGTATGGCAACACAGGTTAGAATATAGGACTTCAATTTAGCTAAGCTAAAACCGTTATTACCAACCAAAATATCTCTTACCCACTCACACACACAGAGAGAAATGCCAAATACTATTAAATTTTGACATAATAATATATCCAAAACAAATGAAAGACTACTCTCTAGTTCCCAAAAATTAATTTTTACATGCACAACTTCAACACATTATCTTAAAATACGCAAATGATATATAAAAAAAAAAAAAGGAGAAGCAAATAATCTGAATTCACTTATCACATTCCCCACTTATAGACTCACTGCTAGTGCTCGGGCAAATTACACTCATACACAGCAGAAATAAGTTAAGCAAATCGAGTAATACTTTTTTTGGCATTAATCTTTGGCTTATATTTACCCCTGATAAATTTAAACAACCCTCCAAATCAGTTTGAAAAATTTACCTTGCAATGTAAACAATTTTGAGCATTAATCTGCAACTTTAGTTGATTTTGCTCATCTGCGACATACCTTTATTTGAGAAGGATAGAAGAAAAATATCAGAATGCTTCAGAAACTAAAAGTCCTTTTGAAACCAAGCTGTAGTAAGTGGGCATTACTCGTATACTCGTGCAGGACAATATCGTGACTCAGGAGCAGCATACACCGGTAAATTTGTAAGTTCAGGAATCTTTGGGTCCCTCAGCCGAAGGTGAGGAGGTTGATCATGCTCATGATTTGTGTTGCTTCTGTAAATAAACTAAATTTAAATGACCATGAAGCAAGAAAAAGCGCTTGAAACTATGCATGATGACTATTTTAGAAATACAACCATGCAACCTTGTATGTATTTTAGAACGCAACTTCAAGATAACCTTGAACTGTCCCTTGATTCATTTTTGAAAAGTTATTGCATGTCTCAATTCTTAAACAGTAAGCAATAAGACTATATGAGGGAATTAACGTTCCAAAACCTGTGCAGAGAGGTGGGTACATCGAAGGACAAGACACCGTCAGCCTTTGGATAATGAATTGGAGAATGCAACCGTGCAGCCTGCATAAATGTTAAAAAAAATATTAGTGTTACACTGACATTCTAAAGGGTTTGCAGGTGTTTTATTAGAACAAAAACACACTTAATAAAAGAAAACCTAACTAATATCTCTGCATATTCAATGAAAGAATGCATCTAAAATAGCCTTTATGCTGGAATAAAAAGAACC
This sequence comes from Cicer cuneatum, assembly GCA_037974295.1. Taxonomy (NCBI): domain Eukaryota; kingdom Viridiplantae; phylum Streptophyta; class Magnoliopsida; order Fabales; family Fabaceae; genus Cicer; species Cicer cuneatum. Next base: position 66,684,794 of record JBBPBO010001984.1, on the reverse strand, counting down.
ATTTTGTACAACCCAAGAGATGGTAGAAAAAAAAATTACGCTTGAAATAATTGCATTACCCTCAAACCTAGGCAACAGATAATAGCATACATTGCACACTGCCAAAGATCCCTGTCCTCTTTATTGCACACTATAAAAAAGCCAATAACTTCAACAGTTTTAAAATAACATGCTGATATCACTGTTGATTTTGAGCATCAGCATAATTAGTTTTAGTAAATCATATTATTAGTAACATAAAATAATCAAGTTTCAATGAATGCCTAAACAGTGGATGCAAAGACATGACGGGTTATCTACTAATTGGTGGCCACCAGCTGAAGTTGTGATATGGCAAAACAAGATAAAAACAAAATACTCCACATAAAATTGATGCATATAAATAAATTAGTTCTGATTCGAAAGGATAAACAGACGATGAGACACTGCTGGCGCTGAACAAAATATGTCAAAATGAAGATCGGGAAAATGCATAATTTAATTATGTAATAATAAATCCCAAATAGCATTATAATCACGTCCCCATGAAAACAAGTGTAAAACTACCACATTCTGTATGTAAACAACAAAATTCATTCACAAACTTAATTCCTTGAACAATGTTTCTTACATTTGTAGCTTCATGATCAGGTTTACCATGCTTCAAAGTAATTGGGTGCCTCCCCTTGAGTATGTAACTGACAGGAATAATACAAGGGTAAGTGAAGTTCCAAGACAAGAACAAAGGGAGTACAGAAAAGAGTATTCTCCAGTTTGAAGTGAAGAAGATAAAATCCATAAGAAAAATTAGATCATACTGTTCCAGACCACTAAAGGCCAGTCCTGGAATAAGCCCGTACTCAAAAGCCTACAATAAGATATATAACTAAAAGGTAAATATGGCAAATTAGTTTAACAAAGCAAGAAATACCATATTTTTAAGCATCAAAAAATGAATTAGGACAACTATGAGGAGTTAATTATAATTACACACTGATCTTTCTATTATGATTATACAATTATTATTATTTGTAAGTGTTGAAATCCATAATTGACGGGAGATATGGCCAATATAGTCCTTATAAAACTTCAGCATTTTTCACATCTTGCGTTCACTTTTGAGGGTTGAGTTAGGCCTAAAACTCAAATTCTAAGATGATATCGCAGCATATCATAGATCAATTATTGGGCCAAGATCTTTATTATTCCATCTGAGAGTGTGGGTTGAGATCTTTATTATTCTACCTGCATTTTTCCACACTTCAAATGTCTATTTCTGAACATGAGGGGATGTGTTGAGATCCTACATCGACTAGAGTTGTGGCCAAATTAATCCTTATAAGTCTAGAGCAATCCTTGCCTCTTGAGTTGGCTTTTGGGGTTGAGTTAAATCTAAATACTCTAAGAATAACTAGAATTTTAAGGATTTTATTTTGTTTCACTTACAAGCAACTCTGATATATACAGGCCCCTAATAAGCTACCAGATGGTTTAGAAGTAGTTTAGGAGGGCATTTCACTAGTCTTATTGATTCTAAAAACGAAAATGCCTACTATGAAAATAGAACTTTTCCCATAAGTTCTAATTCCTTGCAAAGAATTTCCCATAATTTTGGAGAATTCCTGAGTTATCAGCAAAGTAGCTTTGTGATCCTATTCTAAAAAGATATCTAGCAAGTAATATCATGGTTTTTTCCTGCAGGCAAAAATTCTACCATGTAAAAGATATCTAGCAAGTAATATCATCATGGTTATTTATGTTTTAAGAAAGTAGTGCCACAAATTGCAACCTTACATTTATAACATTATTATAATTTATTCAGAAGTTAGCATACAGATAGATAGCTATCTAAGATGAGACGGCCTCTTAGTTCAGTATTTCAAAATGAAAGCAAAAATCACCTGGAAAAAAAATAGACATGAAGATAGGGAAACACAAGAAAAAACAAAACAAAATAAAAAATGACAATGAATAGCTTCACTAACAGGTCGGTAGTTCCGAGATTTATATAATTCTTCCCATATCCATGAATTCCTCAAAGCATCCCAATATGTTTTCATATCTAGACCTTCATTAAGCACACCAAATGCAGCTTCAGCAGCAATCATTCCTACAAAAAAGAATTATTAGATGCATGTAAAAGTAAATCTGAAATGTTGCTATTTGCTATCACACGGAACCATCAGCAACTCAGCATATCCCAGTATATGGTTGATTAAAGTATGAAATGATGGGTTGACTTGATAAACGTGAATGGAGAAGGCCCTAAAGAACCATACATTCCTTGGACCAAAACTACAAAATCAACATCCGCAAAAAATAGGGTAAGTTTCTATCCCCTACCTGATTTCATCGCTGTGTGAGTTCCCTTTATCTTAGGCACATTCAAGAAACCAGCTGAGCATCCAATAATTGCTCCACCAGGAAAAACTGGATACGGGATAGACTGAAATTTAACTAGAATCACGTTTGTATTTTAATACCACGTAACAAGTTAAAGAAATAAAGCACTGAAACAAAAAAAGGGCGAGCAAACGACTAATATGATAGCAAAGAATTCATCTAGCCACCCTTGTTTGAAAATTTGCTCTTCATGGATGTAAAATTCTTCTATCAACAAAAATGAAAACAACCAAGCCTTACATGGACCACTGTAACAATTAGCAGACATGTTGCCCAGACTATGAAGCATAGACATTTCAGAAAAACTATGCCAATGTCAGACACAATGTGACACTTCAAAAGTACATGGACTGTCAGACACTTCAATTTTGTTGTGTTTGTCATGTCCATGTTTTAGTGACTATGTTTCTTGGCCCATTTCCAATTTTAAGTTCTTTAAAGTTTAGACCCCACCAAATACCATGAAATTTTGCATTAGAAATCTTAAAAAGTTAGGAATATCAATTTGGCACCCCTCATCTTTTTTAATACACCTGTAACACAAGAATTCTTGAGGCTTCCTATCTGTGGGACATAAAGATAAATTGCTCTACACTGTTTTCCAATTTATTGCATGTAAGAAAAAAAACGCTATTAATTATTTATGTACCTGAAAACCACCTTCATTTAAAGTGCGAGCCCCATACTGGATAACTGTTCCTCCTTCCAGAAATGGTTTGATTACAGGATGATGCTTAAGTTTCTGGTCAACCAAACGAGAGACAGGGGATAGGGTAGGAAGGATAAAAAACTTATTGATCAAGAGTAGAGATCACAATAAGTAATGTAACTTCAATGTTTTTTAAACAGATATTGTATCAACACAACCAACCAGCAAAAGTTTCACAAAAAGATCCAAAACATAATTCAGTGAATTTAGCTGGGTAAATGACTCATTTCATTAATACAAATTGTATAAATACACCTGCATATTAGAAAAATGAAACAATCCATTTCACAAAAAGGTAGACAACCAACTTAAAAGAGAGTAGAAGTGGCTTCCCAAGTTAAACATACACACCGTTCCTTAGAAGAAACAGTATGTACCTTAGAAAAAATGACAGACGTCATCCAAAAATCCCAATAATTTAAATTGCATAAATAAACATGCATCCAAGAAAGCTCATAGCCTAATACATTCTCATCCTAGAAAGATGGAACAACCAACTTAAACAAAACATATAAGTGGCTTGCCAAGTTAAATACCACAAAAACCACATATTGAAGAAGTTCATTAAAAGGAATATTACATCTCTTAAAAAACTCAGGCACATGTCATACAAAGACGGAAAAATCACTTTTGAAGAAATATTGCAATGACTTGTCAGGCTATATAATTTTTTTCCTACATTTAAAAAAGACGAAGCAAGATTAAGTAGCATATAATTGACAACAAAATTTCAATTATGTGCTTTAAACATACCCACAAAGAAAAAAACTTTACCTGGAATTCCTCATAAGGATTCATGAATGGGTTCTGATAGTTCAAAGCAACCACAACGCCTAAAGAAATCTGTCACGATGGAAAATGAAATTCTTGACATGAAGAATATATTGTCAACATAAATGAATCTAAAAACTAGTGTAGTTCAGTCAAAGTTTGCAAATATAGCAGCAGGCAACTTGTTTAAAACTTGGTATAACAGATTTCTAGTGAGAGAAATGGCTTCATCAAATTGAAATATATCAGCTTGTTCCATAGTGGTTTAAAGCACTTTCCAGGAATGAGCAACCATCTAACTGTGAGGCTCAACTCAAACATAACAATGAACAGCCAAATGGTATAGAAACAAGTTGGTCTGACTATAAATAAAATTAGAAAATCAATGAGGTTAGTTTTGTGCTACATGCGTATTATTTGTAGTGTTTATTTCATATATAGAACACAGTAATAATGGCTGTACAATAATCACAATATGGGGTAGCAGCCAGTCTTACAGATCCAAATCTTACTTGTCTATCTTTCATGTGATACAGAAAAGATCCTCCATATGTTTTATGGTCCAAGGGCCATCCCAACGTGTGAAGTACTGCACCAGGTTGATGTTTTTCTTCATCAATTTCCCAAACCTAAAAGTATAAGTTCGCATAATCTAAGCGATGGTGGCAAATAAGATTAAGAAAACACCCATGGTTTTCACTTATTAGAAAAGTCAACAATCAAATATTCTTAATGCTTATAAGGTATAACTGAATAAAAAAAGCAGAATCATGACAGATTTCTGCTTTTCATGAAAAATAAAGATGAGATTTTTTTTTTTTTTAAGTTTCTTTAAAAATATCTGAACTGAAGTAGTTATACCTCTTTAATTCCCAAAGCATATGTCTGATGTTCTGCACCTCCCTTCTCTCTCAGGTTGTACTGTTTCATTATTTTCTGTAGGGAACACAGGAATGGGGATTAGAGGCTTTGCCATCAACATAATAATTCACAGGAAAAACTAGAATCTATGCCAATCCAAAATTTTAATTTTCAAACCTCTGATAACGATCCTCGACATCCCTCGGCCAGAAGTGTTAAGCGACCTAAATGTGATTCAGTATTTACATAGTTAACAACTACGCCTCAGAAAGAACTAAATACTAGGGCAAAACTGTTGATCCAAATCATAGTCACATTGCTGGAGCAGCTAGACAAGCGTTAATTAGGGAAACACTTTTTCTCCAAGAACTGAGACAAAGCACATAATCATATGTACGAGATAAATGTATAAAATGAAACCTTTGACCTCAACACCTCGTTGAAACGTCTCCTTCTTTGAACCATCTTTTGAAATTCCCATATCATTAGTTCCAATACCGATAACTTTGTTGTTAGCATCATACAATATCTGGCATGGAAATACACCAGTAAACAATAACAAATATAGAGTAGTAACATTCAGGCAAATGCGGAAAATTGGAAATACCTCACTAGCAGCAAATCCTGGGTATATCTCCACGCCTAACTCTTCAGCTTTAGCTCCCATCCATCGTACTAACTGACTAAGACTGTAACAGATGGTCCAAAATAAATATTTTGGAATTGGAAAAAAAAATGTGAACAAAAACATTGCAAACCTGACAAGCATCCGATAATTTGAGTAAAAGTATCTTTCAAATTTGAATTTTACATAAATTAATGAGAAAAGTATTAGAGGCAAGAATGTGATAGGAAATTTGTTTATTTAACAGAAACGAAAATTAAAAAATAAAATAGCTTCATCTATTAGGATTTAGGACTTCATATCATGATTGTCATCGCATGTTAAATTTTGAAGTTATAACTTTAAGCACAGTACATTCACCAGTACAATCTACTGGTACAAACCAATCGTTTGATAAAAAATGAGGTTTTGTCAGGGATTAAAACACTATTACACTTGAAATGAAAATGAAAGGAACAGTTTCAGCATAGGAAATTCAGCAATCAAGTAATATTCAAAACCGCATGCATAATTTAAGTGCCAATATATAAGGAAAGGGCAAACAAACTATTAATTACTTTTTTCAGTTGAAATTAAACTCTAGCTGTATGAAATGAATATAAGTGTATTATAGAAAGTTAGAAACCTTATTACATAGTTGCCTTTGTTATCAAATGGACTCGGAAGTGAAATTGCACGATTCTTGGTTAGAAACCAAAACTTGTCAGAAGAAACAGGTGTGTTAATCGGAGCCTGCAGATTAAACAAAAAAGTGAATTGAAGAAACTTCAAAGCTATATGTAGTACTACTTCATAAACCGAATTGCGAAGAGAATGCACCTCTTGCTGCTTCCACTGAGGAAGAAGTTCATTCAACGCGCGAGGTTCAAAAACGTTTCCAGAAACAATGTGAGCACCTAACAACAACAATGAACTTACGAAGATCGATAGAGCTTTTTTTTTTCTATAGGATTAATTACCGGAAGAGAAGCGAAGTTGACTTACCTACTTCAGCACCTTTCTCGAGGACGCAAACAGATAAATCGGTGTCATTTTCGCGGCAAAGTTGTTTCACCCGTATCGCCGCCGATAAGCCGGCGGGACCTGCTCCGACGATAACAACGTCGTATTCGATTGAGTCTCTGTTCGGTGTGGTGCAGAAATTGTGAGAGATCGGAACCCTAGAATTGGCACGTGCGAATGAAGGTGGTTGAAGTTTATTGAAAGTGTTAGTAGATTGGGATTTGATGGATTTGGATTTGGATTTTAGTAAGAGAGAGCGAAACTTGAACATTCTTCTTCAGAGTGATTCACAACTACTATGACTAATTATTGATTGAAATTGAACTTGAACTTGAACTTCTTCGTTACAATTTCAATCATAAAGTAAGATCGTCGTTATTTTATTAATGTAATTAATAATTGCGTCACGGTTTCAAATTGCTGTGCGGTCTGTCTGATGTTTAATTCAGTTCATCTGCAAATTCAATGGACAAGTTTATCTCCCCTTGCTGCGTCATTTCTCCACGGTTTAATATTAAAATACTACTTGCTAATCTAATTGAATTTTTTAATTAAAAGTTAGTTTTATTTATTTTAATTAATTAACCAATGGCTTTTTGAGTAATAGTTCAACCACATATTTAATTTGATAAATTAGTTGTTACAGTTGCTCATAAAAGATGTAACATAATATAGCGCTGATTATTAATCTATCTGGTTCTGAATTTAAGAAAAAAATTGATTTGATGATTTAGATCAAATACAAAAGAATTTTGTTGATTTAGTTTTCTCTAAAATTTAGATTTTGTTTAATAAAAATAACAGATGAACTTATACTTGTTGATACCAAATAATTAATAAAATATTTAATTTAATTTAAAGAGTTTAATAAAATTAACGATTAAAAAATATAAAATTATATAAAAAAATATATAATTTAATTAATATTGATAAAATTTTAAATAAGATAAAAAAGTAAAAATGAAAAACAAAAAATTTATAAATTCAAGAAATTTATCAAAAAATATTATAAAAAAGTAAAAAAAAACAATTACAAAACAAAATTATTAACTTAAAATTATAAATTAGCTTGCTTTTCGACCTGTGAAGCACAGTACCATGAGACCAAAATGAGTATTAGTAAGGTTATAGTGTGAAAAAAATTTATTTGATTAATTAAAACATTGTTACAGAGATTAAGCAATTCTACCAATTAATTTAATTTTAGCAAAAGGAAAATCCTAATCCAAGATACAAGGTAGAGAGAATAGAAAGCATAATAAAGTGATGTTGTTAAGGGTAAGTTAAGGTGGAGATATGGTTATGAGCTACGGTTCCAATCCAAAGCTTCCCTTTGACCTCTTTGACTTCACTCACCAACTTCATGACTTGACCTTCTCTGTCTTCAAGCACTTCAAGAACATTTCCTTTATCATCCAAACGTGAAATCACAGTGTACATTTTCATCCCCATTACTCTAGCTAACAAGCTCATCTTTATAGGCAACCGAAAATAAATACTCCTCAACCATGGATTGTTACTCAAAACCTCTTGAGCTTCAGTGCGACAACAATCTATTGCCACCCAAAATTGTCCTTTTTCGTTTATTCTTACGTTGTCTGGAAACCCTGGAAGATCAGCTACATGTTCCACGCTTCCGGTTTTAGGACCTTCTATCCAAAGCTTCATTAGCCTGTCATTAAGAATTTTAATAATTACTAATTCTTTTATTTCTCGAGCTTATTTTTATAAAAATATATAGGCTTCATAATCAAGGTTAAAAACCCTATTGCGACTGGGAGAGCAACATCAAGTCTTGCATATTTATAAAACTAAATGTATAGTGCTTAAACATATATATAAAAGAGATAATTTTTCTAATAATATAATTAAAAAATTAACTTTAAGATGAATAAATTTTGTAGGTATTAAAACAAAAGAACAATGACAATAAATAAATAGCTTATATTTACAAGGATGAAAAATAAAAATATATTTTTATAGAGAAAAAAAAATGGTAGTATTTTTATTGACACAAGATGCATTTATAAAAATGATTATCAGACAAAATTGAAACCAACTAGGAAGATAAGTACTATGTAGTAAGGACCTGCAATTGGTGGTTTCAGTAAATAGGAGGAAGGATTGGTCTTTAGAAAATTGCACACCATTGGGAAAAGCAAGACCATCCAAGACAACATGAGTTGTTTTTGTTGGAGGATCATATCTAAGGAGCCTACCCGTTGCTTCTCCTTCCAATAATATAAAAAAGTGTGCCCTACAATCAATAATACCCTTCATAAAGACATAGCTTAAATAAACATTATTAAAAAAATTAAAATAAAGTAAAAGTAGTAACCGAAAAAAATAAATCCCTTTTCAATTCATTGACAAGTTGAACAAGAAACTTCACAGTTTTTCTTCTCTACATTTATCTCGTTAATTTTAATTTTTTTTAGTTGTGAAATAAATAATATAGTGAATAGAGAGCGATAGAAGCAATTACACTCGGTCGTATCTTTTGCTAGTATCTGTGAAGAATATGGAGCCATTCTTGTGAATGTCAAGGTCATTTGCAAAGAGAATAGGCTTTCCTTCAATATGAGTTGCCAATGATGTAGCTAGTCCCCCATTTGGTCCAACCATAAGAAGGCCATAATATGCATCTGCTATGTATAGATCTCCATTCTCTTTGTCAAATCTTAATCCAAGGGGACGTCCACACGTTTTCTCATGCTTCCATTGCTTGGAAGTGGTTGAATCATTTCCCCTCATGCAAAGCTTCTCAGTCCTTTAAAAATTAAGTCTCATTAGCATCAATAGACATAAATAAATATATATTAGGACATAATATCATTTAAGACTTAAAGATATTATATAAAATCTCAATTACAATATGTAAAACACTCCTCCAATTTGGTATGTGCAATATTTCAACGTGGTATGAGATTCTAATATAGCTTTGCAACTTGCGATATTTTCCAAAATTAAATTTGAACCGGATCTTAAGATTCAACAATAACTTAAAATATATATATAAAACCACATTGTCCAATCACATTGAGGACATGGCCACAAGAAGAATAAAAAAAAATACACAAATGGGTCAAATAGTAAAAGAAAAATAACTCATACAAATATGATACGCAAATCTCAATTGAAACACTAAAGAAACTAACTCAATTGGACTTGAAAGGGAGTGTTAAAAATAGAAGTCGTGCATTAGATAAAATAGTGATACTAAAAGTCTAAAATGCTTTATAAACAAAATGAGATGAAAAATCAAAAAGTTTAGACATTTTGGATCATTAACCTCCAAGACTACTAAAAATGTTCAATATTTAAAATACTTATGCATCAATATATTTCTAATCGAATGTGTGGTTTTAAAAATATAGAAAGGATAAAAGTAGTTCTTTAATTTGAAAAGGTGAATTTTCAATGATGATATACTTATGGATTTAGATTTTTTACGCGATAATTACACATTCATGCAATTAGACATTTGAGACCGTTCGATTAAAATTAAATGATTCAAAAAAATATAAATTTTTATTCTATAATTTAAATACCGAATTTTAATCTGAATTATCTTATCTTAATCGAATGTCGTGTGATTTTCCTGACTTAGAAATCCAAATCCTATACTTACCAATTAGATGTGACAACTGCAAATGTTTCCCAACCAAGTTCTTCCCCCATCCACCTAACAATGCGACCATCAGCTAAACCAGTGTAAGGCCCACGGCCCATGTTATCAAACTCAAGTGACTCCGGCCCAAATACTTGATTTTCGAATTCTAATTTTCCATGAAGTCCCAATCGACTCATGTTGTCTCTAGGCCAACTCTTCATGACTTGTTTGTAAGGGGCGATGTCATGTTTCACGGGCCTGAATTGATGTTCTGATACTGGGCCCATTTGAAAAGGGTCCATAACAACAAAGCCCAAAACTAGAACAAGAGCAAGAATATAAGGGTGTTGGAGAAAAATTTCATCTTTTAGTAGGTTTCTCTTCTCCATGCATGAAATGTTGTTTTGAATATGAGAATTTAGTATCAAAAATGAGAAAGGTAAAGTAAGGTAACGTAATGTTATGTATTGATTTTACAACTAGCTAGAAGTACTTGGCTTGGAAGAGTTTCGTATTTGAAAGGTTTTGAGAGCATGGGTTGCTCATGACAACATATAAGGTTGAGATTAGGTTGTCTATTGTTGTGCATTTTGAAAGCATGCTTTATTCATGACATCATTTTTGCTTTGTTTGGTTTAGTAATTAAAGTAATAAGAAAGAAATAGATAGAGGAAGAAAAGTGGAATGAAAGAAATTAAATATAAATAAGGTAAAAATTTAGTTGTTTTGTATGAGAGGAAGTGGGGAAAAAATAAATATATAATTTCAAAATGATAAAAATAACATTAAGTCAAAATGGAATAGAAAACTTTGTTAAAAATGAAAATACACTCTTAAAAATAAATAAACATTCATTCACAACCCATGATAAATTAAATGATATTAATAAATTTAAATATACATATTTTATTGAATAGTATTAAATAAGTTGATTACACTTTTTCTATTTCACAAATGTACTAAATTAGATATGTATCATAAATAAAACATCCCTTAAAAAATAAGAAAGAAAGTGAAAACTAATTTTGAAAAATGAAAATATAATTTTGAATAAAAGTTAGTCCAATATAAAAAAATTTGCCAAGGTAAACGTAGGAACACTGTCCATGTTGTACCCTTAAAAAATTATCTCAAAATATTTTTTTTTTTATAATTATGATAGCCTTTTTTCATTTTTTCTTGCTATATAGCATGGACTGTGTTATAAAATGGGACTCCCATGTTTTCTTCACTCTTTTCAATCAATCAAATAGAGGAAACACATTTTTTCTTAGTCCTTTTGTTTCCCCTCACTCCTTTCATCTTCTTTTCACATAAACCAAACAATGCATTTAAGTTTTGGAATTAGGTTATCTTTTGTTGTTCATGTTAATTGCATTCTATAACTTGAGTTGGAAAACAACACTTTCTTATAGAAAAATCGTGTGGTTTTCTATTTCCAAGAAAACCATTCATTGCAAAGAGTCTTCCAAATGAATCACTAAGACCAAAAGATATTTATCCAAGCTTAGTAGGTCCATCCACTAAATCTTTTAACATTTTGTACTTAGGTAATCCAAATTCTTCGCATGCCTTCAAGACTTTAATTACTTATACATAAAAATAATTCTTTTTCGAAATCACATGCCATCAACATCTTATAAAAAAGCATATGGAAATTCATATCAACAAAACAAAAACATAAACACAAAATTAAAACCAAAACAATTTTTTTCCCTTAATTGAGTATGGCCAAAAAAACACCTACTAAATTCTTGATACCACTTTATTCCCTTTTAATCAAAACATTCACTCTATGTCTCATTCCATCACAAATCCACTCATCAACTTTTGAAGGTGACATTCTTTCTCTTCATGAAATAAAACATGCCATTGATCCTAATTCAATTCCTACATCTTCTTATATCAATAGTTGGGACTTTAGAGTTGACCCTTGTCAAAGCACTGGCTCACAATTTCTTGGTATATTATGTGATTTACCTCTAGATAACTCATCAAGTAGAGTAACAGCAATTGATCTAGATGGCATTGGTTATGAAGGTTTCTTAACACCTTTTATTGGAAACTTAACAGAGTTAACAGTATTAAATCTCAACAATAACAAGTTTAGAGGACCAATACCAGAAACAATTGGAAAATTGAGAAAACTCACTAGACTCACAATTTCAGAAAACTTTTTTACTGGCTTTATACCTCAAGAAATTACTCAACTTAAGAAACTTCAATATCTTGATCTTTCTAATAACCGCCTTTCGGGAACAATTCCTAATGATATGTTAGGTTTGAGAAGTTTAACATATTTGAGCTTATCAAACAACAATTTTTCAGGTAGAATCCAAAATCTTACAGGCTTGTGGCAATTGAACACATTAGACATTAGTTTCAACCAATTTTATGGGAACTTACCAAATCTTCCAGTGAGTTTAAGAACCTTGCATTTTAGTGATAACATGCTTTCAGGACACATAACACCTCTTAAGGATCTTATACATCTTAAATGGATAGATATAAGTGACAACAAATTTTCAGGTGTTATAAGAAGAGACATTTTATCCTTAAAAAATATTGTTCATCTTAATGTTTCTTTCAACAGATTCACATCATTGGATGTTGTTGATTATTCAGGACAAGGACAATAACTTAAATTATTTGAGGCACAAGGCAACCATTTGAAGGGTCATTTACCAGTGAATTTGGTGAGTTTCACAAACTTGACTATAATAAATTTATCAAACAATGAGTTTCATGGTATCATTCCAAAGGAATATGGAATGAAACTAAGAACAACATGGAGAAGATTGTATTTGGATCACAATTTTCTTATGGGAAATCTTCCATTGGAATTTAGTCACACAGCAACAAATGTTAGAGGTAGTGTTGCAAATAATTGTCTCAAGGGTCCTACAAATGTTGTTATGTGTCATGGAGGACAAAGACCAGCAACAGAATGTGTTGGACAACACAATGTATGACATTGGCCAAAAAATTTCTCCTTAGAAAATGATTTATGGAAAATCAATGGACTACAATAAGCAAGTTGTGTGATTGTTTATTTCAATGTTGTGCTTAGTATATTAGTTATATCCAAATAAAAAATAATTTTGTGAGAAATTTATGTACTTTTTTTCCTCCGAAATATACGTAGTTTTTTATTCTTTTGAAATAAAATTTAATTTCACTATTTTTATTTTTATTTAGATGTGTTATTAAAATTTATATTATTTGTTAGAATCATATTTAGTTTGATCTATTGCACGAAATAAATTACATTGTACTAACTCATCAAAATTAAAAGGGTAAATATGATACTTATATCAACAAGTAAGTTAATCTTTTACTTAGTCTCAGTTAAAAGATTATATATTATGTTAAGTGATACATTAGACACAAATTTTACTATACATTTTTAATAAATAAATAAAAAATTACTGCCCGTGAGTTTTGAATTATCTTATGTATGGATGGACCACCGATGTAGCATATGATACATTAATAATTATGTAATAATAGATAATAAGTCATATTATATTATAAATTGAAATCAAATTATTCGAGTTACGTTAATCGTGTATAACAATATGTATTACAAAAATAATAAAAAGCAAAAAGAAAAAAAAATGAATAGCTTTTAATGTCATACTATCTCCATTCCTTTTTAGTTGTCGTTTAAAGACATTTTACACAAATCAAAACAATTAATAAATTTTGTTACTTTTTATATATACTCTAAATTATTTTGTTATTTTATTTTATCTATTTTTCTCTCTATAATAAATAACTAAAGATAATATTGATAAAACAATAATTAATATTTCATGAAACTTTAAGAATAATAAATAAATAGGAACAAAAATTATATACAAATGCAACGATTAAAAAAAGGAACAAAGCAAGTATATAATTTTAGAAATATATTTGTTAACTTATGAAATTGAAAAACTATTTTGAACATTAATTACAATTTTAAAAATCAATTTATTTATTCAAATATAAAAAGATAAAAGAAAATAAAAAAAAAATTGAATTCCAAAAATGTCAAACTTTAAGCAGTAAGCACCATATGTCTAATTTTTCCTATAAAAAAATTGGTTAAATAAAAACCATAGGCTAAATTTGATAATGATGCATTCCATATATCCAAGTGTTTGGAAAGCAATGTACAGCCAATATGTTGCCAACAAAGACAAATACAAGAACCATAGAACATTTAGTTGTTATTAAAGATTGAATAGTATCTAGAAATTACAATGGCCACAAGAAAATGCCTAGTTCATCGTTGATTCTTGTCGATGACTCCACAACCACACACAAATACATGGCAATGTGAATACTAACCCCACTAAGCCTTGTTGTTTTCATTACACTCACAAAATTCTCCATCTTATCTTTGCTTTCAATTCTCATCCACCAACTTCTTCAAATGTTGCATTAAAATTAATTATTATATATTTTTATTTTTATTTTTATATTATTTTTTTCTTGGTTCTCATGAATAATGCAACTTGCCATAACTATTATACAATACAAAAAACACTATTGTCCATATGTGGTATAACACTTCCTGTCTCATAAAGGGTATATACTAATTTGGTTGAGAGATTGTTCTTAATCTAAATTTTTCTCACATAAGTTATGAAAATTCAATGTGATGTTTGTGAGAAAGCAGCAGCAACAGTGATTTGTTGTGCAGATGAAGCAGCTTTGTGTGCTAAATGTGATATTGAAGTTCATGCTGCAAACAAACTTGCAAGCAAGCACCAAAGGCTTCTTCTTCAGTCTCTCTCAAACAAGCTTCCTAGATGTGACATATGCCAAGTAATTATAGTACCTCAAAATTTCTCTATAGTTTTATCATGTCATAAAATTAATCATGTTTCAATAAAGTTAATTCTTGTGATAGATATGAAATTCATACATGAGAAACTTATAGGTCATTCAAATTATGTTGTTTTACTCTATTTCACAATTAATTCTACAATAGTTTTACTAAAATTTAGTGTGAGAATTTTGCTCTCTATTATTTACCTATACTAAAAGAATATGAAATATAGATTCCAATTCTAGTTTGAAGTTATGATTCGTAGCTTTTAAGTTTAAACGTGATTTTTATACTACAATTTATTTTTATTTGAATACATTCAAATATAAATGATTTTACATCAACTTATTTTTAACTAAAATAAATTTTATAAAATCAATTCATTCAAAATCAGTTTTAGTCAATGTAAAGCCAAATACACGTTGAACTTATGCAACTATTTATCTCATTGATATATCGACTTTCTTCTTCCTTTTTTTTCTAGGACAAGGCAGCTTTCATATTTTGTGTTGAAGACAGAGCACTCTTCTGTCAAGATTGTGATGTACCGGTTCATTCGGCCGGTAGTCTATCCGCAAACCACCAGCGGCTCCTCGCTACTGGTATCCGAGTGGCCATGAGTTCTAATTGCGCCGAAGACGACGAACAAACTCACATGGATCCACCTCATAGAAATACACAACAAGTTTCTCTTGAAACTCCTTCTCAACAAGTGCCTAATTTTACACCCTCTTGGGGTGTTGATGACTTATTGGAGTTTGCAGATTTTGAATCCCCTGATAAAGTAAGATATACAACTTTATTTTATAATTGGAATTACATATATGTGATGTGATGAATTAACACATAACTTAGCACTTTGTAAGTTTTATCGTTTTTCAATAAATTTAATACTAGTGTTATCTTTTCTTAATTCACGTGATTTAGTATGCAATAGTCTTACCTATAATATAGTATAAGTTATCTCTTTAGCGAGTTATTATATTGGTTTGTAAGTTGTAACTTATTTTTTTTTTCTTAATGTGTTCAGAAGGAATCAATGCAATTTGGAGAAATGGAATGGTTCACAAATGAGAGTCTTTTTGGTGAAGAATTTACTCAAGAAGCTATGGCTGCAGCTGAAGTTCCTCAACTTCCAGTAACTCATGCTAGCAACAATTTTTCATCACAAAGAACCTCCAAGTCTCACATGTCTAACAAAAAGCCAAGAATTGAACTCATACAAGATGATTATTATGATGATGAAGATGAGTACTTCACTGTGCCTGATCTTGGCTGAAGCTATTAATTTTGTGGGAATAATTTTGGAAATTTGATTATTTTCTTCAAAATCTTTTTTAAGAAATTGTAAAGAAAAGTTATTCTTCCAAATTTAGATAAATCCAAACTTTAAATTGTATATTCTTTCTTCTCTCTAAGTACAATAATTATAAGAGTTGAATGAAATATGATGTTTTTTTATAGGTAAATGTTAATAAATTAATTTGTACGTTAATTTTTTGGATTTAAATTTGAAGTCTCTTTTTTAAAGTTCATTTGATTTCCCTTAACTCTTGTATAGAGTTTATCATGTATACTTTATGTGTGGTTGTTGCTAAATAGCATATAATATATACTTTATGCGTGTTTGTTGCTAAATAGCATATAATCTATAATTTTTGGGAATAAATTTCTCATAGAAAGATGATATTTGGACACAATTTGATATCGAACAAAAGACACCATACAATATAAAGTTCAATTGTGTGTGCACAAAAATTAATGTGTATAGTACGCGGAAAGAAGTGAACAAAAATTGCATTTTTATAAATATATGGAATGGTTGTTAAATTTAATGATTAAATATAATTTCTCTTTCTCCTTAGAGAAAAAAATCTAGGAAGAAGAGGGAAAAAATGTGAGAATAGAGATAAAAATGGTGTGTAAAATTTGTCTCATAAAATGAAAATATTCATTGTGTCCAAAATTTCATATAGAAAAACTACAAAAATCTACTACTATTTAGTTTTTTAGAAGAAAAACGTTTTGTTGAACTACAAAATAATCCACAAACATATGAATCTCTGAAAAGTTTTCCACTCACCTCCAAGTGTTTTCCATCAAATAACCAATCAATTATTTGTCTACGAAGTATAATTTCATGATCTTTTATGACTTATATGATGGTTTCATCAATATTTATTTGGCAAAAATATCCAAAAACAAATAAGGGTTGAGACATGCATATTTATTGTCTCTTTTACAAATGAACAAAAATCGTTATAACAAGTTAAATTAACATAAATTTTAAAAAATAAAATAAAAATTATTTTCACAAATAAACAGACCTCAAACCTATGAAATTTTGAAAAGGTGGGTGTGTGATATAAAATGAGGGTGTCATAGTAACCCTCTGGATTAATATTCGATCTGGACTTGGGTCATCATGAAGCAATAATCTTCAAAACGGTGTCTTTCATACTTCCACGTTTATATCTTTACTCTCCAGATCATAAGTAAAAGACATTTTTGCCCTCATATAAAGTATAAAATTTGAAAATTTTACCATTTCGACATTTGAAGTTTTCTAGAAGAAGTAAGATTTTTTGAAAAACTTTCGGAAAATTTAGATTTCAAGTTTCCCGGTAGTTGATTTTCAACGAAAACTTCCGGAAAACTTACTGGAAAGTTTTCTGGTAGTGCCATTTTTTCCGGAAATTTTTTTTTCAAGTTTTCCGGTAACTTCTTTCATTTTAAAAGAGGGGGTATGAGGTACAACATTCTAATCCTCATTAGATCTTGGGCTAAGCCCATATCATCTTGCTTGGGCCTGCCCCGCACCGTTACAGCCCAAGCCAGAAAAAACGCCATTTTCTTACCCAAAAAAAAGAGAGAAGAAGAAGAAGGTGACATTGACATTGAAACATAACTAGAAGAAGAAAATGGAAGTGTTAGAATTGGACGAAAGCACGAAGATATTGGATTCATGTTTAGCGCAAATCAATTGGCGCCTAAAATCTTCAACGAAGCGTCGATTACAATTAGGTGACACTTTATTATCTCTCACATCTAAGATTTCAATTAATTTTAATCGAATCAATTATAACATTAAATTTATGGCGTCACAGATATTATTGCCCTAATTACAAAAATGAGAGCAGTAATTATGATTGACTATGGTGGAATAATGCCTCAACTTCAACACCAACTCTCTTCACTACTTCAACTCGCTCAAAAAGAATCTCCAATTTTTCAGCATCTAAGAATAATTGTTATTCAAGAGATGATTTACTTGATTCACGTAACGGAATTAACTGACTTTGTTAATTCAACTTTGAACTCTCAATTGCTCTTTGTTGACCTAGAACATGAACCCCCAAAGGTTTTCTATTATCTCATTCTAATTATTATTCTCTCAATTTCATGTGTTTTATTAACTATAGTTGAAGTTAGTTATAGATAGTTATACGTTAGTTAGTATTGACTACAAGTTAGTTAAGATTTGTTAGTTTGGTTATGATACACTAATTCATGCATTTTGTTAGATATAGTTGAAGTTTGTTATAGGTAGTTGTAAGTTAGTTAATGTTAACTAACTTCAACTATATCTGACAGGTCTATTGTTAATTGATGTTTTGTTAATTTGGTGTTTAGTTGATAACGGAAATTGAGAAAAGCGAACTAGCGATGCAACTGGTGTCAATTCAGAAGCTGTTTTCGACGGTTTTTTCTACTAATGAAGAGGCAAAAATGATGGATGGTGCTAACTCTTCTTATTCTACTGAATGCATTGATCTTAGTAACTGTATGGAAAACACTGATGTCACAATTCCAACTTTGAATGGGTGATTCCTCTCCTTCATTTTGAATATGTTTTTCTCCTTTTCTGTTTATTTTACATCTTTGAGCAAAAAATCAAATGATATTATTATATACTTTCTATGATTTGTTATGTATGTGTAGGCAGTGCAGCAATATTATTTTTGGTCAACGACCGAGATTGTTTACTTTACTACTTATCAATGTTGTCAATCGCAAATCGCAACAAATAGCAGTTTGTTCAAATTTTGCTATGCAATAGTACTATAGCGCTGCTATTTGACTAAATTTTGTACTGAATAGCGTATTGCGGAACAATAACGATTTGTTGAAGTTCTGCTATGCTGTATCTAACTGCTATTTAACAAGACTGCTACTTATTCAAATTGAATTGATCGTTTTAGAGGAGCTAGATATTATATTTCCTTTATCAGTTTCATTAAATGATATGATTGCAGATTTATAGGGGTGAAATAGGTTATTGTTATTAGCTTTGTCCCCATTTGTTGCAAAGACTCTCCTACTCTTAAATTCTTGTTACAAACACAGCTCTACTGGTAACCCATTTTCTGTGACTTTATAAAGTGTTCCACGTAGATCAGAATTTGTGGAAACTAGCAAGCTATGTTACTCAGATTACATCTAGTTGTGTCTTACCACTTATACTTTCTTTCTGCTGGGTGTGTAGTTCATCTATGCTAAATTTCTAGCTCTTTGAAGGATCAGTGATTTCAAGTTCAACCCTCTGTTTATTCCATGTCCTATTTGATTCCTTTCAGGAGTGGGATGTTTTGAATAAATATGGCTGTCTACACTACTGTTATATTTACCCTGAAACTCTGAAAGTAGTAAGTTAGTACTGTCACCCATTGTGGACGTTGGTATATCGTGGTCTAATCTTATGGACCTGTTTGTGTGAACAAATTGGCATTTTCGCCTAACATTTAAATCTCTTTGCGGGCTCAATTACAACCTATACTTCCTATATGGTGGTTCTGTAGAATAGCATAGCTATTTTTATTTTTGCTTCATATTAAACATGTAATTTGTGGTGGGGCTGTCTCATTTAAGTGTATCTATTTGTTTCAGATGGCTTCTAGGCTATCCAGTGGTGTATTTGTTCGGCAAGGAGCATATTGCTGATGCCATATATAATCTTTCAACCAAATATCTTCATATTTTCCAAGTGTTTGTCTGCAGGTTTGTTTTCCTCAGCCTTTTGTCCATGGTTTATTTTATGAAAATGCCGTTATAGGTCTAATGCGGCAAGACAGAGGTTAAAAAGAGATAACAGGATACCATGATATCTGCTTCGAGTGTTTATGTGATAATGTCAACACTCAAAGAGGTGTGATCAGGCTTGATAACTATTCAACCAAATTCTGGAATTGAGAGATAATTGATTTGTCAAATATATTGGAATCACCAAATGTGGCATGGTCTTTCATATATTTTTTTAGTCAAGCACTTCAACACAAATTGTACATTGACATTTGAGTTCTTGCAGGAATACTAATCTCAAGAAAGGAAGTCAACCTGAAGAACTATTAAGGTGAATACTACTTTGGATCTGTGAATATCATCTAGGCTATCAAAATATTTGACTATTGAAACACGAGACGTGGCGTAGTTGACACATTAAGTTCCATATGGGTGGACTTCAGATGTAGTGTAGGGCTTTGATGCCCCACTAGAATTTCCCTGGACCTAAGGCAAGCTAACACCTGAACTGCACCCGAAAGGTGGGGGTTATAGGTTTCAACCCCCTTCCTCCCCCAAAAGAAAAACTTTGGTGATTGTGTAAGACTGCTCTAAATATTATTATTTTATTTTTTAAATATTAGCATAACTTATCCTTAATATGATTAATCTGCATTGCAAAAGGTGGGTTAAAAAGACAAATTGAACAAGTGTAGAGATATACACGAGTAGTCCACATCCTCAGTTCTTTATTTCTTGGAGCAGCTGACATTTATTATAGTTTTACTGTCAACCAATTTTAACAATTAAGATGTCGAGGGAGATGATAAGTAGCTACTCCCTTTAAGGTCTGTTTGCGAATTGGTTTTTGGAGGGTTTTTTAGTTGAGAGTTTTGGAGAGTTAAGTTTATATTTAGTATTTTTGAAAAAATTAAAAGAACAACATAATATTATATGCTCATTTATCATGTTGTTCTTTCAAGTTTTTTAAAATATCAAATATATATATTAAAATATAGATTTAACTCTCCAAAATCTTTCTCTCCAAAGTTTTTCCCTCCAAAATCTAACTCACAAACAGAATTCGATTATAAGCAAAACTAACTCTTTACACATGTTTTTCTGTCAATGAGTATATTGCTGATATAGTAATCATGTTTGAACAGTTTTTCGGTGCCATATGATGTAAGCATGAGAGGGAGTAAAGAACAATGGGCAGAAGCTTTTCTAGCTCACATGCAGGCAAAATGGGAAAGATGTCCAAATGTTTGGAAGTCTTTAAAGATGGAGGTTAGTGAATGTCATCCTCAAGCTATCGTGTTATAGTTGTCCCCGCATCTAGGCAGAACAGAATCTGAATCCCCAAAAGTACATAATGTGCTTCAAAAACTAGTATGTACTTAAACGGAAATATTTGTCAAAAGATACCTTTTGTTTGTTGAAAAATATACTATGTTGGTATTCCCACATGGACTATTTATAAAGTGCAGCAGTTATATGGAGTTTCAAACTAAAGGAATTTGTCTGATAGATAAACATCTTAAATAAGTGTTTATAGTATAAACGCTTATCATATAAGTTTCAATGTATAAATTATTTCTTTAACAAATGATAAATAATGTCAATATTTTTATACAAGTTTGTAGTTGTAACCACACTCTTGCTCCAGGGATCATTTATTTTCTGTGCTAAAGTTTTTGAACTAATAAAAGATCAACTTGTTGGTCACCTGTGCACTAATCTATTCTTCACTTGGAAAAAAATGATAACCAAAGTACACTGAGCATGACAAATTAAACTGAACATTAAACACAAAAATTAACAGAGATATAAATACTTATTAAGAAGCAGCAACATGCCTGAATCAAGTTTTCATTCAAAAGCTAATACCTAAACTCAAGAAAACATTATTTGGCCAAACTCCAAGCACATGATTTTGCTGTGATACAGAAAATCAAGAAGAAAAAGAAAATTGGAGACAATTTCACTCGAAATTAGTTGCGAGTAACCCCATCGAAAAAGTGAAACAAGATGGGAAGAAAACGAAATATGCTAAAGGAATCTATGCGTTGATCAGGCTCAATACATCCTCCTCGTTGGGAAGGGCAGGGATTGCTCCCTTTTTAGTAGTTGTGATGGCTCCACATGCATTTGCAAACTTGAGTACTTCTCTTAACCTTGGTTCATCCTGCAATCAGTGAGTGAAAATAAATCAAACCTCAATTATAAAACTCAAACGCATCTTTATATTGTGTTTCCCAGACATTCAGATAATAAAAAACATTTTACAAACAAAATCAGTTAAAACTTGCATTTCTATTGGAGTAGGTAATGTGAAAATTAATTAAGGAGTCTGGTAACTAAGGACTCACTTCTAGTATGGACTGATCATCAACAATCTTGGACAATAGAGCACCAACAAAGGAATCACCAGCACCAGTTGTATCAACTGCTTTGACATGAAATGCATCTACTGATCCATGGAAATTCTGGCAAAATGGAGAAAAACTCGTTAGTGTTTCTAAACAAAGATATCCTACAACAGAAAAATTTGTACAGCCACACTTCAGGAGCTAACAGTTTAAGTTTGAACAACCCAATAGTGCAAAAAGTAATAGGTTAATCAAGAGTAGGATATAGATTTTACCTTGGTGTAGTATCTTGAGCCATTTTCACCGAGAGTGACAAGGAGCAACTTCAAATTGGGATGCCACAATGTCAAAGCAGAAGCATCATCAATTTTGTCACTTCCGGTCAGGAACTCCAGCTCCACATCACTGACCTTGATCAAATCAGCCTTTTCCCATATACTGAGAATTTGCTTGCGAGCTTCGTCGGCCGAGGGCCACAAGGGTAAGCGGAGGTTTGGATCGTAAGAGAGAAGGCAGCCGGCGTCTTTGGCAACTTCCATTGCCTTCAAGTGTGCTGATCTGCATGGCTCCACAATCAAGCTTATGGATCCATAATGGAAAACTTTTGCCTGACAAATTAAGTTTCAATTAGTTTATCTGCCCCATTGATCATAAATGGTAAATCACAATTCAACCAAGACAGTCATAATAACACTGAAAATTTTAATTTTATTATAACGCATGAGATAAAGCTGCCAAATAATTTATTTTGTGAAAAAAAGTAAATTTATTTACTAATTATGCACGTGCAATATAGGCTGTAAATTATGGTCCAGTAAACAAGTTTCAAAAGGTTTGACACTGATTTTTGATTAAACATGGTGTGTTTAATAGATTAGTATTTTTAAAATTATACTTTTTAATGATTTTTAATTTTTAATGCCTTAGACATAATCTGTAGGAATGGATTTACCACGATTAACCACTTAATTCAATTTGCTCCGAAAAAATTATATAAATGTCTTTCTTGCCAAGTTTTTTCTAAACAAATCTGTCAATTTTAAATTCCATAATAATTTATTCATGTAATAAAGTAATTATTATTTGTCTCTTAAAAAAAGTACTCCATCCAGTTTTATATATAAGAGAATGTTTTAGTTTTATGTATAAGAAAAATTTACGACTTTTTAAAGTACATTTATTGTTTAAATTATTTTTATTTTCTTATTTAAAATATTGGTTTTTATAATATTATTATTGAATATTTAATATCTCACTTTTTAATAAAAGTATACATATAAAATAATTAAAAAAATTAAAACAATCAAGAAATATATTAATTTTAATCTTTTTTTTATAATTTTATCTTATAAATGGGCCCCACGATAGTACTACTTATTAAAGAAAATAACGTGTGAAAAAAGAAAAGGGAATGAAAGCTATGATCGCGCGAAAGCATTAGTCAACGATTACTCGGCGTGACATACCACGCGAGTTATATACTAGTATTTTTTATTTTTGATAAAAAATTTATAGCTAAGATATTAAAATAAAAACAAGTTGCATGAGCGGCATGTTATAATGGCGCCTGCGAAGTCCCAACCTCTCCCTGGCGCGTGGAAATGCATGAACGGCAGCACAAAACCTACCAACACTTTCGTCGTATGCAATCCTTGGTTTCTACGGAAACAGGAAGGAAGAGAGAAAGAAATAAAAAAAAAAAACTGGACCGAAGAAGGATTCATCATCCTACTCCATTTTTTAGGCTATGCAATGGTAGCCAGTGTTTTAAACAAAAAGTCCACTAGTAATGTTCCAGTTACATTAAAATGTCTAAGATTGATGATAGTTTATATCAAATTTGAGTTCAGAATATTGACGCCAGACAAACCCACATACCCTTTAACCCCTCTACAAATAACTCGGAGATGTTGCACTATAAACTTGAGGTGGGAACATTTGAAACAAATAGCTATCGATGGGCACGTGAGGTAACGTGTGGTGAGATACTCCAACCAACAACCCCACCCACCAAAACAAAAATCAAAATGAAAATCATGGTATTCTATCAAAACATGAAAGTGTGTATCGGTAGCCGCTGCGGTTAGTCTATCCCAGATCTAACAATGGGCCCCACAACATGACCACACCGCCGCTGACGCGTCAATGTCCTTTACCACAAAACCCACGTGTTCTTTCTCGCGCGTGCAACTCAACACACACCAAAATCACTCATAGGAACTAACGAACAAAGACACCAAAGAAAAAAACAAAAACAAAATCGAAACATTTTCCGTAAAAAAAACAAAAAACAAAAAAAAAAAAAATACGTACAGATCTGATGAGTTCGAGGTTGAGTTCTTCAGGTTTAAGAAGCATGTCAGCACTGGGATTTCTATAGAACATGAACTCACGCTCTCCATCGGCGCGTAGAGTAACGAAAGCCAAAGCAGTGCGTGCACCTTGATCGAATGTTATACCATCGGCGACGACACCGTTTTCTTTCAAGATCCCGGCGAGCATGTGACCGAACTCATCGTCGCCGAGTTTGCCTACAAACGCAGCTTTTCCTCCGAGTCTAGAAACGGCGATGGCTACGTTGGCCGGTGCGCCGCCGGGGGCTTTGAGGAAACCCGGCGCCTCCGCTAGTGATACACCAGAAGTCGTTGGGACAAAGTCGATGAGCATCTCGCCGAAGCTTACGATGAGACCGTTGCCTGTTGGGATTCCATTGCTTGATGCCATTGAAATTCGAGAAAGAGAGTGCGTTGATTTTTAGAGAGAGAAAGAGAGGGAGATCAAAATGGGTCTGGTGGTTATTATGTAGAAGGAGTTGGTATGGTATACAGATACAAGAATTTGAATAATATTACTTTAATTAAGGGATTTATTATCCATTCATTAAAAATGGATTTGATTCCTGCAAAAATAAGGAAAGGAATTCATTTTAGAATTTGGATGATGAATAAATTATTTATTATGATTTAAAAATTGTGAACAAAGTTTTTATTTTTTAATTAATTAATTACCTATATTTTTATATATAAGACCAAATTAACTAAATCATAAAATTTACAAATTTGTTTGTAGTATTCAATTTATTATTATTTGAATTATTTTACTAATTTATTATTGAAGAGAGATAATCAATTTATAATTTAATTATATATTTACTACAGATTATAAAAAGAAATTCATAAATAAAAGTAAATTAATAAATAAATAAATAATTAATAAATAAATAATTAAAAAAATTAAAAAAGTGAAATAAATATAATAAAATAAAAAAGAGATAAAAAGAATTTCAAATATAATAAGTATAAGTGATTTTAAAAAGAAAAGAAAAATGACATTTATTTCAGTGCCATAAAGGAAGGATTTATCACTTCAATTTATTATTCAGCTACAAATTTTTATAATTTTTCAAATTATCAAAACCTCAATTATTTTAATATTAATATTATAATATTTTATAAGTATTTAATAATTTAAAAATTAATTTAAATTTTTTACTAAGCTGGACTCAAATTTGACACCACACATTACTTTAATTATTAAAATAGTCATTTATCTGAAAAAAATATTAGATAATTCGATTATATTTATCTGGAATGCAGATTGTATCTATCATCGAAGAATCAAATTTAAATATAATAAGTTGGTGAAGTTTGTCCTCCTTTGTAAAAAAACAAAACTGGTTTTGGCCAATTGCCGTCGGTTTTGTTGGGGCATAAATCCATAAACAATGGTCGACTGTTTTTATATTTTAATTTTAAAACTTTTTTTTATATTCTTTTTCGGCGGAGAGTCGCTGGTTATTTTGAAATAAATAACATAAATCAGTTGCATACCGGCGTGCTTGCTGACTAGGTATGACTTAGAAAGAAAGAATAAACAATTTACACGATTTGAATAAACAATTTATTTACTTGCCCAATTGTTATTTTTTTATCTTAAATTATAAATATTATTCTAAACTCATATTTATAATTACAATGTTTTGGATTTAAATTTAAATATAATGTCCAATTTAATGATATCAATTATTTTTTAGTTGAATTAGAATTTAAAATTTTATTTCACAATTAATTTATAACAAATATTTTTTTATAGAAATTTAACGATTAAAGATAAAATCGAATCAAATTATTGCAATGATAAACTATTTTCATAATATATCATGTATAATTTATAATTTATAATTTATAAAAATTATCTAGAAACAGTTAATAGATGATAAATATTTTGGCAATGGTATGCTGATTTTATTTTTACTTTAATTTTAATAATATACATTTGTGAATAGGTTTAAAATTATAAAGAGACATTTGACCTATTTTTCTTATCAAAATCAATGGTTATTTGTCTATATCAATCACCCAATTGAGAGCCTAACTAAATGAAAAAAGACTATCTCAACCAATTCAATGACGTTGGAATATGATATGAGATCCCACGAGCATCCTTTTTGCGTTAACATGTTAAATGAGCTATTATTCATCTTTTAAAAATTATAATAACAAAATATATTTTAAAAACATACCAATACATAGTTGAAAAATATACAAAATAAAACAAACACTATTTAGTGTTTTTAGCTAAGGTTTTTGAAAGAAACATAGAAAATTATCGTTGTCGTAATATAAGAAACACGAGACAAAATCGAAAATTAAATTTTTACGTCTTAATTTACATGAAATTCTCTCTCAATAAAAGTCTTTAAAAATAATTTCATATACTTATTTTTTGAGTTTACAAATAATACTTAATTTTAGATTTGTTTTCTCAAAAAAAAAATGAATAGAAAATTAGTACTATTTATTTTACGATGAATTTGTGCTCCTTTAAAGTAAATAGTAAATAGTTTATAAATAACTCATTGATTTAAGAAAAAGTATGTTAAAAAATTAATTATATTAAACTCTTTGAGATCTATTTGGCAACACCAGTCAATCAACTGTTTGTAAATTCGTTTGAAAAAAAAAATAAAATTGTTTAATCATAGTAATTTTGTCATAAATTTATAGATTTTTTTTCTATACCATTTTTACTATCAACTATTAACTAATATATCCGCTATCAACTATATGTTTATTGTGTAGCATACCATGTATTAACTAATTTTAACTAAACAGAAGCTATATGACAATCTATTTTGATATAACAAAAAATTTATGAAAAATAGAAGTGGTAGGTTGATAAATGGCAATTGTAAGTCCTTCAACAAATATTCCATTGAACTACTTCTTGCTAGGGCATGGTACTTTGTTTTTTTGGACAAACTTTATGGTCTGCCACATTATATGATACTAATTCTCTACGCTAAACTCAATCTCATTGATAATGCAAAAAGGGAAAATCTTGTTTTGGGCCACTAGAAAAAATAAAGACGTAGGCCCATGATACAGGCCCATGTTGAATGAATTTGAGTGTAAGGCGCACAGGAAGCTATGTACGTCTTCCCTTACCTGAATCCCTTCTCCTTTTCTGTTTCTGTTCTGTTGTTACAACTTACAAGTGAATCTTCTCTGCACTGCACTTTCACTTGCACGGAAAAAAAAATTATTTACAAAAATCACAAACTCTTCCTACGACAAAATCGAATTTGCATCACCCTCTTATAACTCAGTAAGCTTTTTATTTTATTTTATTTTTCCATATTTACCCTTTCGCTTTTTGAATCCTGATTCAGTCTTAGGGTTTTGTAGTTTTTTTCAATTACTGCATTACGAGTCTTGTATTGAAGCAATTGAAACTCTTTTCTTTCTATTCGTTCAAAGAATTTCAATTGGAATGAGACAAGTTACTCAAAATGGAAGCTTTTATTTTTTATTTTTTTATTTCTGTATTCTGATTCTATCATAATACTTATTGTGGTTTTAATTTTAAAGAAGGTTGATTATTGAACTAATTAATCTCATTTTGTTTAGCTTGGAGATTGAGATAAATACAATACGCACCTTTCGGATGAATCCTATTGTTTTGAGAATATTATTAATATTTAATTTTGGGGGTAAAGCTTTACTATGATATGATGAGTTGTAAAAAGTGCTAATCAATCTGAAAGATCTTTTTTTGTCTTTCTTTTGTCGTTTTTTTTTTTTTACAATTGGCATTTTTGTTAACTATTGGATGGGAATTTGATCCAATTATTGCAAAATTCTGCCATTTTTTGTTTGAATATGTAGTATTATTCATATTTGATTCACAATAAGTTGCTGAAATGTGGAAAATAAACAGAGAATAATTTTTGCTTGCTTTTTTAATTAAAAAAAAAAATGTATGTTCAGCCGTAATGTTTAGGTCATAATTATGAGACCTTATAATTCAAAACAACCACACCAACTATGTCTTGTCCCACTTAAGGTTGGCTACATTAATCATCTGGATGCAATTAAGCTTTTATCAAAATCCAAAATTTATAAATCCATTAAGAGTAAGTTTTTTTAAGAAAAATATAAGCCATTCAAAAAAATTCTCAATTTTTTTGTTTATTTAGGTTTTTTGGGCATTTTATATTTGTTTGAAGTTGACCGACGTTTTCCATACTGTGACATGT
Source organism: Cicer cuneatum (assembly GCA_037974295.1). NCBI lineage: Eukaryota > Viridiplantae > Streptophyta > Magnoliopsida > Fabales > Fabaceae > Cicer > Cicer cuneatum. Next base: position 66,656,104 of record JBBPBO010001984.1, on the reverse strand, counting down.
TTGTTTTTTGTACATCAGAAAGATCTGAATTTTTCCTTTACACCGACTTTCTGAAAAGTTTTTTGGATTTTGTATGGTAACTTAATCCGTAAACAATTTTATTTGTTGAAGCGAAGGGTATTTGACAAGTATTTAGTGTCATTTATAAGGTTTCTTGTATAAGCATCGTGGATTTGTATGGTTCTCTCTCCGATTCATTAGAGTATTCAGTTTAAACCATTTTGTACTCATTTTATTTCCCTTTTATGCTGTAAGCTTTCTTCTTAAAACAATAACGGAAAATGAGAATTTTGGAATTAAGACCATAGACTTCTTCTCCGGTTCTTTCATAATTTTTATAACCATTGAAGAAATATCTCGTCAATTTTATATACTGCTCTGTATAGTATCACCCGGCAATGAAAATCTTATAGCAAATCTTTTATCTCTGCAGTGGAATTTGGGATTGATGACTCTAGTAATGGTGAGGCAGTAGGAAATGCTACTATGGGAGAGGTTAGTAGTAGTATAGCTGACAAAGAAAAAATGGACTGCAGTTCTTTTGAGCCAACTGATGAACAAGATCAAGATGATAATATGACTCAAGATTCTTCTGGAGTGGACCAAATTCCTTCAGCAATTCCTGCAGCACCGCTTGTGAGATCAGTCGATGAACCCTATATAGGTCAAGAGTTTGTATCGGAAGCCGAAGCGCATGCATTTTATAATGCATATGCTACACGTGTTGGATTCATCATACGTGTAAGTAAGCTCTCAAGGTCAAGGCGTGATGGATCTGTTATTGGACGAGCTCTTGTTTGCAACAAAGAAGGTTTCAGAATGCCTGACAAGCGTGAAAAGATTGTAAGGCAAAGGGCAGAAACAAGGGTTGGTTGCAGGGCAATGATTATGGTGAGGAAATTAAATTCTGGCTTATGGTCTATAACCAAGTTTGTAAAGGAGCACACACATCCTCTGACTCCTGGAAGAGGCAGAAGAGACTTTGTCTATGAACAATATCCGGTTAGTTCATGTTCTTTCATTGCTGGAAGGTGGTATATAAGTATTTATGTTATATTTATTATGTTAATTAATATTTTATGCTTAATGGATTAGATTGTTACTCGCACAGAGCCATTAACTGTCTATGAGGCCCATTATTGGAGTTTGAATTCGGCACCAAATAGTGTTCTCATTTCTCATCTTATGCGTTTACAAAATTTACCCAAAATTGCTTTTGGGTAATCATTCCCAAATATAATTAAACACAGTCTTCCAAACAATAACTATTTGTAGTGCTATAAAAGTTTAGGGTCTGTTTTATTTCTGTTTCCTTTCTCCGTTGTCATTTACTATTTTCATTTTTAATTGTCAAAATACTATCCATGTTGAAAATAATTTATTGTAAAATTGACACGTGACAGATGAAGAGATGCCGACACTAAAATGCGACTTGGATAGTCTAAAGTGTATTTTATTAATAGTAGGATGATGATTTTTTTTATATATAAATAAGTTATGATGATAATCAAACTCAGTAATTTATCAAACGAATTCCATAAGCTGTTTCCTATTCAAAGTTTTGTATAGGAAACAATGAAAACATATTTTTATTGTTTTCACTCTTCCTGGTAGAAAACTTTAATAAAAACAGGAAAGATTGTAAAAACAATGTGGCATTTTTCTAATTAAAAGTGAAAACAATAAATGAAAGTAGAGATGGAAATACAACCAAACAAGGCATTAAATGGGTGTAGTTGCTACTTTTGCAAGTTACAACATTAGAATACAAAGGATCTCATCACTGAATTTTATGAAGATGTTAATCAATCCTATATGTAATACTGTTAATAACTTACACTTGTGTATGCAAGAAGAGATACTAAGCAAGACTTTCAATGTTTTATATCTATGCCTATTGATTTCAATTTTAATCGATTTATGTATTGGTCCATATATACATGGAAAATTGGCAAAATTACTCTGGGGTCCCTGAACTTAATTTGAAGTTTCCAATTAGTCCTGTACTGATCACCTTTTTTTACCTTCCGTCACACCTTGTTGGCAGAAGGCATACGTGGCCATTACACTGCTTATATGCCCATTAAAACAAGGCCTATGTGGCTAGGCAGTATTTTAACAGAGTGTAACGGGAGATGAAAAAAATACCAATGATGCAAACGTTTTGAAACTTAAATGACCAATTTTAAATTAAGTTCAGGGAGCCTTGGAGTAATTTTTCTTGGAAAATATTGAGTACATATCCCTCGCACCCATTTTCAGTTTTCCCTTCTTCTTACCTTTGTTTTTATGTAATTTCCAGAGTGGACATGACAGAGTTCGAGAACTATCTCAGCAGTTGGCTATAGAGAAAAAGCGATCTGCGACATATAAAAGGAATCTTGAATTGTTATATGAGTACATAGAGGAGCATAATGAAACCGTTTCAAAGAAGATACAGCACATAGTGGAGAGTGTGAAGGAGATGGAAGCCAAAGAACAAGAAGAGAATCCTAGATAGTTTGAATTCAATGTTATCTTAGACTTATAATTCTTTTTCACTGGGTCAAAAATGGCGGTAGATAAATTGTGCAATAATAATATAATTGCTGACCTAGGTATCTGGCTCAGTCATGTGAGTTATGTAGTTGAGTTTGTTAAGTTCAATGGAATTCAATAATTAATTGTATTGCATTATATATATGCTCTGATTCTTTAGTTGGTAGTAGAAGAGAACAGACTAGTTCAGTCAATGTACAGGTCCTTTGAGTTCATTCTTATGAATTTATTTATGCTAACAATATAATAGGCATTCTAATGCCTTGATAGATTCTTCTTATTCCATTCTTAATTTTGTAAAATACCTTCATTTAAATACTACTACAACTAGAATAGAGTGCATTGTAAAGAGCTTGTTCACATAAAAATTACACATGAGCTTGTAGTGCTTAGTTAGCTCATAATTTATGATATTCAATAATAAAAATATGTATTTTAATTTGAATTGAATCGATGGGATATAAATTAAAAATCGTTTTATCTTAAAAATGTTAAGTTAAAATCGTTTTAGATTGGTCCTACTTAATCATTGCCAACGAACTTGCAGATGGTATTTTTCAGTTTTTCAAATGAAATCTTTCAAAAGATGCAGTAAATAATGACATGTAGAACAAAAACAAAGTGATTGATTTCAAGTAATATAGGAACAATGGTAGTGGGAATGAGATGAGCTTCCGTAGGAGTCGAACCCAATTCCTAGAGGATAAGTACCGCAGGCTTCACTTTGGAAAATTTATGTTGCGATTCGAAAATTATTTTTTTTTTTGTGACCAGAACCAAAGTCCATGTCTATGTTTGAAATCAAATTTATGAAAAACACTCTGCGAATAAAGTATATTTGTATTACCAAAGTTGCAATCATTCAACAAGAAGCCCTTATAGCTCAGTGGTAGAGCGTCAGTCTTGTAAACTGAAGGTCCGTAGTTCGATCCTGCGTGAGGGCAATTTTTTATTTTTTTTGTTTTTTAATTAAATTTGTAATTTTTTTATTTGTGTTTTTTTATATAATATTTTTTAAAACTTTTTTGCCATAATAATTAATGTAGTGGTGGAATTAAACATTTGTTTTATGCACAATAATAACTATTTTAATTTGGGTCTTAATAACAAAAAAAAACTTCAGTTTATCATTTCCAATTTCTCTAATTAAAAAAACTGAAGCAAAATCAAAAACCAATGTTATAGATTTTTATTGTTTTGTTAACAATGTTATGGAATTTGACAAACATAATAGGCTTCACAAATTACAATCAATAATAAAATTAGATAATAGTTACATTAAATTACATTACATCCAAGTGTAGTAGAGTTGCATGAAAGAATAATGAAAGTTCCACTAAGATTCTAAATCATAGCTCTCACAAGATTACAATTACAAAACTAAATAATGTCAGAGTTGGATTCATTCATCACTTAAACAAAACAAAAAAACTACATGCAACATTAAACAACGTAGGAATCATCATCTTTGAAACAAAAACTAAACCATGAATTTTTTTTACCACATTTATCCAACAACAAATCTTTTCTTGCTCTCCAAGTTACACAAAATATTTAGAAGTTATGTTGCAAGAAGAGTCTTTCTTGAGGAGAAGCTGGACCAATCTCTTCTTCAAGACTTCTCAAAACATCACCATTTCCAACATTTCCAAAGTTTCTTCCTTCAACAATTTTCACATCAACTTCACCTTCTGACCCAGATGATTTTCTTCTTTGAGAAGAAGTAACACTTGGAAAAGTAATCCAAGAAGGTGCTCTAAACTCAAACCTTTGTTGATCTTCACCGCCTTCTGCGCCGGCCACATCAGTTTCCGAAACCGACCTATTTGAAGACCTTTGAGATGATTTCTTATGCATTCTATTACTTCCTAAAACAACTTCAGTTGGTAAAATTGGTTGTTCAATACAAGGACTTCCCATTAACATTGCTAAAGCTCTTTCCAAACCTGTTGTTACTTTGTCCATTGAAGGCCTATCTTTCCCTCTCATTCTCACACTTTTACAAGCAACATTAGCTATCCTTTTCAATGCTTCAATATCAGAAGGTGGTTTCAAACAAGGGTCTAAAATTGCAGCTATATCGCCCGATTTTATTAATGGCACCGCCCATTGAACAACATTACCTTCTTCATATTGCATGTCAATAGCTTTTCTACCACTTAGAATTTCTAAGAGTAGAACGCCAAAGCTGTATACATCTGATTTTGTCGTGAGGTAGTGAAGTCTATAGTATTCAGGGTCAAGATAACCTAGTGTTCCGGCTGGTAACTCGGCTAGCGGAGAACTACTATCTGCAGGACCTAGTAGAGATAAACCAAAATCGGAAACTCTAGCATTGTGTTCTTCATCAATGAGTATGTTTGAAGATTTGATGTCTCTATGAATCACAGGCGGACAAGCATAGCCATGCAAGTACTCGATCCCTCGAGCCGCTTGGACCGCGATTGTTACCCTTCGAATCCAATCCAACTGCTCCTTCAACTCTTTGTTTTTGCCATGGAGGTGTTGGTGCAACGAGCCATGAGCCATGTACTCATAAACAAGAAGTCTTTCACCACCTTCTTCACAATAGCCTAATAGGTTGAGCAAATGTGCATGATTCAACCTAGAAAGCAAATCAAGTTCTGTGTGAAACTCTTTTGAATTTTTCTGCATGTTGGGAGATACAATAGCCCTTTTAACAGCAACCACTGTTCCATCTTTGAGAACACCTTTGAAAACACATGAAAAACTTCCTTTCCCTACAATTGATTCATCTTTGAAACCATCGGTCGCTCTTTCGAGTTCCTCGTAGGTGAACATCTGAGCCCTCCTTAATTTGAACTCCTCCATGTCTGGCTGAATCTTCCCGTTCTCCTTTTGAGCCAAAGAACTCACATTAATCTTCTTCGTCTTCGAGTTTGAACACTCACAACCTCTCAGCTTGTAGCGAACGTACATAACCGCGGTTATAGACACAACACTGATTAAGAAAACAGCAAATGCTATCTCAGCAAAAACAACTGGTAACTGCATAGACCAAAACCTTTCGTTTTTCTTCCTAACATCATTGGAATAAGAAGAAGAAGAGGATGAACAGTTGGAGAAGCATTCAGGTGAAGAACAAACAGAACAATTATATTCACACAATATATCAGATTTCAAATTGCATACACTTTTCTGATACATTTCAGATGGACAAACACTACTACATGGAATGCAAAGATGAGAATTTGGAAGCTTGCAAACACTACTACCCTTTTGTTCATCAATTTCATAGTAACCAGGAGGACAAGGTGTAAACCAACACTTTCTTGGTGAAACAGCTAAAGGAAGTGAAATTGGAAATCCAACACCCCAACAAATAGGTTCAAGAGATTTTGAAGCTAGTATTCCACAGGTAAAATAATTACCAGCTGCAATTTCAAAAACTTTAATTCCTTTAGGAACTTGTGTGCTTGTTTTCAAAGTTAACCCCCAACATATCACACCATGATCAGAGCTTTTAATACCACAAGCATGAAACTTTCCTCCAACAACAGAAAGCATAGCATCCTTTGGAGCCAACTCAACATTCTCTTGTTGTCCTTTTCTTGAACCTATCAATGAAATCTCTTCCTCTATTTCCAAACTCCTCCCCCAACAAACACTTCTAGAATTCACACCTTCCATGATTCCACAAACATGATACCCTCCACAAGAGATTTTCTGAAACCTCATCCCTTTTGGAATCAAACTAATAACTTGACTACTAGCTTCATCATCACCCCAGCAAAACACGGTCCTATTCTGCGAAAAAAGGCCACAATTGAACTCAGAACCTGCTGAAATAGATTGAATCTGGCCATCAAACACAAAATTCTTTGTCATGTTGTAACCCCAACAATCAACAAAAGAACTGTTTCTATATCTTCCTGTCAAAGGTTTTCTCAAACCACAAACATGATAATCACCAGCACTGATTTCTAAGTACTGTGCTTCCTTAACCATAGGTTGTGGCACACCCATTTCAATATAGCTACTACTACCCCAACAATATGGTTGATTTGAACTCATTAGAAGACCACAAACAAATCCATCACCAGCAGTTAAACCAATGAATGGAAAATGAGCTGGTGTCCCATAAATTATGGCTGAGTTCAATCCATAACATGTCACAGTGTGAGATCCATCTGATTTCAAACCACAGAAAGCAGAACCTTTCTCTCCATATGAGACAGCAATTGATGACATGGAACCAAGACTTGAAACTTGAGAACATAATAACATTGAAAAAACAACAACCTCAAATAGTATAATAATCCCAAACCATGGTTTCATATTCAAAAGGTAGGTTGAGAATTGTTTTATTGACAACCCCATGATACCTTAGCCACTCAAAAACTATATTTTATAGCTAAAGGTTGAATTTTTACCAACAAAACAATGTTGGTTGGAACTAAGACACAACATGTATAGATTTTTGGATCTTTCACCTTTTCTTGATTACTCAGCAAGAAACATGACTCATATTTTGTTGTTTAAAGAGTTTATAACAAAAAGTGTGATTTTTTTCACAAATTTTCAAGGAAAACTAGTAATGTAGAAGAGGAGGACTTAAAAAAATAATGGGGGGGGGTGTAAAAGTAAAATAGTTAAGCCAAATAAGAAAATTCTCATTGAAGGGTTTCAAGGCAAAAAGCAAGAAACTTCAATGGATCTTTCGTCCATTTTGGATGATGAAAAGAGAAAGTTCCAAGCTTGTTGGTGATTTAGCTTGCTAGAGAGTTAAACAAACTTACCAAGAAGAAAAACCAGCTTCAAAAAGTGATTTTTTTTTTCAAGTGTCCTTTAGCTTGTAAAGAAACTCACATTTTGTAAAAGTTGGTAGAAACTACAAACTCTTGTTGCACCATTTTTTTTGGAGTTTGAGATTTGAGTTGCTAGAAGAAGAAAGGATTGTTGAAGGATGATGTTGTTGCCGGCAAAGGACAGAGAGTGAGTGAAGGATGCAATAAATGAGTTAAAACTGCTAGTTATGAAAATGAGCAAAGTTTAGGTGGAAGCATTAAATGTGAAAGTTATTGCTATTTGATGTTTTCATGCCTGGATTACTGCACTACCAAATTTTTACTTTCTTCAATAGAGATATCTTTGTGTGTATATTTTTTCAGCTATGAGAATAAATACATTTTCATCCCTATACTCTTTATTTTCTTGGGTTGGTTTGTAGTTAATGGAGTTTGTTTTCTCACCATACCTTTTCACTTTTTAACATAAACTTTGTATGACTCTTTTTACTCACTTCTTATGCTACTGTGTTTTCTAAAAAAAATGTAAGTCAAAATTATTGAGTTTGATTTTTTTTAAATAAAAAAATATATTCATTCATTAAATTAGTTAAATACATCGCTCTTACTATTATGTTTGATAATCATTGTACTTATTTCAACAACAAAAATTATCAGCATCGTATTGATAATAAAATACACACTTAGATTATCCAAATTGCATTAAATATCGACATTTTTTTATCTATCACGTGTCAATTTTACAATAAATTGTTTGAAATACGGATTCTTAACTAATTATACATAGAAGTATGGTATAATTATAAATAAATTTTGCAAAAACATATATCCATTTTTATCATAATTATTATATCATATTTTTCTAAAAAAAAATTACTTTTTCAATTCCTTTTTAACAAGTTTTTAAAGATTTCTCTAAATAATTTAGGAAATCGATAAATTTGATTGTTTTTGACATTAATACTTTTTTTTTTTTACAATATTAGTCATTTTATATTATGCCATTAATAGTTTATTTTCTAATTGTATCAATTATTTTCTTTGCAATGAATAGTTAAGCATGCAATAAGCAACAAAAAAAAAAGATAACGATTATTGTAGATTTGAATTTTAAAAATGACACATAAATACAGTAATACAAGACATCTAAAAAGATGTAGTAGATAATTAAAAATAAACAGGAAATTTGGTAAGAAAACAGAAGAAGTACGTTATTATAATAAAATGATATAGTAGTATACTTATCAAGGGTTTTTATTTCCTACTATTATATTTTATTATGATTTGGATTATCGTAGTATGAGTTGCTTGGAAGAGTTGAAGTTTTGTACTAAAATTAACAACCCTTCTCTCAAATAATATTTACATATATAGAAAGAAAGCAATCTTATTAAGCAAAAGCTCTTTGACATGCATGAGTTTGTTAAGGTTGAGATTAATTGTGTATATGCTTCCAAAACTAAGAAAGATTATTTAAGTGAAGAAACATTAAACCAAAATAGGGAAGAGAAAACAAGTAGCAATCAAAACTATTATTACATGCTTTACATGTCATATTGGCAATTACTCTTGTATATATATAGTTGACTTTTCACAGTATGGTTTTCATTGTGTCTCTCCCTAGAGAGAGAGTGAGAGAAACACTTTTGCCTCGTTAGTTTATAGGCTATAGTTTCCTAACTCACGTTGAAACGCTAAATGTAGGAAAATTCACTCTTTATCACAATTCATCGTAGAAATAACGCACATTTACCATGACTTTGAGAATTGTGGGCCCTTATTTAATAATAAATTAATTTTGTAAATTGGGCTAACTAACCAAATTGGGTTAATAGAAAATAGAGAATATTTTAATTCGTTTTAAATAGTATATTTTTTAATATATCTATATTGATCATCGCTTTTGAAGTGTCAGTTTAGTTATAAGAGTTTAATATTTTAATTTAGACAGATTTTAAATTTTATTTGAAATAATTGTAAAATGGTCATGAGTGTTATTGTTATTAATAATAATTTCATTTTTATTTAATTTTTTTATAAATATTAATCATCATTTTAAGACAGTAAACAACTCACTATATAAGAGTGTGTTTTTACTTATAAGATATATTTAAGGAATCCACAAATAGTAATTATATTTTGCAAAAATAGAATCCACCATTTTCATTACAAAGTTTTTATCTTTGGTACACTAACAAGTGTCATAAAAGTATGTTAGCATTTTCAATATTTAAATCAATTAGCTCATTGGTTGGCTATAACTTATGAGTAGACCTTAGCTCTACCTTGACATTGAGAATTTATGTAGAAAACATATTAAATACTAACTATGTAGTAAGACCCCAAATATAAGAAAAAATTAAATATATTTGATCAAAATTTACTAACAATTAATTACTAATTTGCTAAGAATTAAATTTACTATTCAAATGACTCTTCCAATATTTAACAACTATATTTCTAAGAGACATTTTTTTTACTTTTCTTATGTACTTTGTCAAATTAATCAAGTAATTAAATTTAAATAGTTAATAAATTTCAATTAAATTAAATCGTAGTTAAAATTATAGTTGGAATAATTTATTATTAAACTTTACTCATCTTTCGAGACTCTATTCTCCTAAGAATCAAACAGTTAATAAAAGATATATACTTTGTTTGTTTAGCTGAAATATATCACCCACTCTTGTAAAGTAAGTAAAATATTAAATATTTCAGTAAAACATACAAATATTTCATATCTCAATTGTTTTCTAAAAAATACTAATTTGATGTTCTCCAACATATTTCTGATTATTGTGATCCTAATTTAAACTAAAGTACTACTACTACCTCCATTGTGTTTTTTTATGCAAAGGAAAAGAAAAGACAACAAGAAACGGCATCAATAATTAAAACATGATTGAATTGAGGAGAACAATTATGTCAAATTTTTAGAGAGACGTATGAGATAGCACTTGTCATGGCTAGTCAATAGGTACATTCATTATCTTCTCTAAGAGTATGATCAAAAGAACCAACTCAATACAAAAATTTTAAAATTGTTGAATTTGTTTAATAACATTCAAATCAATTACAGTTGTAAAGTCTAACTCAATTTACCAGAGTCTTGAATCAAGATTAACTTTTTTTTTTAAAATGTCATTGTCACCATTTTATAATATATTTTCTACAATTTTAACTATTCAAACATTTTTATCAAAATATTCTTAATTACGGCACACCTATTTAGTAACTAGTAGTAGTACTAGTATTGTGATAGAAAGATAAATTAATTATCTCCTAAATGATAAATTTGAAAAATCAATACAAAATATAAGAATAGATGTAGTAGATTATTTCTCTACTACTTGTTTATCTTTATAATTTAGTCAACATGCATAGTATATAAATATTCTTTGATTTAATTTAGATGAACATTTTTTTTTTGAGTCAAATTAAGATAAGCATGTTTGCCCTTCCATTCTACCTGGAGCCCACAAATTTATCAGTTTGCCAAGAAGAAGGGGCTGATTAAGAATCATGCAAAGCAAGGATTTGCAACGTAGCTAAGGGGTAGAAGTGTGTAACAATTGAAGTAAAATTGGCAAGTCCTAAAACATCTCAATAAATTACTAAATATTTTCCGACGGAATAACTTACTAAATACTAAGATTATGATTGAACGTATATATTTTTAATTGGGTTAGAGAGAAATGAATATAAAATTCAAGTCAGTAAATATTAATTCATATTAGATTAAAAAGATTTACCCTTCAAATTTAGGTTATTAGACTACTGCGGCATGAAGAAATCAAGTAGTCGCTTTGGCCGAGTGGTTAAGGCGTGTGCCTGCTAAGTACATGGGGTTTCCCCGCGAGAGTTCGAATCTCTCAGGCGACGAATTATTTTGTTTTGGTCACTCAAAATTTCAATGTTTTGTTTGTGTAACTCATACAACAAATTTCGTAGTTTTTATGTTTAAAAAAAAAAATTCATTTTTCAATTTTTGTTTTAATTTTTATGTGAATATTTTTTGCAGTCAGTTTTAAAATATTATAAAAATCTTCTTTATAAAAATTTAGAATTTTTCAACAATGGATAATTAAAATATATTTTTAAGTTTTTACCTCTTAAAAATTTATAATTAATTCATTTTTTGTTAAAATAATTTTAAATTTTGATGAAAAAATTCTTATAATATTTTAAATATTTCTAAATCAAAGTTATTCAAAAATTTATAATATACACTTGAATTGACTCAAAAATTAAAATCAAATAAATTTTGAAAACTATAAAGTTAATAATTTTTTTATAGTAGTTAAAATCAAAATTTTAAAATTTTATAAGAATTAAAAATTTATTTAATTCTATATTTTTAATAAAATTAAGAAAAAAAACCCAGTCCAGCTCACCATGGTAGTGTTATTAGTAGGTGGAGTCTTGAACTAGAGACAAGACATGTTCCCTAACACAGCCTGGTAGTCATTTAATTGAATTAAAATTGTAATTAGCTCATAATAATGACCATAGTTGTCTCTTGTCTAGGAGCAACCTAAAGTGGCAAAGAAAAACACAAAACGCTCAAGTGTGTTTTATATGTTAGTAATGTGATAAAAAAAAATACAAAAATAAAATAAAAAATAAGAAAAATTGAAGGTGTCTAAACGTAAAAATACAATTATTTTAGTTTAGAAATATTTAACAACTCAGTTAGATTTTGCAAAAAACTTTAAAACCGTAAATATTATGTTAATTCAAAAGCTTAATTTATTATTTAATCATTGATTAAATTATTTATTTATTATTTCTAAACACATATTGACTAAATCTCCTTTTAAATATTCAATAAATCATAAAGTCTTTCTTATATTTAACTGTGACACAATTTTTTCATTTTAAATTTTATTTCGACAAAAATATAATATTGTCATTTATTTATTCTATCTTTATATATATATATATATATATACATTTTTAAGTAATAAAAAGTATAGTAATAAAAAGTATATAATGTTTTTAAATATTATTGTGCATAACACAAACAATAATGTTATTAAAGTTAAATCTATCTACAAATCTAACAAGATTTGGTGCAGCGAAAGCAGATAAACTTCTACAACATGAATAACTCAAATTCAAAATATCCATTAAAAAAAGTAACTTATGGAAGAAAAAATATTTTGTGAAGAGAAAGTAGAGAAAAAGATGCCACGTGTTAGCAGGAGAAGCAAAGATGCGCAAACAGCCGTTGAGGAAATCCAAAGTGTCTGGAGTCATGCCGGCCGGCCATTTGCGGGTTCCACTCTCCAACGGCTCTTTAGATCCCTTATCAACGCTCACACAATTAATTATATGTTCTTTTTTTATATACTCATTTCTCTACATTATTGTTAATCTCAACACTAAACAAATTGCTTAAAAATTTACAATACTATTAGCTCTTCAAGTAGACACTTCATCAAATATTATCTTTTTTATTAAAAAAAATTTAGATTAATGTCAATAATATGTTTCAAATTTCTGTATAAGCATTTATAAATTACTTACAAAAAGGTCATCACATCAGCAACGGAAGTTAAACAAAAAAATATTGATTAATAGAAGAATAATAAAAATGAATAAATATATATTCTTTTAGTACATTGATAATCAATAAAAATATATTATTACACGAGAATACTAAACTTTTGTAATACTGATTTAAAAATAATAATAGTATGAAATAGATACATCATGATATCTTATTAAATATAAGTGTAAAATATAGTTTTACAATAATAAAATATATGTCTATTAAACACATAATTTTAATTAAGTGTATTTATATTAGCTTTTCGTTGTTATCACGTTAGTTCACTAAAGTGAAACTGAATAGCAAATTCAAACAGTTTATATAACTATCATCAAGAATTAGTATTAGCAAGAAAATAAAGAGTAGACCCCTTCATACACGAGAGTCGAGACTGGTTGGCATAGAATTCTTTTATTGTTTTCAATACTTCCAATACGGTATTCATACATTATTTATTTATTGACTAAGTAGTCTAGTATTATTATTTGTAACATTATTTATATGGACTTAGTACTTTATAGTAAGTTAGTAACATGTAACCAACCCAATTGAAGTGATACACGAGGCAAATTAAATAAATACTCCACCACAAACAATTTAATTTCAACGCGTTATTGAACAACCAAGTCCTAATAATAATAATAATAATAATCATCATCACCAATAATGCTATCATTAAATTACAAAACCAAATAACGCGTCAAAACTTTAATTAAAGAGCCTCACTTTACTCACCTCAAATCAACACACAATAAAAAGCCTCAACTTCCAAAAAGAAGATAAAAAAACAACAACACAAACAATGCCAACAATTTTACTTAGGATTTTCCTTCTATACAACGTTGTCAATTCATTTCTTATTTCTCTTGTACCTAAGAAACTCCGAACTTTCTTCCCACATTCTTGGTTCTCCCATCAAACCTTAAAAACCAATCTCAACACTACTACACTTTCTTCATCAAAAAAAGGTTTTGTTGTTATTACCAAAAGTATAACAATGGATCCAAATGAACTCAAACGTGTTTTCCAAATGTTCGACCGTAACGATGACGGTCGAATAACAAAGAAAGAGCTAAATGATTCATTGGAGAATTTAGGAATCTTCATACCCGACAAAGAGCTAAGTCAAATGATCGAGAAGATCGATGTGAACGGAGACGGGTGTGTGGACATTGAAGAGTTTAAAGAGTTGTATGAGTCAATTATGAATGGTCGTGACGAAGAGGAGGAAGAAGATATGAGAGAAGCATTCAATGTGTTTGATCAAAATGGTGATGGGTTTATAAGTGTTGAAGAATTGAGATCGGTTTTGGTTACTTTGGGATTGATACAAGGAAGAACTGTTGAAGATTGTAAGAAGATGATTGGGAAGGTTGATGTTGATGGAGATGGGTTGGTTGATTATAAGGAGTTTATGCAAATGATGAAGGGTGGTGGATTCACTACTCTCAGTTAATTAGTTAACTCTTGTTCTTTTGTGTTGGATTTTTTGTTTTTGTTTTTAATGTTGATTTACATTCTCACTTTGTAAATAATAAGCACTTTTAATAGGATTCAGGTCAAATGCACGTCATGATAAACCAAGTCGTTGGATCAAGTAGTTATTGAGTTTTCCAAGTGTTTTGTCATAGGCATATGTTTTGGCCTTTGTTTTGTGTTTTTTCAAATTTTTTTCCAATCCTACTTGTTTGGATGGTTAGTATGGAAATGCAATTGATGTTGTGGGCTAACTAGTATTGAAGTCAATTATCTCAACCGTTGATAAAAATTGGGCATTTTGAGATTTTGAGTTCTTGATTTGTCAAAGTCATGAGATGAGTCATTCAATCTCTATTCAACAACTTAGATCTACTCAATATGGTGAATCTAAATCAGGTTAGATTAGCACTTGGTTTAACATAAATGTAATGTGCTACTAATGGTCAGGAATGGGGTCACACTACCACTGTAACAGGAAGTATTTGTGTTTTCTTTCTTTCCTTTTCCTTGGTTTTAGGACAAGAGTTGGTTTTTCTGGGTATGTAAGCTTCTGTTTAAAGATATTTTTCTTTAATTTTTTGTATTGGATTTCTTTTGTACCACTATCACATTATGAAATTCCAAAATGACAAATTCACTTGAGAAAGACATGATTTTTATTTTTCAATTGGAAGAAAGAGAGACGGTGTAGTGTATCTTTGGATGAGTGGCACGTTTGTGATTTTATTGAAGCTCCAAAATGTAACTTAAGCATAAATGATAGTAATCTCCTATAATTCTTTTAGTCTCATCGTGAATCCAAACAAGTGAAAGACTTGCAAAAGAAAAAGATACATAACAAAGTGAGAAAGAAAAATGAAAATGTTATCGGTAAGAAAATGGGAAATAGATTTGATACACCATTCTCTTTAAATAGTATTCAGAAATAACGTGAATGCCAACTTGACTATGATATAAACAACAACAATTCCTCAACTCTCGTGTTCATAGATACCCTGTCTTTTAAGTTATACTAGTACCATATAATACCATAAAATAAACTAATAATAGCATTAATGTGGAATCTCATGATATGTAGTGCAAAATTTCGGACACTTGTGCAGCGTCTTTTGCTTAAGCATAATTAAATTATAAATATTGAAAATCTTAAGCCCGCGAGGTTTTTCTCTATGTCTATGATAAAATTTTACAGAGATAAATTTGAACTTAAGTTGAAATTGAAAAATGGTAAATATCTAGAAGGCAACTGTTTCTTCCACTATAAAAGGGTAAATGACTGCTATAATAGTATAGTAATCATACAAAATGTAAGCAGAGACTAAAGTCCTTGTGGTAACAGCCAACAGGTATCAATTTATCAACCATAGTCTCATTCCACATTTCCAATCAAATTGGAAAAGGTAAATGCTCGCTGTATTGATAATAATAAATCAAAATGTGGGGATGGAATGATTTGAGTCCAATTAATGTAAGAATGGAGTGGCTGTCTGTGGTACCTCACAAGGGAAACACTTTTCAACAAGAACAACATGTAAAGTTAAACTTTAAGCACCTAATCCCCTGCATGATACACACCAGAAAATGAATTTCCCAGTAAACTATAATATGCTGCCTGAATTTTTAATGTGACTACTGCACAACTTCAAGCCAAATGTTCATATAATTATATCTGAAAACTCCAAATTGCAAATAGGATTGACAATCTTCCCAGGATGTCTGTCAAGAATGAAACGTGCTATAATGGCGTCAATTACATGCCATCTGAATCTGATTTTTCTTCCTCGATCTCTCTTATGCTTCGGACTACATCAGCAACTTTTTTAGAGATGTGTTCTGTGTGCTTTTCCAAATCATTCAGAATCATATTTAACTGTTCTTCATATGCTGCACACCGTCGTTTGCATTTTTGCCTTTCATTGTACAACTCAAGCGATAGCTCGCGGATTCTCCTATCTTTCTCATCCTGTCAAACAAATCAACAATAGAAGTCTGAAGTAGAAAAAAGGAACAAAAATAACATAGACGTTCAATCATAACAATGAATGTAACTATACATGAATGATGAATTAAAATATCCTAATCCAATACCTGCAGGTAACCGATTGAGACGATTCTTTCAATGCCATATAAGAGCTTACACAGTCATATTTATGAGACTTTTTCGGGGGCGGAGGGGTAGCTTTTCAGGCACTAGTTGACTAATTTCTATATCTTTCTTGATGTAATATTGATAGACCTCTATCTCTATCTTAGGGGTGGATAATAGGAAGATAATTTAAGACCCAAGGCAGCATGAGACACATTACGATTTCCTAATGATGGGATGCAAATGGAAGGGAAAGGAATATGGTCAGATCAAGTTCATCATGTACGAAGTTCAATCCCATTGATACTGATGTCAATTTGATATCCGCAGCAGGAGAGGATGAATAATTCATTTGTATATTTCACATTAATTATAATCCGGCTCAGTTTGATCAAGTATACTTAAATTGTTAGTTTAATTTACAGTGCACTATTGGATTGGCCTCTTTTCTTATATTCCCTTTGTTGACAATAGAATAACAAGAACTAAGATTTGGGCAAGGTATAATTAACTACAGATGCCATCTAGTCATATTTTCCACTGCCTAGAGAGACATACCTCACTAACCAAGTGCTTCCCAGATCCTCGCCATGGAACTTCACTAGGACTCATCAGTTTATGAGTATGCCCCTTCAAAAATTTGGTGACAACCCACTTCCCTCCATCCCGTAAAGCCAGTCTTATCATGGCCTCACATCCTTCTCGGGTGGCTGGCGGAGGAGGGAGCACTCTATCTTTTCTGTGCACATACTTCTTTGCGCGAAAGCCTTCTTTTGAGCAGACAAAATCTTGACCGATAACCTGGTTATTTACTCGCGAACGGCGGTTATGGTGTATTCGTACTGTAAATCCTATCCGCCTACCATAGGCATTGTAGAATTCTCTGGCTTCCTCCCTTGAGTTGAACTGCATGCCAATGAATGGTTCTAATGTATCTGAATCTTCTACAGGTTGTTCGACAAACTTTTCATCTTCACCTGTACATGATTCAAACTTGTTTGAAAATTCATCTTCTAATTTCTCATGTTTGTCACTGATTTCTGCAAGCACATCAAGGTCACTACCATCTGAATCAAATCCCTGACCAGATTGGTGATCCATCATCCTATAATAGCAGAATTACACAAATAAGTAGGTTATCGTTCACAGTTCATGAGAAAATGTAAGGCAAATTCGATCATTGACAAAACCAGTTTTTTTAACAACTGAAAAGGCTTCATGTTTCGAATTTAAACAGTTTATTACCTTCCACTATTTTATTTTCCAATTTCCTTTGTTAATCTCCTTGTTTGGAATATAAATATTTATGATCAGTGGAGGCTCACATTATGGATGGCTATGAATGGATGCAAAAAATTCAATCATCTTTAATCCATATATGCTATTAGCAAAATAATATTCACGTGTGCTTAATGGTTCCCATAATTGTCATAAACATTAATAAATGGTGTTCAACCAAAAAAGAATAAATACAAAATCAAATGTAATATGTCCAATTTAATACACCACCACCACCAAATGTTTTTAGGTTAGGGCAAAGGAGGTTAAGGGTCCAATTGATGGACTAGTGCAGTCCAACACAACAACACAACTTTCTTATTCAATAATAAATAATAAATACAATGACTAGCATACTTTTCCACTCTAAGTCTCTAACATTGGTTCAACACGCCGAATACCAATGTTGGAGAGTGTATGCCTAAGTGCGCATCTATTGGAAACATTGCCATGGATAGGCGATAATGCTTACTTTAAGCAAAAGCTTATGGAGTCGCGTCTACCACTGCTGGCACCACACCAGCTGGACCACCATATTTGTGTGGTCATCAGGAGTCAAAGGGGAATCAGAGAACAAATGAAATTGACATAAAGGTTTAGATTTTAGAGTATAGTTTTGACAATGGAATTTCTATCCAGATTCTGTTAGTGGCAAAGCGGATTGAGCTACGAGTTTTGATGGCACTCACCCAAGGGTTAGCTCTCCAAATCAGAGGTTTGATCTTAGGTGAAGAAGAATCACCGAGACCTAAAGATAAAGTTGAGTAAGATATGCATGTAGGGACCCAATGCTCGTTGGTTCAACGTGAGGGTGGAGAATGAGCCAAAGCCTAGACTGCCATAGCTTTTTGGTCTAATTGTACCTCCAATTATTTCCAAATTCTCCATCTGATCTACTCTCCATGTTGAAGCTTCTACATATATTCTTCACACACATCCAAATCACTTGAGGTGAAATTCCACCATATTTTCCAGAATAAATGTATCATAACTTTCTTTCTAATGCATTAGTTCCTAATCCTATCTCGTGCTTTCAATAATTCATCGTAATTGTAAAGATATGTCATTCATGTGTTTCTTGTGTGTCTCAAACAAGATCACAAACTTTTTATTTATAATGATGCTACAATAATTACATTCAATGTCTGGGAAGTTGTATTGACTAGGACTACTAACAATTAGCCTAGGATGTCGCACATCAAGGAATAATTAAAACATACATTGAATTTTAACACTCCCCCTCAAGCTAAAGCTTACTATGCTTTAAGCTTGTTACATCAAAACATTTTATCACAAAAAAAAAATGAAACTAAGTTTGACAACTGTTGGACTAGTTTGAGAAGAGAAGACACTATTAATGATTCATGTGTAAAAGAGTCACCACTGGATTGATCATTGGTGGCAATAAAACGCGCCACTAATATGATTCATATGTGGGAATAGAGTCACCACCGGGTTGATTGTCGATGGGAATAAAAGGTGCCACTAATTTGATCCATATGTGGGAATAGAGTCACCGCTGGATTGATCGTCGATGGGAATAAAATGATTGTCGGAGCAAATGGTACCTTGTCCATGAAACTAAGTTCTCACAACAGCAAATACAATGCGGAAGGGGGAGTTGAAAGATGAGAGGTTCCTAAAAAATCACCAAACCATGAAAAGACCCGCAGAAGGTGGCCGGAGACAGGTGGATACGCTCTCATGCGCGGATTTGGTGGAGGTGCGTGGGAGCCATGGATAGAGAAGACGAACGCGCGTGACAGCATGTACAGTGTCGGTTGACGATGGGAAAAGCACCGTCGTGCTCGCCGGAGGATTGCGCAGTGGTGTTTGTTGGTTTTAGATGCGCACTAGAAAAGGGGCCGCTGGTGTTGGCACAGCTGTAACAGAGTAAAAAAAAATGGCAGAACAGTGACAGCTGGTGTAAAACACAGCTGTGTTTGAAAGAGAAAAAAAAGTCACTGGAAAAACGCACAGTGAAGGCAGCGCTTTTGAGGCAGCTGTAGTGCCGTGGTTGGTTGCTAGAAAGGCATCCGGAGTTGACGGCGACAAACAACTGTATGAAGCCAAAAAATTGAAAGACTGAAAAAGGTGGTGTTGCCGGCGGCATTTGCCACCGCCGTCAGCGGTATTGAAGCACGGAGACGGGTCACACAATCAGAATCTGCTCTGATACCATGTAAAGATGTGATTTATGTGTTTGTTGTGTGTCTCAAACAAAATCACACACCTATTTATAATGATGCTGCAATAATTACATTCAATGCCTAGTAATATAATCATTTTTGCAACACCAAATTTTTCTTCCCTATAAACTTTGCAGCATAACTTTCACTTCCATACAACATCACAACAAGTATTTATAACTATGTGGTAAAAAATTTGCATAACTTGGCAAGGTTTTTCTGTCAAAAATTACACATGAAACACTATTCCCCTTCATCCACCCACTAGAATCCTATGGTTCACACTTGCCTCTAGCCTGCACATTGCATGGGGGTGCATTTTTCTTCATAGGACTAAAATCCCCCAATTTGGGGGAACTCAAAAAATGAATTACAGGAGGACTTTGGAGGGCTTTGAAAATTCTCCAAATCCTTTCCCTCTTTATAATACTTACCAAAACAAGGAAAATATGAGTCATAAGCCTCTGCTTCCCCTCCCCTCCAAAAAATACTCCCCGAAACAAGGTCAGGGATTCCCCTCTCCTCTCTAAACTCCAAAACAAAGTCATACAAACCCAAAATATTTAAACCGTATGACTTAAGCTATGATATGGTCTCTAACTTTCACCACATCAAGAATCAGTGCACCTACTGCTAGATTTAATCCAAGATACTAACACAAAAAAATATCATCCCCAATTTGAAAAAACACAAATCAAAATATAGCTACCCTAACCGTTCAAAATCCGTTGACGAATATCGGCATTTAATGACAACTAATGGTACACAAAAATGAGATAACAAATGTCACAATCTTGATGAACCAATTTGCACAAATCCTCACCATAGAGTACAAAATAATTGACCATATGAGCCAAGTTGATAACTATACAGCAAAACAATACACTAATAAATTCAATTATATATTTTTCAATCCGAATAAACAGTAGCACGGAGTCAGAGACAAATTCTGAAATAGAAGAAGACGAAGAAAATGGTTTACCTATTCTCCAGCACGAGAGCTAGCAGAAGAAAATCAACAAGATTTCAACATATTCCATTGGACAGAACACGTGAAAGAACCTGCAAGCATGTAAAAGAATTAATTACACTAATTTTTCTTCCCCCTTTCAACAAAGGAATGCGCCATGCCACCTCAGAAATTCGGAATAGAAAATATTTTGTAATGGTGTGTTACTTACAATTGCATAGGTTGAATTTAATAATGTGGTGGCAGAAAAATGGGATTTACTTACACAGACGATGAGCAGAAGCTGCTAGGTGGGGTGAAATTAGATTGGGTTTTTAGCTATACAGAGTACAGAGGCGAGAGAAATAACTGTTCCTCCTCTGAATCACTACAATGACGATGGAAAAACAGAAACTCGACTTCAGCCAGCAGAGAAAGCAGCAACACTACTGTGTGCTGCGATTCTTCTCACTCCAGTTTTTAAATTAAAACAAAAAACAAAATTTACCTATTTTCTATTTTTAATCACGTTATTTATATGTCATTAATTAAATTAAAAATATAAAAAGTTGATAGATAAATTTTTACTATTTCTATTCTAATTTTAAGTGCGTTAATTATTATATATTATTGTATTGTATTTCATGTTATTTAAAGTATTCGTTATTTTTTAATTAAAAATTTATAAAAATAGATCAGAATTGTCTGACTTTTAAAATAAAATGACCAATTTCACAAATTAGTAAAAATATGGAGACTAAAATTGTAATTAAGCCAAATAATATTCATTCATTCAAATTAGAGAAATAAAAAACAACACAAATACAAATTGGTCAATAACTTAACATGGTGGATATGTGAACAAGGTCACGTAATAGTAGAAAATAGCAAAATGACTTCACATCATCTAAGTTAAGAGCATAAAACCACAAAAAATTTACAAACTTAACAAATCTAAGTATGTTTTTTTAATATGCAACTTTAAGACGATAAAGTTATCGATTGTCCGTGATGTGAACACTATAACGAGATATGAAAACTAAACATCACACTAACCAACAAGATAACTAACAAAATACATACATAAAATAAATTTATGTGAAAGTCACTTATTTAGATAAAAATATAGAAAAAAACGATATAGATAAGTAATTTTGAACCAAAAATTATATTTGAAAGAGACCAATAAAAATAAATTGTGGCGGAGGAGTTAGAAAAAGAACGGTTTTATTTTACTTATTTGTATTAATGTGGAACATAGTTTGGTGTGATTAATAATAATTTGGCGCAATTTTAGTTATCTTGTTTTTAATGATTTGTGAAATTAATCCATTTATTTTAAAAATAGACAGTTTTGTTTTCTCTCTCTAATTTTTTAACAAAAAAATAATGATGTGAAATGTTTTAAATAACATGACACATACGATTACGTAGAATGATCACACTCGTGAAATTATAATAAAACGTCATAAAAAAATTATTTTCATCTCAAAATTTTTTCATATTTTTAATTTAACTAATGACATATAATTAATTAATGCATTTAAATAGTTCTATATCAAATATTTGTACGTCATCTTATTTGAAATATGTTAAATCGTTATTTTTTTAGTTCAAAAGTATGAGGAATAGACCAAATCTGTCAACTTTTAAAATAGATGAATCAATTATGTGAAAGATTAATATAATAGAGAAACCAAAACTGCAATTAAACATAATAATTTTTATATAGTCAATCAACACAAGTGTTAAATTATTATAAATATTTGTTTTTTATTATAATTAATTAATTTAATAGTCATACTTATAATTGGTTGCATAAATTTTTTTACACTTGCGATGTGGATGGTGTATGAAAAATAAAATAAATACAATTTTTTATTTATAGTTTAATAAAATTTTTTGTTCTTGTAAATTTATCGTATGTCGTTTTTAATTCTTTTATAAATTTTTTTTAAACAACGATCATTCAAAAGTTTTCTATTAACAGTTTTGTTTTTTGTTTTTAACTTTTAAGTCATATTTATCATTTAAACTTTTGAATAACATTCGCCAGACATGCTTAGAACATTTTTAAGAATATCTCATACAAACATTTTATTTCTTTAACATCAGATAAATTAAATATAAATTTTTAAGTGTTAAAATCTAAAAAGTTAAAAAGTTATATTTAATTTATCTCTAGTTAAAAAATTCTAAATTTTTATGTAAGAGATTCTTATAATATTATAGATATACATAAAAAAATCATTTAAAAATTCAGATGATATACATAAATTAATTTAAAAGTAGAAATTAAAATTATTGACGAAAAATATTTAAGGAATTAGTGTTTAAAAAAAAAATTAAAGAGACTAAAAAATATATATATTTATAGAAAGCAAATACTTATTTAACCATTTAATTTACAATAAAAATAAATTGATACACACGATTTCATTCAAATATTATTTTGTTATTAAATAAACTTAGAGTGCGCGTGGTTCTTACTTTCCTTAGCCATATTTTATTTTTCCTCCCTCAATGGAGTGGTCTAAGGTCATGGTCTAAATTCCGTACTTCACTTATTGTTTTTTTTTAGTCTTTATTTAAATAAGTAGTTTTTATGTATATTATTTTTTTGTTTTTTTTGTGTTGTTTATGATTTTGTTGTTCAAGTGAGATTTTGTTTTTTTGACGTCTTAGTGTGTCATTGTTTTATTCTTTATCTTAGTGTGACATTTTGATTTTTCATCTTATTTCGGTGTTTATTTGATTTAAATCGGTAATTCAACTTTGATATATTGCAGATGTAATCAATGAATTTGACGTAATCAAAATTGCAGTTTTGAGATATGGGTACTCAAAACACTTTAATTTTATCATATGCATATGATTTACCATATTTATAAATATTTTGTCGTTTGCATGTTGTGAATTTGTTCCATATTCATCATTTTTAGTTTTAGCAATTTTAAATTGTATTGTTTTTTATTAATGTAATTTTTACTAATTTAGATTAATGAATATCATTTGTTAGTCAATAAATAACTAAATTTATAGTGAGATAATGATACTCAATTCGAGTATCAAGTAGATAAGAAATCAAAATACACACATTTATTTAAATTTCTAAATAATCTATCATTTGGTTACCTATTTGTCTATTTTTTAGGGTAGTTCTTTT
Source organism: Cicer cuneatum (assembly GCA_037974295.1). Taxonomy (NCBI): domain Eukaryota; kingdom Viridiplantae; phylum Streptophyta; class Magnoliopsida; order Fabales; family Fabaceae; genus Cicer; species Cicer cuneatum. The sequence continues at coordinate 66,632,096 of JBBPBO010001984.1, read as the reverse complement.
GTAGTGTCATTCCCTATAAATATAATATTATCTTGCTATTAGTATGAATTTTTATGCGGTGTTCATTTCATTTAAATTGGTAAACTGACTTTTTATGATGTGTTAATTTCATTTAAATTGGTAAATTGATTTTTTTTTGATGTGTTAATTTCATTTAAATTGATAAATTGACTTTATTTTCGTACAAACAATTCAATTAATGACCTTAACATCATTAATGCATAAATCTAGAAAGATGTATATTTTAATCACTTAAATTTTATCAAATTTAAAGGTATTTTAATGTTTTCTATTTTTAATTTAAATGTTGTGAGCATATTTATATATTTATTTTTTAATTTTAACAAAATTATATTTGTATTATTTTTTTATCATTGTTAATTAAAATGAATGAATATTATTATTATTATTTTAGATGTGTAGTGTTTTTTGTTGGAAAAAGATCTCTTATATATTATTATTTTTTTGAGTAAAAAAATAAATAATAATTTTTGTGTCGCCAAAGCACAAATTGGGGCAAAACGTGACAATTAACGACGATCGTAAGCAACAAGCAAGCAAAGAAGGTGCACGATGTCCTAAACGACGAAACAAACACTGTCGTATGGGGTAAACGATGACGCTCACCCAAAACCACCACCACGTACTTCAACTAGTTCTATCGTGCCGGAAAATAACAGCACAGGTAACAAACACAACAACCTCATCTATCATAGCAATGGCTTCCTCTTCAGAACAAGAATTCATCGCTCACTATCGATCCAAACTCAATCGCTTCCCGAGATCTCACCGATTCTGGGACGCTAAAGTCGCTTCTCGCGTTGGAGAGAAGTTAGGTTTCCGTCTCAGAGAAATCGGCGTCACCGGAGTTCAAATCGACGCTAAAGAGGAGCTTTCGCGTCCTTTTCATTACCGATTGATGGTTTCTCCTCTGTTTCATTCCATTCAACGCGTCGGAGTTCACGTTTCCGGTGCTGATAATTTCCCTTCCATTTAAATTCTCGATCCATAGTTTTTTTTCTCCTGCTGTGTTCTTTTTATTTTATTTTTACTAGTAGTATTCTTATTCGGAATAGTAACTAATTATTTTGTGGCTATGTTGTAAACGCATTTATTCTTTTTTATACATTTCAGTTTTCTTAGTTTTCCATTTTCACTCAATTCTTTTCTCTCTTGCTATGATTTTCGAGAACAGCTAAGCAGACTTACATGACACCATGTACATAAATTGGTCTATGAAATTACAAATTAATCTCTTAATTTTATAAAGTGATAAATATATTGATTAAAATAGTTCATTTTTAAATTTTTATCATTATATATTTTGACGTGACATTGTAATTGAATATATAACTTATTTATATTAATTTTATATCGAAGAAATTGTGTCATTTATAAATTTGTAAATAATTATAATTGTGTATGAATTAATTATGGACGAATTAATTTATAAAAAATTTAAATTTTATTGAAAAATTAATTCATTGATAACGTGAATGAGTCAAATATTATTAATTTATTATTAATTTGAGGATTGATATTTATAATTTCAAAAACTAATTTGTATTAAATTAATTTCTATGTATAATTCAAGATACTTTGTAAAAGTTATTTGAGTTACCTTGTGTTAGTGTTGACTAGTGAGCCGGAATGTAAGCTCTCGCTCATTAGTCAACTTATGAGCTCACAATTACTAACTAAAATTTTGATTTATTATCTTTACCTTTTCTCACAATTTTCTCTCTCAACCGTCTCTTAACTTTTTTCTAAATCAATTATAAGTGTTAAATTAAATGTTGTATTTGTATCCATGCTTTATAAGCTCTAAGTTGTTTGAGAGAATTTATAAAAATAATTTATGATATGTCTATAAGACCATATCTAATTGGAGAGTTTTAATCTTTGTTTATGATAAATATTTTATAACAAAATATAAAATAAAGTCAATTTATTTTCATAAAGTATTTTGACAGTTTTTATTAAGAAAATTAGTTAAATTTAATTAATTTTTTAAATTTTATGTGAAACATAATCTAAATTTTTTATTTATTAAAGTAATAATATATTAATCTATAATAAAATATAAACAAAAAAGAAATATAACTAAAAAGTTAATATATTTAAAATTAATTTTTAATTAGATATATCAACTATTATTTTTACTTACCGTGAGACTCAATTTTTTTCTTATTAAAAAAAAACAGTTCTTTTTCACAAAGAAAAAGTAAAATGAGTAAGTAAGAAAAAGTACTTTCCTTCCTTTGCAATCTACCTTTCCATAAATAAATAAATAAATCCACTAATGCCAATGAACCCATAATTTCCGGTACGTTTGGGACTTTGCAGCGTTGTTTCTCACACCATCACGCCATTGTTATCATCCCTAACAACTGGACATCCTATTTAAATACTACTATCAGTTATTTTTATTTATTTTAATTAATAATATACGAGTACTTAAATATAAAATAGAAAGAAAATAACAATAATAAACTCAATTCTAAACTCACTTGCCGTTGACCGGATATGCTACGACAGCCTAATCTCCCACGTTCATTTTTTGGCAACACAAATGATGCCATGCGTCTCTATATTTTATTTCGTTTAATTTTAATTTAGGATTTAAGTTAATACTTAAATACTTAATAACTAATAAATAGAGTAAAAATAAATTTTAATTAATATATAACAATTTTTTGACCGTAATTAACATATTTAATAGTGTGTTACCAAAAATATCTACCAGTTAATTTTTTTGGTGAATAATTTATATAATAGTGATAATAGTAGTATGTATGGTTAATTTCATGGTTGAATTAATATTATGATACGATTTTCTTTATCGAATTAAAAAGTTACCCTTTCCATCATTTTCATATTATTATTAATTAATGTGGATGGCCGGGGGAGAGTTGCGCCATCTGACTCTGACCCCATCGCCATTTTTCCACGGTATTTCGTTTTTTCAATTTTATTTTATATACTTTAATTTCTCGTTCAATTTCATCTTGAATTATTACAATTAGCAAGATTTTTGTTCATTTCTCTCTATAACTTTAGCATAATTATTAATTTTGCTTTCGAATATAGTTAAGATCGCGATCGAAGACGTTTGATTTTGCGAATAGGTGGAATTTCTGTAATTTGAATTCGAATTGGTAAGTATATTCCTCTCTACGAATTCTTGATAAGTTAATTTATATGTAGTTTGTATCTCTTGTGTAGTTTTTTGTTTTTGGGGAAATTTGTTAAACTCTGTTGTGTTCTTAATCGAGCTGAATTTTACTTGTTTGATTAGTATTGCTTGTAAATAAATTCGTGTGAAATTGAAGTTCTTATTACTGTGATATGAATGATGGAAAGTGAAATTTGTTATATTTCAGGGAAGAGGGTTTGTGAATTCATAGGAAAATGGGGGTTATGTCCAGGCGGGTTGTTCCTGCCTGTGGTAACCTCTGTGTTTTTTGTCCTTCTCTGCGAGCAAGATCAAGACAACCCGTCAAACGTTACAAGAAGTTGATAGCCGAAATCCTGCCCCGTAATCAGGTAAAATTTTCAGCTCATGTTATGATATTTGCTTTGGCTTTTGGGAGTTTCTTAGTCTCAAGGAGCTAGCTGAGAATTATAAGTTGACTTTGGAATTATTTGTCTATGTATGCATTGGAGGATTGAATGATGGTATATTGATTTAATATTTTACTAACAATTATTGGTAAAGCCATTTTGTGGTTCATTTCTATTGTTCTTAGTGGCTGGTGTGGTGTTATGCATAGCAAGATATTCAGCTTTCTGAATAGAATTACTGGCACTAGGGGGTGATTTATGATCAAAATTATACTATCAAAGTTTTTTGGATTTAGCAATAATTTATAATGCTATCAAGTCCCTCTCAACCCTTTTTCCCCTCCCCTGCCTGATCCAAAGAATAAGATTTTTTATAATTCATCTGATGATTACGTGTTTTGCAGGTCGCTGAACTCAATGATAGGAAAATTGGAAAGCTTTGTGAGTATGCAAATAAGAATCCATTGAGAATTCCCAAGGTAATACTGTTCTTACAAGTCTACTCTTTGTTTCATTGTCAATTGTAGTATAGTTGTTTCACTTAATAAATAAAATCATGACATTCTAAAGGAAATATAGACAATCATTCTTATAAGAAACTACTCCTTACTTCAATTAATATTTCATTTTAGAAAATCTGGTTGGTTGCCTTCCATCTAATCACATGTTTGATAGAATTGAAATATTAAGCGGTGAGATTTTTGGTGACAATCTCAAACACTGATTTGTAATTTTTGGCAATATTTTCATTGAATTTCTTATTACATATGTTAAAGGAAAACTTGGTCACTTGGTAATTTCAATGAGGCTATTTTAAACAACCAAAGAGTTGAAACTGAATGTATTTACTATTTAGTGAACTCTCATATGCTGAATTCTTCTCCTAATTTCAGTTTTGGCATGAATTAAATTTAAACAAACACAATTAGATCAATTTAAGTCCAATTTTTTTCATTTTCAGTATTGAATTCGATCTCTTACATATCCTCCTGAGTTTATGTGGTGTTTTATCTTGGCAGATTACAGAGAACTTGGAGCAAAGATGTTACAAGGATTTGCGTAATGAAAGCTTTGGTTCAGTGAAAGTTATCTTGTGCATATACAGAAAATTGCTGTCGTCATGTAAGGAGCAGATGTAAGTTTTTTACCTTATAAGTTAAGTGCAGACATATTCCTTGAACTTAATTGTTATTTGATCCCAACTGAGTTTGTTGAAACAAAAAGGGATGCTGACAGCAAGATTTATTTTCCAAATCTTAAGATTCAGACATCGTGATCACAAGAGACTAATCATGAGTTGTGTACAGGACCTCTAGATATCTTATATGATAAATTTACACTGGACGAGAGTAATCTTAGTATATAATACAATGAGAAGTCCTTTTTTTTTATAACATGATTTTGTATTGGATATATGGAACTCTATTTTCAATATAATGTTTTGTATTCCAAGGCAGGGTCAGTTATTATCAATTAGTTTTCCTATTTGCTAGTGACTTGAGTGTTATACAATAAAGTTCTGGCTCATATGATTTCCGGTTGTTAGATGCCACATTTCATTGTATTAATTAATGAAATGCTTCTTAATCTGCAGGCCACTATTTGCCAGTAGTTTATTAGGGATCATTCGGACGCTTCTAGAGCAAACTCGAGCAGATGAAGTGCGGATCTTAGGTTGCAATACTCTTGTAGATTTTGTTAATTTCCAGGTACATGGTCATTCAATCTTTCTGATCTGACTGTTTAAAACTTATATAACTTTTTGTGGCTTAGCACCACTTAAAGAGTAGATTTAGTGATCTGAATTTAACGTTATAGTCTACAATTATAGATCCTGCTACTTGATATATTGCAATTTAAAGATAGTTTATAGTTTCTGTTTTTTTTGTCACATTTTTTTAATGCCAAAAATTTAGTGATATTGACCCTCTGAACTAAAAGTAGACAGATGGTACATACATGTTCAACTTAGAGGGTTTTATCCCGAAATTATGTCAATTGGCTCAAGAAGTGGGAGATGATGAACGAGCTCTGCTTCTACGTTCAGCTGGACTACAAGCTCTATCCTCTATGGTAATGCTCCTTATGCCAGTTTCCTTTTGAGGTTACTTGTACTTTCCCTTGTTGCCTTTTGATTTTCTCCTTTGTTTTTGACCAGATAAAGTTCATGGGTGAGCACTCACATCTTTCCATGGATTTTGACAAAGTGAGTATTGTATTGCTATTTTTATTCCTTCAGTTTGTTGAATGATTCCAGCAGTGACATCAAGCAAAGGGTTGCATTGAATCTTCAATCATAGTTTCTATGTTTTTATTTATCCAAATTTGGAACCACAATTTGGGTCTTGAATATCGATGTTACAACCTAATTTTTTTCCCTTATTTTGTTGGGTCGGTGGATTTTGGAATAGATTATATCAGCAATTTTGGAGAATTACATGGATGTCCATTCTAAGTCCAACCTTGCCAAGGTAGAGAAACAGAATTCACGATCTCAGAACCATTTGGTTCAAGGATTTCCTAAAGAAGACAGGATATCTTCCACGTTGAATGTCACAACAGGAACTGAGACAGAGTCCAAGTTGTTTGTCTTCTTTCTTTTTCTGGCTCCCTTTATTATGTAAGACTCCAACATCCATGATCCTAATTGCCTTTGTATTCACCACTTTCACAGGGATACTGCTAAGAATCCTGCTTATTGGTCAAAGGTTTGCTTATATAATATAGCCAAATTGGCAAAGGAAGCTACGACTGTGCGGCGTGTCCTGGAACCACTTTTTCATTATTTTGATACTGAAAACCACTGGTCTGCTGAAAAGGGGGTTGCTTATGGTGTTTTGATGTATTTGCAATCCCTTTTAGCAGAATCAGGTACTCTAGTTACATCCTCTGTAATTATTTTTCTTAGACATAAAATTCTCCTTATTTTTCTCAATAATTGATCATCACTTTTTGAACACCAGGAAATAACTCCCATCTTCTGTTGTCCATTTTGGTCAAGCACTTGGATCATAAGAATGTTGCCAAGAAACCTATCCTTCAGATTGATATTATTAACACCACCACACAGGTTGCACAAAATGTGAAGCAGCAAGCCTCAGTTGCAGTCATCAGTGCAATATCTGATCTCATTAAACATTTAAGGAAATGCCTACAAAATTCAGCTGAAGCATCCAGCATTGGAAATGATGCATACAAGTTTAATACTAAACTTCAATCTGCCATTGAAATGTGCATATTACAACTTTCAAACAAGGTATATATATATACTAACATTATGTATCAATATTTTGGTTTGTCTTTTCAAACTTTCTTATATTATATGACACATGTGACGTCATTATGCGTATTCTCTGAATAAAGATTCTTGGATTCTAAATGTCTATAGATTCAATTGTTATCCGTTCTCTCTACCGAAGAGGTTTTCTTTATGGACTTGTGTCTTTAGTTGTCAATCTCTCCAAAAAAATGTTAATATGTCACCTCTGAATTCTGACTTTTATAATGGAGAGTAACTAAATATCTACACATTTTTTCCTCTCTTTTTTGAATAGAAATTGACTTCATTTTATAAACAACTAAATTCCTATATAAGTATTAGGATTGAGTATGTTGCAGCAGTCTTGTCACACTGCTTCTACTGTATCAGGTGGGAGATGCAGGACCCATTCTTGATTTGATGGCTGTGGCACTAGAAAATATTTCTAGTTCTACTATCATAGCAAGAACAACAATCTCTGCTGTCTATCAAACTGCAAAGTTAATCACTTCCGTTCCTAATGTGTCGTATCACAAGAAGGCAAGTAATCTTTACTTAGACTGAGAATGGTGTTTCTTCATGTTTGGCTCTATTTAATTGTCTAACTTTTTGAGTTATTTTTGGACTTTTTCAGGCTTTCCCTGATGCGTTGTTTCATCAATTGCTCCTGACCATGGCTCATCCTGACCGTGAAACACAAATTGGAGCACACAGTATCTTCTCTATGGTGCTCATGCCATCTGTGGTTTCTCCTTGGTTAGACCAAAAAAAGATTGCTAAGAAGGTAGAGAGTGACAGCCTCCCCATTCAGCATGAAAGTTTTTCTGGAGCAGAACACTTGAATTGGAAACTGGTAGAAGAAAAGGTAATAGTATGAAGAAAGTTTTTACACTCGTGTTCTAACTGATGGAAAAGATGTCAGAAATTTTTAATATCATTATTTACTATATTGGTTGGAGGGGTTGATGGTATTTCACTATTTTGTTCTTATTCATTATAGTTTAATCTTAATGATTCTTGTTGAATTCAGTTATGTTGTTGGGCGTTCAGTTATGAGTTAGCTTTTATGATTTGCCCTTGCTATAGCAGTTCCTAACCAAATGTTTTATCTCTGGAATTTTCAGGATCTAAGATCTCTTAGGTTGAGTAGTCACCAAGTGAGACTCTTGCTTTCTTCAATATGGGTTCAGGCAACATCTGCTGAAAATGGCCCTGCAAATTATGAGGCAATGGCGCACACTTATAGCATTGCTTTGTTATTTACTCGTTCTAAGGTGAGGTTGGTGCTTACAAAGTGCCATGATAGCTTCCGAAGATTTATAATCAGTAAAGTAACAAAAATCACTTCGCTCATTTTGTTTGATTATTACTCATTTATAATGATTTATGTCATTAACTATCAGTTTAGAAATTGCTGAGTAGCTTTTTCTTGTTGAGGAAGAGTAGCTTTTACTATCGTTGGGTGATGAAAGTGCAATTAACGTTAAGATTAACTTATAAAAGAGTATTCCTACTTAGCTTGATATCGTTGCCAGCATATAGTGGCAGTGGTAAGCAGTCAGACAGGCATTTTCATATTTTCAAAAACTAAGAAACAATAGTGTATATCACATTTTTGTCCCAAAAAACTAAAGATTAATTTGGATAGCATTTAGAGCCACGTGATACTATATGATTAATTTGTCTAAGCTTGTGATGATGTTGATTGTTTTCCACAGACATCCAGTTACATGGCTTTAGTAAGATGCTTCCAACTGGCATTTTCCCTCAGGAGTATATCTTTGGACCAAGAAGGTAAGTGACTTTTTACTTTGTAGGATGGAATGACATAGAGAGTTCCTATATCTATGGAATTGAGGTTGGGAATGGAACCACCATTCCCTGACTTTTTGCTTACCAAACAAAGGAATGTTCGTCCCCATTGAGTGGTGGCAAAAATGGAATTACTTACAATTTTTGAAATGTCCAATAGCTGAAACTTCTTAACTGAGAATTATATTTTCTATGGCAAATATTTTCTGACATGTTTCTTTACATGCCTGTTAAAGGAGGCTTACAACCATCTCACAGGAGGTCCCTTTTTACCTTGGCTTCATACATGCTTATATTCTCTGCCAGGGCAGGCAACTTCCCTGATCTAATTTCAAAAGTCAAAGCATCCTTGACAGAGAAACCAGTTAGTTTCTACCCTTTACCTCGTGATTTGATCCCTCATTCCACATCCTTGTTATTTGGCTTCGGTTTAAAGTTGAGAGTCATTATTGTTTTCTTTTTTAATTATGCTTAAATTAACTAATTATAATCATAAACACACAGGTAGATCCTTTTCTTGAACTGGTGGATGATACCCTGCTGCGAGCTGTTTGTATTGAATCAGACATGTTAACTTATGGATCCAAGGAAGATGAAGTTGCTGCTATGAAGTCACTCTCAGCCGTGCAATTAGATGACAAGCGGTTGAAAGAGACTGTAATATCATACTTTATGGCGAAATATTCAAAATTGTCGGAGGTAATATAAATTTGCTTGGGCTGACAAAGAATACTCTTATATCATTTATGCTTTGAGAAGTTATAATGATGCTTTTTTGTCTCAATTAATAGACAGTACGATGATTTTCTAAAGAAATATGGTTTTGTTGTTCTTTCTATTATAAACCCACATAAAACTACTTCACATGCAATGTGAAAAAGACGTGAAGAAAATTGTAAGGGGTTTTATATGCCCGATTGAGTAGAAGGGTAGTGATAGTAGCGACAATTAAGAAAAAGAAAATAAATGTAGGAGGGTAGTAACAAGGAAGCATTGTACTTTTGTTTGCTCCAATGTTAATATATATTTATCGGTGACTAATAATTGAGTAGCAAGAATGTAGAAGTTTATAACAAAACAAAACAATTGAATGTCTGATAAGTGTTTAATAATGATTGAATATAAGAAGTTAAATGGTTGCTTTTGGTTCAATATTTAATTATATATTTGTTTTTGTATATGTTCCAGTGTCGCGCACACACATTTGTTCTGGAAACTATTTATAAAAATAATATTATTTATGTAAAACAGTACTTGCGGATAGTATGTGAGGTATGTGCAGAATGAGAGGAATTTGTGGGTTGTCTATATGTGGAAATAACACGACTTTTTCCATATTTACCAGGGTGAGTTGTCCAACATAAAAAATCAACTTCTACAGGGTTTTTCCCCTGATGATGCTTATCCATTGGGACCTCCATTGTTTATGGAGACACCAAGGCAATGTTCTCCACATGCTCAGATTGAGTTCCCCGATTTTGATGAGGTAAAATTATGTAAAATTTCATTTGCATGCAGTTTATCTTGAAATTTTTTTTGACAAACACTGCGATTGGTTTTGCAGATAATGGGTCCAGATGATATGATGGATGAAGAGACTCCAAGTGGAAGCCAGTCAGATCGCAGAACATCACTTTCAATCAACGGCCCTGATGTTCTAGGTGTTAATCAACTCTTGGAATTGGTAAAAACGATGCCTTTCTTTTTTATCTAAAAATCTAACTGATTGGCATTTTGATTGTATTTTGAATCAATTTTTATGCTTCTGCTGGAGAATGAATAATGTTATTCTTCTTCTTTTAATGATATATGGGGACTATCATATGGATAGGTTTTGGAAACTGCTCGGCAAGTTGCAACCTTCTCCACTTCCTCAAATACTTTACCTTATGATCAAATGAAGAACCAGTGCGAGGCCCTTGTAACAGGGAAACAACAGAAGATGTCAGCCATTCAAAGTTTTAAGCACCAACATGAGACCAAGGCCTTAATTCTTTCAAGTGAAAATGAAGTAGAAGTTTCCTCTCAACCTGTTAAGGTTAGCATTTTCTTACAGAAGTTTAGTTTTTCACTATAAGGGTATGTTATAATAGAATTTTTCTTCAGGATCTATTTGGAAATGATAATCATTTGTCACTACTATGCCATTATGCAGGCACTAGAGTATTCAAAAGGTGAGTTGAAGTTGGTGACTCAGGAGCAATTTCAAGCACAGGATTACACCCGCTTCCTTTCACATGACACTCAGCAGCAACATTCTTTGAGACTTCCACCTTCGAGCCCTTACGATAAATTCTTGAAAGCTGCAGGTTGCTAATGAAGTTAGATTGCAATATATGTCATTTTTTAATTCTTTATGGTGACGATAAACTTAAATGTTTCTGTATTCATGCCCATAATACGTGAAATGTGCAGCTTCTTTTGATGAGGTAGGTGATTCTTTTAGTCCAGCAAATGTATGATTTTGTCAATAAACTTCAGTTATATTTGTCAATATTTAAAGGGTTTTTTTGGTCTTTTTTAGTGGATATGAAGGTTTTGTTGATATTTTTTGTTACTGTATCATTTTCCTTCTGTTGTCTCACGAGATCAAATGGTAAAAGCTCCTCATGAGTCATAAATGAGTGGATTCCTGCATCCAAAATTAACAATAATAAAGCATGTTATCGGCGAACTATCTTATGTTTGTTTCAATTTTTTTAAAAATCATTATGTTTTCGTGTTGGTTAAATAAATTATTCGTTGATAAGTGGCTTAAAATTTCATAAAATTCTTACAGTATTGAGAATTAAACTTTGATGCATTTTTATTTTAAAATTTTTACATTTGTATGTAAAGATTAACATTTTATTACTGTAGAGATTTGTTGTTCAATAAGCAATTGTTCAGAGAGAGAATGCCAATTTTTACCTCGCAGTGTAGTTTCAGGTGGAATTTACTATAAAGTAGTGTAATTTAAAAAGACATTGTCAAAGAAATTCAGTAATACTGAAATGGGAAACGAATACAATTTTTATTCTCTAATAAATAACAACTATGAAAGTTTAGTTTTTAGCTCAACATCAATCCAAAAAATGTGTTTCGTATGTGTATCATTCTTATCCTAATTAGCTGACAATGATTACAAAATAACAATTAACAATTTTGATGCCTAAAACTAATTTAAATCTGTAGTTTATATCTTCCTAAAAATTCTTTCTATTTCTTGACATCATTGAAAAGTCTTACACAACACACATGTCTCAAGATAAATTTAATTTGTCCGATAACAAAAGTTATTAAACAATTTTTTAGAAGGAATTTGTGGCATCTCATCCAAATTAGGGTGATAATGAAAGTTATTAAAGAATAAAAAAACTATGATTACTCACCACCAATAAGTTGATTTATTTATAATTAGCATGTAACATTTTATACTCAAAAGAAGAAAAACTAATTTTTAAAATAAAAAGAGATATAAATGTAATTTACCCAAATCGTAGTAAAACCTAAATGAGAAAAAGATACACTACATTAATTAAAACTACATATGTAGATTGATTCAAAAATCAATCATTACCATAAGTTCATTGGTTGAAACCAAAAATAGCCCAAGGGAAAAAGAGACAAAATTTGTATGCAATTCATGTACATACATTCATAATTAGTGAAGAAGCCATCTTCATTAGAGTCAATATTAGAGAGCTGATTTTGTCATACTTCGTAATTTGGTTAACATCTGAGCAGCGGCTGATTCTCTTGCGTCACGAGGAAATGAACATGAATTACCCTCACATGAACACTCAAATTCCACTCCTTTAACTCTTACTTTAGCTTCAAATCTGCCTTCAAAATGAGAAGTTACAATTAAATACACACTTAGATTTGTGTTGATTGAGTTCATTGTTATTTTGAATTGAAATATGACTCATAACATACCAATAACCATTATAAACAAATAAGCAGCTAGTGGTTATTCAACATCTTATTTGATTCAATCTTTTTAGATATAAAAAACTGAACCAAAATTGCATGATGATAATGCTGCATTGTACAAGCTAACTTGGTTAGGTAGTCTTACCATTTGATTGAGATATACGATATGTTGGTAGGATCCAATTATTTTCGAGACATATATCATCTAATTCCTGCAACATCGAACCGAATTTTTAATTGATTCTACAATGATGAAGATAAATTAATAGTAAGTATATCGAACTACGCTTCTTTGAAAGATACATGCAGCGTCACAAAATCACAAGGATTAATACCTTTTGTAGATTGATTCACAAATTTACTATTTTTTTTCTCTTTCAATTTAATATGCACTGTCTTGATCATTAGACTCATATATTATGTTGCCCTATACATACTGAATATTTCTTTTATATGTTTCTGTATTCTTCTAGAAGTATGATTCAAATATATGAGCAACATTCGTCGGATTGTGTTTCGAAAAAACTAAATAAAATTTAGTAAGTAATCATTTTCTCTTATTTTACACAAAATTCATGACATTAGTAAGTAATCATATTAATGCACCACAATTACTAATCACAACAAATTTCCAAACTATGCATGAATATTGAAAATTAAAACATTAAAACTAGTATTAATTAATTAATTAATTACAACATGTCTTGCCTGGCAAGGAGTTTGCAAACTGAGCACAGCCTCTGCCAATCTTTTCCTCTTAAAAGATTGAGGTGAGCATTGATCCTCAAGATATTGACACATCCTTCCTTGATTTCTTAACCATGTATTGTTACAGCCTTCTATAATGGATTCCGTCTTTAATTCCAACTCATCTTCTTTACCTACTTGTGTCAAGAAAACACAATAAATAGCTATTTTTCACCTTCACACGAACAATATTTAATTGATTTAATTTATATACATTGTCGGTGTAAAACTTTTTTACACATGCATCTATTTACATTTGATCGTGTAAATATTTGTGGAGGTATTTTAAGAACTCGTATATTAAAGTGGCATTATAGTGTGATTTAATTAGATGCATGTGTAAAAAAGTTTCACACCGTCAAAAGCAAAGATAAACAATAGTAAAGGAAAACATACCAATTAACCATCTCTGAATTTTCATATTACACACAGCAATCTCATCCTCTATAGTACGCTGCTTAAGAGCCTGATCATAGAAACTTAATAATCTAAGATAAACGTAAATGCAGTTAATCTAAATACAAATTGATGACAAAAATAGTACAAACATAAAATACAAAAAAGCATTAAGTTTGAAATGTAATACAACATTATAGTTCAATATAAGAGGTTTTTATTTTATTTACCAGTGCATTCCTCTTTCGTATAAGAGCATTGAGGGCGGTTTGCGACAATATATCCCCCTTTGAAGCTATGAAAATCCGAAGCTTCTCAAGATCTGTGTTGGAGTTATTTGCAACCATGGTACATTTTTCTCTGGATTCATTTTCGAAAGTGGTATCGGTACAAATCTTATCAGAAGCAGATTGATCTTTGATTCCACCATTAGTGACATGCGCCCTTGTTGAAACAACCTTCTCAGCCTGCCAATCCAATGGCACATAGCTTGATGGGATTTCTCTGCTTCTTTTTTTAAGCTGATGAGAATTATTTTTTAGTTAAATTCAATATATATAGGATAAAAATTAAATCATGTCATCATTAAAGACGCTAAAAAATAATGAATACTTTCAACTCATAGCAGTTGTATAACAAATGTAGTCAGAAGAAGGAAGGTAATAAACAAAAAGATAAACTTCAAACCTCGATAGGACTCGTACGTTCATTTGCGTGATGTTGCACAAATTGATTTTCTATTTCTTGATCTTTACTAACTTGTAAAGTATTGGCAATTTTCTGGCATTCTTCTTTATTTTTCGAAGGAAAAACTAAAGAATCGTCCGCATTCATATCCTTGGTTTTCTTGACAGAACCACACTGTGTTATTGTACAGCAACCGTTGTTCTCTTTCTGATTAAGAGCTTCAATAGTATCAGTATCACTGGATGGATTGCTATCAAGACCAGTTGGCATGCTCTCACTACTTAAATACGATTCTGTCACTTCGTGATTTGGGAATTGTTTCTCTGTCGGCTTTGAATCTTGCGAACTATTTGAAAATGTTTCTCTACAAAGAATATATTACACAAATAGCCATCCTTATCATATGGAAAGAGGTGCCAAAGAAAACAAAACTGGAAATGAGAAATAATTTGAAGAAATCTTTGTTATGTTTCTAAGACTTCTTAATCATGAGGTCAGAAATCATTGCTGTATTAGCAACCATGAGATAGAGTTGAAAATTCATCTCATATTGAAAATAAGCTTCCGAGCTTGATACAAAAGAAAACTCCTCAGAATATTTCATATTGATGATTACAAAAATGTTAAAACAATGAACATAATAGCTCTATTTATAGAGTATATTTGAACTTAACTAACCAACCTACTAACTAACTTCATTATTTCTAATATTTTGTAAACTCACAAATAAAATACTTTATCGTGTATTATGGATTAGGCATATAACCATGGTAACCAAATTGGTCTTAGATAGCACATAGTTTTTATTTATGAGCTTAAAAAAGGGCCAAATCATATAATTCGAACATCAGAAAAAGGGAAAGGTGAATTACACAAACCTAGAAATCCACTCTGAGATTATTTCAGAATAAGGAAGCACGTGGAAGTACTCGACAACTGGGGTAACTGTCCAACTGCTGGAACTCCTTTTGACCAAAGGACCCCGGAAGCTATCCAAAGATTAGATATAAAATGTTATGGAGAAGCACACACAAAGTTTGTTAACAATCAAATTTATAGTTTCAAAACAATTATTTAGAAGTGAAGACAATCTTGGTATGCAAACGAAGTATATTTGACTTTTCATGAGACCTTTTTCTCCTATCAATCGAAAACTGGTCTCAGCTATGCAAAACCATACCAATTATAACAAACCTTTCAATTAAATCTTTGATAGGAACTTTAATAATCCCCTCCTCAATCGATTGTGAGCATTTCATTATATAAAAGCGTGAAGCTGTCTTCTCTTTGCTCTGAGAATACACAGTGTAACTTTCCAAAACCATTATATCAATACTATTGACACCTGTATCGCATAAAAGAATCATAATTGACTTTTATTAATAAATAAAACACCTGCTAATACATAAATTATGAGATAACTATACATTAACTCAAAATGCAGTATGCTACAATAACATTTTAATAGAGAAAAACTATGTTACACGAACGAACGTCTCCTTACATGTGATTCTAACTATGAATAAATTAAAACTTAAGTACTATAGTTGCTAACAATAGCTATGGAAATCTTTCTGTAGAAGAAGGACAATTACCAGTAGCTTCCTTAACAGCAGAATACCCAACTTGCAAAAATCCATCTTCATCAACATTTGATCTGTTTTTAGTACGCTTCTTAACGACTCTTTTCTTTTGGTACATGGATTTGATTCCATTTGTAACTTCAGAACTTTGACTAGAGGTATCCACATCTTTTTCAATCAATGACCATACTCCATCAGTGATGGAACAAAAAAGCAAGAAGCAATTCTCCTTCTTACTATTGACTAAAAGTACGGCAACTTTTGTGATAGGCCATCCCTCTATATTAGGAACATTTTTTGACGCATCTAAATGTGTACATATATCACACGAACTTGCAATCTCTTTTTCTGTTAATGACTGCTGTTGATCCACATCAACAACATCGGTTTCACCAGGCTTGTGCGTGAATTTCATGTATGGTAACAATGCTGGTCTCAGATCCACAAACAACTTGCAAAAATCCTTAAATGCAACAAATTCTAGCTCTGGATTCTGTTTTCTGTGGTAATAGTTGTACAGTAGCACAACAGAATGTACCTGATATGAAGGACAACACCATAATCAATAAATCTATAAGTATAGTTCTCGATTTTTAACTCAGATATCATATCATGTAAAATGCCTGATTAGAAACATAAAACAAGATTTGTTGATGAGAAATTATCAATATCACAGCATTTACCATCTACATTGCCATATATGGTCAATATAGCAGTAATGTAACAATAATAAGGAAGCAATAAAAGGGAAAAGAAAACCTTAATCTTTCTATTTCATAAAACCAACATGTTCAACAATACTCCAACCAATGTGCTGACTATTCAACTGTAAGCAGTTCTGAGTGAATGTAATCCAAATTATAACAATATTGTGAAGATGAATGAAAAAACCTGTTTTGCAACTTTGTGTTGTTGAGATAATGCCGGTGCTTCATCTCTAATTGAAGGTTTTGCTGGCAGTATTGGATCAACCAAGTGTTCAAGGAATACCCTAATTGCATCCACAGTAGGACACACATCTGATACACCCATCTTGGTTTTCACAAATTCCAATGAAATTTCTAAAGTTTCAAGCTTCCACCACCTGTCACATACAAGAAAAAAAATTTAATTTTTGAAGACATGCATCATGGTTATGAACATTAGTACAACAATGTTCTATTACAATCACACACAAAAAAAACACATTATCTTTCACAACAAGTTTTTGTTTTTTGGATAGAACAGTAATAAGTGAAAGCAACAAGGGGAGGATTAAGATTTTACCATTGGGAATTTGGAGTTGGAAAAAGTTTAGATAAACCTGTGAATGGGTGAGATAAAAAGTTTATAAAGATTGCAGAGAGAGAAAGAAAGTGAAAAAATAGTAACAGCAAAATGGTGAGAAGAGAGTGATGATCACGCGCTGATTCAGTGACAGTCATTAATTTCTCAGAAATCACGGTCAATGTTCTAACGTTGACTTTTCTACTACCTTCAATTTCTAATAACTCGCTATCTCCAAAAATAGTAATTAAGAAATGAAGGTAAAAATTTAGGTAATTATATTAAAATTAAATAAATATTGTACATTTACTATGTGGTGTTTTACATTGAAAATAGATGTATAGTTAATTTGGCACAGATAATGAAAGATAAAGATAACTATGAGATTTTTTTTGGTAACTAATATTCTGAAAATTTGAAATTAAGTGTAACAATGAATATTACCAAAATAACAGCTTGACATAACTGTATCCTCAATGTTGCATTCTCATTTTCAGATCATATTTTCAACCCTTCAATTCAATGTTGCTTCAGTGTTCCAACCGATTATCAAATTCAAGATACCCAAAAACACTAGTATTACACAATTTCAAGCAAAGAAGCACACTCACACACCCCAAATTGAACACCCAAAAGTTACACTTTTTCTGACCTAACCACTTTCAATTTGTCAATCCTTAATTTTCAATGTATTTATGAGCAAAATTTTGATGTTGTATCAGTTTCCTACTACACACAAGTTTGGCCACCCTGCATTCAGCGGAACAAATGAATTGGGTCAATTTAGTAAGTGTTTCTTGCTTGCTGCAATGTACAGTTTTTATTGTTCATAGATCAATGATTTTTAAGTGTTAACTCTATATTTTAGTATGATCATGTTATATTTCAATTACACTTAATTTATTGTTAGAAGCTTTCTTAATTTACAAGAGAAAAATAAGTCCTCCATCCAAACATACCCTAAAGTGTGTTGTTAATTTATGTAGATGAGTGTCCTGCCAATTGGGAAAATGTTCTTGAAGGGATTCGCAAAATGAGATGCTCGGTAGATGAACAAGTAGGCGCTACTGGTGATCGAGAAGATGGTGATATTCTACCTCTTAAGGTCTAAATATGTATCCTACTTATGTTGATTTCACGTGTAGTGAATGAAATTAAGCACTAATCTTTTGGTTTTTGTCTTTAGTGTGATTATTATAAAATGTACTTTCAATGGCATTGCTTTTCCCACATTTTACAGTCTTTGGGGCAAGAAAAGATAAGTCCATGTATGTCATTGATTTCTTTGACACTTAAGCTATGTTTGGATAAATAATGAGGGTTGAATGGGATAGCATGAAATGAATATATCATATAATTGTTTTGGTATTTTATGAAATATTGAAGGTAAATGATAAGATGATTCCATTCCATACTCCTAATAGAGGTGTTCGTTAGAATAAGATGTAATAGATTTAATTAAAATCCATTCCATTCTACCTTATTTTATACAATTACAACCAATGTCTTACTATTCCATTCTTTTCCATCAATCCGAATACGGCCTTAGTCGTTTGGAGTTTATTTATTGACAATTGAATATTGGGCTATGAACCATGATATGGAAAACTTCACTGTCATTATTATAAACTAAATTCTTATGCATATAATTAGGAAAGAAGATTTTCTGTCCTGGCATCTTCTCTTTTATCTAGCCAAACTAAGGAACATGTTACTCGTGGTAAGTACATATACCTTCTCAAATTTATGGTCATGACAAATATGTCGAGATGTGTTTTATTTTTTCGTTGTTTGAGTTGTATCCAAGCTCCGTTCTAAGATTGTAATGTTACTTTTCGATCATATTTATGATTCATGACATGACTGTATAAAGTAGTTGCTCATAGTCATATATAAGAGTGTGTTTTTTCAATAATAGGAGCAACTCAACGTCTTCGTCAAAATGGTCTGCTTACTGCCGATGCAATGAACAAAGCTGATGAAGAAACTATCAAAAAGTTGATTTACCCTGTATGTTCTTTGGTGGCTTTTTAAAACCCTTGTTTCTCGTATGATTCAAATAATTTGGATTTGGCAGCAAATAAGGATGTCACTTTTGAAGCTTCCAGTATTTTTATAATAAGTCAGCATGTCAATATCATGTTTTATTTATTGAATATCTATGCTTGTACTTTTGTGTATTCTTTTCTCAGGTTGGGTTTTATATAAGAAAAGCTAGCAACTTGAAGAAAATTGCTCATATTTGTCTCACAAAGTATGATGGAGACATTCCTAACTCGATTGAAGAACTACTCTCACTTCCAGGCGTAGGTCCTAAGATTGCTCATTTGGTATGTGCAGATTTTTTTCTTTCTAATTCAAACAGTATGTTTCATTAGTTTAAAAGTTCATTTTGTTAATGTTATTAGTTTTTTTCCTTAAGATGTCGTTGTTATTGTTACTGTAGGTTATGATTATTGGATGGAACAATGTACAAGGGATATGTGTAGATACTCATGTCCACCGTATTTGCAATCGTCTTGGATGGGTTTCGGGATCAGGCACAAAACAGGTTTGTTTTAAGTTTGATAATATCACATTATCTAATGTACCTAAATAGTTCTTCACTGGATTTATGAAATTAATGTCTGTATTTAAAAAACGTATATATTTATGATGTACATATTTTTAATAACATTGCAATCCACGAGCAGTTTTTGTTGGAAGTGTAGAACTAGTTGGGAAAATATTTATGCAAAATACTGTCTAAGAATATCAAGTCTTAGTTTATGTAAAGAACTAGTTTTTTAATGTCTGAAATAATGCAAATTACTATCTAAGATTATCAAGGCTTATTTTATTTTATGTGATCAATATTTATGTTAAAACATGGGAATGCAATTTCATTATCAGATCATATCATTTGTTTTTTTTATCATGATGTCTGAAATTTGCTGGACTTGTGAGTCAGTTGGTGTTTGTCTGCAGGAAGAAATTTGCTCTTTGATTCGTTAGCTTTAATTTCTTCTACTAACTTATTTCTCACAAATTGGAAGTTATTAATCTTCTACCCTGTACCATGCTAGAGAACTTTGTTACCGGAAGAAACAAGAAAGGCGCTGCAACGGTGGCTTCCAAGGGAAGAATGGGTTGCAATAAATCCTCTTTTGGTATGCATAGCTATTCTCTCATTTTGACTATATAGTATATAGTATACCACAACAAATGCACCTAAAATGGTTATATTTTGGACGTGGTGTGCTGTGTTATTTATTGCTGCATTGCTAAAAACATACATTTTTGGGTTGCTTATACCATCTATCTTACAACATTGTTTAAATATATATAAAGCATCCTCTGGCTTGAGTATGAAATTGAACAGGTCGGATTTGGACGGACAATTTGTACTGCTATGCGGCCTCGCTGTGGAGAGTGTGGTGTAAGCAGTTTCTGCCCATCAGCATTCAAGGGAACTTCTATCCCATCTTCCAACTCCAATAAGTCTGTATTGAACAAGAAGCCTGAATCAGGCTGATTCTTATGAAGAATTTTAATATTGAACACTTTTGTGCCTATCTAGAGATGTATATATTTTGAAGAATGACCCTAATTAAACTATAAGAGATGTATATTTTGAAGAACTACATATGTTCAACTAAATAGATTGTTTTTTCTTTTTCATTGTTCTATTGCCTTAACTGGGTTTCGGTGCTTTTGCTATGCCAATACTAAAGGGCAATTGTGGGAGTACTCTAACAGCATTGTAGTGAAATTTAAAGATTTTAAACTAATTAATTTATCTCAAATTTTCTAGCTTTGTATATTGCCTTCATTGACTTTGTATCCACCTATTTATGAATAACAATAATTATTCTAATAATTTTGAAAACAAAAGTTTTATTACTGCAATTTTCATAAAATTTTGATTAATAACAATAATCATTCTAATAATTCTAATCATATTTTCATATACCAACATTAATTTTTTTCTGACATTGTTTTCTAATCAAATATATGAAGAAAAAAACTGATTGAATGCATAATTAACTTAACAAAAGACTAGTAAAATATTTGTATTTATTGTCACAAACATAAAAATATAAAATAACAAAATATAGACTATAAATGGAAAACTGTCCATTAAGAAATGTTGAAAACAGTCAAATATCCAAGATTTTGGCTGAGATAATTTGTCTTAACAAAAATCATTTAAAAGTTTCGCTACTACGACGAACATTTTCACAATCCAGATCCTTCCACTGTGGCTGTTTAGCAACCAAGTTTATCCAGATGTCTTGGCTACATCACTTAATTGAAATGAATTTGAGGAAATAAAAAAATGACCATTTAAAACATTGATTACATTAGAAATGCAATAAAAAAATTCTCAGTCAACATACATTGAACACTAAATGTAGCTCAATATATTTCCAATCCTTATATCACTAGCAATGGCAGGACAAAAGAGCCAATTCCACAATTATAGAAGTACGCCCTGACAACATATCATAACAAAAAAGCAACTATATCCTGCTAAAACAGCCTGGCAACATATCATAACAAAAACAACCGACTGATGGTTACCAACAATTAATTGTTAAGGATACATGGTTCGTGACATCCAATTTCAATACACAAAGTAGAAATTACACAGAAGACAGTTTTCCTTTAATTGATTGGGTATTAAGCTAACTTAGGAAGTCTAGTCTTGCGCCAGACCCAATAGTTGACTCTAATTGGATCAACATGTTCCAAGATAGAGCAAATAGTTCTTGCCATATCTGGATCTTGTTTATCAAAATCTGAAGTCCTTAATGCCTCAATGGCATGTCTGAAATCTTCACTTGGTTGATAACCGAGGCAGATAAGATCCAACAGAGTACTAAGAGCAAACAAATAGTTGCTTTTAGTTTTCAAAATTTTTAAACATACTGAAGAAACTCGAGTGTCATTTACATATAATGTGGTTTCATCTTTGAAAAGGCCTCGAAGATATCTCCATGAGCTTTCATTTTCGGGGTAGGAAATAATGGCTTCAATGGTGTAAAGTACTTCAAACTCTCTCATAGCTTTTAGCCCCCCCAAGAAGGGAGACCTTGTTATGACAAAATATCTCTGCATAAAAATATTACATGTTAATTTTCTTAACATTGAAAGAGTGAAGAAAATGCTTTAAAAGCAAAATAGATTGATTGTCAAGTTATTCTGGCAAACACCTTACATTTAATATAATAAGCAAATAGGAATAGAAAGTATTTCTAATTGGCCATTCATGTATAGATAATAAATGCAACAAATCAATAGCTCTCACCTCATTTATCCAACATGACCTCAAGGATTCATAATAATTTTGACAAAAAGAACACATATATGATATATTCCATCATAATTTACACACAACATTCATCGGGTTGGTGACTTTGTATCTATCTCTCCCTTAACCAATCATTCTCTCTAATCTAAATAATTTTTATCAATTAATTTTAATCACCAATTTTACTCTAAAATACACTAAAGTCACCCATCACTAAAGGTAGAGAATCCATTTTCATATCGATATCTTCTATTGCATTTTGAATTATTCCATCTGAATATGATGTGAAAGGTGATTTAAAAAAATCAAAAGAGAGATGTGCATTGAAAATCCAATACAAAAAAGTCGGTTGTTATTTCAATTTATTGCATTAATCAATAATTCTAATATGCCAAGTGAAGATTTGAATAATGATTTGAAATAATAACACTTCTCAATTCATGGGTTTTTACTTCCTAGTTAATTAAGTAATTGAGGCACAATATGTTGAAAGGAATATGTTGGCAATCCTTACAGCAGAATCAGCTCATTAAATTATATTTAAGAGATTGAACCTCAAATTGATTAAACTATAAGAGATCTTTTGTGTGCAATAAAGGATCCAAGAAGAGAAATCCGACCCATGAGCTAATAAATGGAACTTTGGCGAAGTACTGCGAGATAGTTGTTTCCCAATTGTAATTATTGGGAAATGTAACATTTTGAATGGTGACATAAAAATACAGAATACTACATGCATTTGATCTCTCAATTAGCTAGCCAACAATCATACCATCCATGTTGAATATTTATTTGTCATGCTGTACCAAAACTAAACATAAAAATGCACAACAGTTGGATACCTGATTCCAAGCAGAATTGTTAAATATGTCTTCCTCAAGCAGTTCACAACAATAATTGAGTTCATCTTCCCATCCTCCTAGTGTTTGAAGAACCCACTGTCCATACCAGAAAAGAAGCAAAGTTTTATTGAGTCAGAATAATAACACTAAATTATAGCACTCAGACTATTGCACAATATTGCTTCCAAGACAAAAAAAAATGCAGAGGCAAAACCATGAGAGTATTAGATTTGTGGAGACAGTGGGAGAAACAGACCTTCCTATGAGACCATGCATGATAATGTTTGGCGTCAATAGATAGTATCTTCTTGGTGAACTCAAGTTCATTATTTCTAGCTTCCAGTCCCAACTTCTCAGCAACCCATCGTCTATGATGCCTATAAACATCTGGCATCAAGATCAATGCGATGATGTATATGTGAAAGTTAAATGAAGCACTTCAAAGCAGGACATAAGGAATATATATGGTTTATTTAAGAAACCACTGCCAAATATAAACTATAGGAGATAAAAGTTACACTTCCTCAAAATGCTTTTGTGAAACTGAATACTATGTCAATATGACCAAAGAAGCACATTCTTTACAAATCCATGAAGGGAGTAACATGCAAGAAATAAGCATAATTTTTTAGTCATGGGCCAACAACATCTGCAGGTGAATAATCATATTATGCCCGATGGATATCACCATCATGGTGTAATCTGTAAAGGCCACACAGGTGAATAATTTAATAAATAAATAAATAAATAAAAAAGAAGCCTAATGCTATAAAGCTACTACATGAAAACCCTTCAAAAATAGTAATCATAAGTTCATTACTGTGTTGAACCATCACCTATACCACATTGGATACTCCTTGCTGCATTTTACTTGATTATTTGTACAACAACATAGACGGAAATACCACTGAATTAGCTGTGTCCAATAATCCATAAAAGTTGCTGCATTCCACTATTAATGATAAAATAAGCTCCCAAACAGAACATAGCCTAGTGCAGTATTGATAACTCAAGTACACCTCGGACAGAAATGTTTAACTTTCAGCGAAGGGGAAAAAAGACACAGATATCCACAGATAAAATAACTAGTTTAAGAATGAGAAAAAAAAACTAGTGCTGTAACACTCCTACAAGTATGGACACTACATAATAGTAGTTATACCGTGTCACTCTCAATACTCAAACACTTTACAGATATCACTTTGGAGTTTGGATACTCCTAGTTGTAATTTATAATTTGTTTACTTGTATATAGTAATATAGATGGAAATGCCACAATAACTAGTTGAGTCGAATAAATTTATAAACTTGTCATATTCCCACAATATAATTCAATGACTAGAATGAGCTCCAAGTTACATGACAACAGCTCTTATTTGTGTCGCCAGGGCTACCCTTGTTAATATTTGCATCTACTTCAAACTAGCAAGTGAAGTGATATACTTCTATTTTGTTAACATTTGTAATAAATAGATATACTAATTATAATATTTATGTATTATATATATATATATATATATATATATATAATGTTTCACTTAATGTCATTAACTGCGCCGTGGTAACAAAGCTTTTGGTGAATCAAAGGTCTTCAGGTCGAGTCCTTAGTGGATTTGTTTTTGTATTTCTTTTGTTAATTATGGTACTTTATTTGACAAAAACAATATAGCTTAAATTACACCTAAAGCTAAAATTACCACTACAAAGTTTATATAATGTGATTGAAAAGGTTTAATATATATTCTATTTGTTATTGGCCCCTCAATAAAACTTGTGAAACTCCACCACTTAATCTAACCACTAATTTTCTAACATTTAATTGGAATTGCATGGAAAGTAGCAAGAAAGATCATCTCACCAAATCTGATAATTTTTGGAATTGCCAGTGGCCACACGCTCCACGAATTCCCGTTCTTCGCGTAGGTCAACTTTCAGTGACTCAAGTAATAACCGCCGGAAATGCCACACCTACAAAACAGAACAGAACATGAATTCCATTAACATCATCATGACTTTGCAAAACCTATTTGGCATCAGTCCCTAAAAAATACTCGTAGTTACTTAATAGCGATCACTGATTGGTTTTAATTTGCAGTGAATCTGAATTTGCAAAAGGTAAAAACAGAGAAGAAAATGAAGTTGTGAAATACGGTGTAGTTTGCAGCGTTTAAAGCGATAGCTTCAGCGGTGAGAGAAAGAGCGCGTGAAGAGAGTTCGTTTGCAAAGTAAACGGCTCGAAAATAATCCATAACTTCGGAAAATTCTTCGGAGTAGTTGATCGGAACCACCGGATTAGATCCGTCGTCTTGTGGAATCGGAGTAACGTCAGACCATTCCGGTCTCAACCTTAGCGGCACGCGATCGTCCTCTTCGATTTCACTTTTCCCGGCCATCTTTCACGATTCTTCTCTTCACTCTCTCACACACTCTTTACTAGAACTGGGTATGTGTTGTGTTCTTTTTGTTGGGCTTTTTTTTTACTCATTCTTTTTGTTGGGCTTAATCTCTTGGAGAAAGAAAGTGGTGGGTAAAGAGCAACCGAGTGTGTGTGTTAAGGAATGCGTGGCAATATCATTTGCCTTTAAATCAAATGTCACAACTCACAATTGTACATGTTTTGATTTGTAAAGAAAAAATAGTACAGGTCATATAACGACACTTATAGTATAACTTCTTGCAACAGCCTGGTAATTTGATTCTCAAAAAAAAAATTAAAAATAATTCATAAATTTTTAATTTCTCAATCATTCATCAAGAAAGAAAGGTTTCACCATTTTAAAATTTCTAACTTTTGGGAGACTAGATGGACAAACCACATGAAAGATTGGCATATCAGGTTTTGTTATTTCTTTGATAAAACAAGGTTATGTTATTTCTAAAATTAACAATATCCCTTCTTTAGGTATATGTGTAATTTAGGTTGATTTGATAGTCACCCTTCTATCTCATTTTTTTGTTGATAATCCATTAATCCCTCGATCTCTGATATAGTAAAGCTTGTGTTCAGTATTCAATACTCTACCAGTATTATGTGGTGACGAATACTTGAGGTATATGTCCAGCTGGGCACATAATATAAAAACAACTTCAAAGTATTATTAACGGAAAATAATGCAATTAACATAAACTTATACAAGTAAAATAAAAAAGAATATAGTACTATTTATTTCAATATATTGTTTTGATTTACAATTCCAACATGTGAGTTTCTTTTTCAACGATATAAGTGTGCAAAAGAATTGAATGAGACAGCTCTGCACAGAATATGCACGTCAACTGATTCTACATTCAGACCTTCATTATTACTAAGCTATAAGAAAAATTGAGATTATGAATTTAAAAAACAAAAGAATGCTTGTGATTCAGAGTATAAAAGTATGTATGTTGTCTAGTATTTTTTCTCTGAAGTTTGCTATGGTAATCCACCTGATCTTTGAATTCTTGTTCACTTGTGAAAGAACTTCCAGATATCTCTGTCATTCAAATCCTTAACTAAATGCACTCCAAAAATGCCTTCTTCATCTACCAGATTTCTCAGCTGTCTTACTCCATTACTAAAGCCAACATAGTGCTTCTTAGTTGGAGCTAGATATACCACCCCATATGGTGGCCTTAAACACTGTTATGAAAGGGAAACCAGAAAAAATGAATTAAAAAGTTCTCCTGTTACTAGATTTTAAAACTCAATTTAATAATTCAGTTAAAATTGACAAGGGGAAATTTATGCAATGAAGACAATTCCATTCATACAATATTCAACAAACTTGACCATGCATCTTTATAAGTATACAACTGGTGACCATACCGATTTGTTGCAAGTAATGGCACGGAAATAAGTAGAAGCACCATGGTATACAAACACAACGAAATTTCATCAAGGCTAGAAATAACGAAGACACAACTGATATCCACCCACACCACAACCAACCATTTGTCTAAGAATTATATGTGCCACAGATATGAAGTTTAGTATAGCATCAAAACAAGAAAGCGCATATAAGATTCTCAGTGTGCAGAGACGGCCAAGTAAAAGTAAACAAACCTTCTTAATGAGAGCATATAGCTTCTTCAAAGAGGTAACAGAGTCTGCAATCTCTGTCATTAAAATAACATCATAGCCACCATCCACCTGATTCGCCTGATTAGCTCTTTCCCATGCTCGACTTCCTGAGAGTTTCCTAAACCTTCTGGAACTAGATTCGTGTCCAATGATGCTACCATCTTGGCTACTGCAACCATCCATAAAATCTTCTTCAGAGAAGCTCAAACTCATTCCAGGTGTCACTTCATATCCATCATTTTTCACAGTAGACAACACAGCAGGTAATTCTTCCCAGTCTCCAGCATAAAAGTTAACTGATGGTGCCAAAGCCTGCCTTGAAGGAGTAAGGGGAGACTCTGGCTGTCTACTCTGCCTATCATGAGCTTGCTTGAGATTAGCAATGACATTCGGTATAGTTGTGCATCTTACAGTTTCAGCATTCTGATCTTGAAAATGCACCATGGAAGCTCCCTGTGAAATAAAGAACTATTTAGAGGACAAAGCATATTATTCCAATGAGGAAATGTTTCTTTGAACGCCTGGGAAAAAATTAGAACTATTATTTGTTACTCTCCCAAAAGACACTAAAATTTTCTCTTCTTGCCATAGAAGTTGTTTGTCATTTTGCAAAATTATCGAAAAAGAATCCTAAATCTTTAGGTTGGTCGCACCAGGAAGACATTGTTCTGTTTGTTATGTATTTTTGTCAATACAAACAGTGTGTTGGATGGAAGGTATAAAAAGAAGGTGCAACCAAAGTGCATCGGGAAGCCCAATTTTGACACTGTTACATTGAGAATAATTTAAACCAAACATGTTGATTGTAGTTCAAGTATTCAAACTACAATAAACCAACACCTACATAAACTAGATAAATGTTGACGCTCTTTCCAACTATTCAAATCCACACAAACTAGGGAGAAATGACTTAGAAACAAAGAAAATGGGCACTGAAACCTCAAGTGCAAGCGTGCAACTATATACCTTCAAGCAAGCAAAGATCCCAGGAAGTCCATAGTTGCAACTGAGCTGCAAGAAACGTGATGTAAAGAGATTATTAAAATATGAACAATAAATACCACTAAAATGGTTGAAAATTATGGATCAAGGGAGAAGAAAAGAGAGCAATCTCATGAAGATATAGCTAGCATCAAGAGCATTTGAAAATTGAAAGAAAAAGGGTGAAGAACAAGGAGAATTACAGATAACCAAATCAAGGTATAATAGCAAGCAGTAATCTCTTTCGACAAGTTACCTCAAGTACTCTTTTTCCTCTGAAGGTCAGTTGCCCATCACGAATCTCATTCTTGAGAACACTGACAAGATCAACGGAACTGGCCCAGGATTTCAGATAGCCTACAAAATCAGATAGGTCAATCTGATACTGCCCCTTTTTTGTATTATTGAGGAAACAAATACATTTACATGTATATTATATATCAAAGCATAATTGTTAAATGACATTATCCTCAGCAAGAATCATATTATTATTCTGAAACAGACTGACTTTGTAGGTTGGTTAAATATTTTGAACTAATACAACATTAATCTTAGGGAAATAGTCACACATCCAACACCTACAGACTGAAATATCAAGTACTTACCATCTGCTCTTGAGGATATTGTCTCTGAACCACTCAACCCTATGATATCAGCAACACTTACTATTCCCTGTAGGAGGTTTAAGATAGCATCAGTTTCAGCTCAACTATCAAACTAACTGATATACAAATATAAGCTCTAAAATTATGTCAAGACTATTGAAGACAAAATTTATATGAGAAATTTTCAAGAAAATGAGGGGCAGGAAAGAGCTCCGGTTAAGAAATATGGTAAATTCATCATTCAAAAGTGTAAGCGATACCACATAAATGTTAAGTAAGAGATCTTATTGGGCTATCAAAGGATAAAACCTGCATCACATTTTATTGATATGGATTTGGGGTGGCTGTAGTTGTTTGCCTACTGTAAGACATCCCAACCAAGAAAATTATTTTATCTTATTATAAAATATAACAAAAAAATCAAAAGACAAACATTGAATTATTGAACTTCTGGGCGTGCAAGTAATATTTTATTTTAGGTAATTGTCTACCTATTGATACCAACCAAATGAAAGAGTAGAAACCAACCTAAACTCCATCCACTATCATTGATTCAACATTAACATGAATTTCCCATAAAGAATTTAGTTTAAGACACAAGCCATCGGATTAAGCCACCCTTCAGAAAATAATTACTACGAAATGAACCATGCTAAAATGTACCTTAAAATGGTCAATATTTTCCCCGGCTTCCTTGTCAGTGTGAAATGCCTGCAGAGCATGACATATTTAAATCTGTTACACTTTTACTAATAGTCAACCAAAAGTAGGCAAAAAAAAATCAACTAAATGCCTTCATTTCAAGATAAAGTTTCTTTGGGAGTTGTACCTTTGAAGGAAGAATCTCCACCGCTAGCGATGGAAGATGAATATCTTTCTCAGAAATGGAGGATAGGTTGAGACTTCCACGATCATAAGGCACTAGGCCAGGCAAGCATTGTGCAAGTATTGCCGGAGCACGCATCGCAGTTAGTACTAAGAATCAATTTCCCGTGGAACTGATAAGATAAGCTACTATCATATATTAGAATTAGTATCAATATACATTGGCACTGGCTATCAAACTTTTACACTTACACCACTTACATTTAATACAATGCAACATTATTTTCATGAATCATGATCATGCACTCCAAAATTTTAGATAATTTGGATATTTGTATGCATGTTTCCTAATTGTGACATTTACTTATATTTTCTCTAACACTTTATATATATTAAAACAAAGTTGTATAATCTAGTATTTTCAATTTTCATAAACTTGATATACTTTTGTAAAAAAATTAATTGAACGATTTAATTGAGAAATTTAACATTCTAACGAAAATGATTAAGTAGTATGAGTATAAAAATCAAACATCTAGTGTTAATTGATCATAATCATATCACAAAAATCCAATTGTAGTGTGTTTTATTTTAACTTCTACTGATTAAATATGTGTAGACTCATACAGTAAGAAACAAAAAAAAAAAATACACATAAAATAAAAATATCTTTGTCAAAGTAATTCCTTTTTCTAAAAAAGTTTAAACACAGTTTCAGATCGTAAATTGCATAAATGAAAGTTCCTTCCGTTTTAAACTCAAAAGACGACAAAATTTTAGGGGAAAGGAAATAAACAACAAAAAAAGAGTAACTAGTATCCAAATATCAGGGAGATTGAAATCGAAGGTTCTATGAGTAAGGAAATTTAAAGAGAAGCATCAAATCAATTAATCAAAGAATACATAGGGAAGAGAATAATACCTGAAGGGAGAAGAAGTGAAGCGAAGATTAGAATTAGATTTGATGAAGAAATGAGAAATTCAAAGTTGTGTGTGTTGTAATAATAATAATGTTGTAAAGTCTAAAGTGTAATGTAAATGTAAACAAGAAAAGAAAGTGCAGAAGAAACAGAGAAGCTTCGACGTCAGAGAGGACTGCAACACTGATTCTCGCAATTCCCAAAATACCCTTGTGTTGTGTTGTGCTGTGCTGTGGGGTATGATTATTACATCACACGCTTTTTGTCTTTTTCTTTTTGGTAAATGTATATAGGTGTTCACAATGGAACAACAACCCCGTTTTCAATATTTGTACGGATTTTTTTAGGTATACTAACCACAATATAAAAATAAATAAACGTTTTTAAAATAAAAAAGTTATCTCTGTTTATCTTTTTCATTGGCTATTATTAGCTAAGAGTTACCTAATTATTGATTTAGCATACATAGATGTTATGTTCAGAAACCCTCATGTGCCCAAATACTAATCATGACACGTGTCATATGAAATTTACTTTAAATATGTGAAATATGATACATTCATCTCCTGTGTGAAAGGAAACAAAGAAACTCTAAATCTC
This sequence comes from Cicer cuneatum, assembly GCA_037974295.1. Classification (NCBI taxonomy): domain Eukaryota; kingdom Viridiplantae; phylum Streptophyta; class Magnoliopsida; order Fabales; family Fabaceae; genus Cicer; species Cicer cuneatum. The sequence continues at coordinate 66,600,741 of JBBPBO010001984.1, read as the reverse complement.
TAGAAGGTTCATTAATTGCAAACATGTATAAATAGAATGTATTTGTGAACAAATAGAAAGACTAATCTTTAACTTGACTTGGATCACATATTCGGTGAAACTCTCCCAAATAGTTTTATTGATGCTGGAATGGATAGAATAAGATATTATCTAGCAAGTGTCTTTTGAATGATTCCAAAGGCCGAACACATTTATGTTTGATGGTATATCACGGAATTCAATATAAATAAATAAATTGATACTCCTCCCCTTAATTGATTTGTTAATCTCTTTTTAGCTTTTGACTTTTCTAATGAAGCAAGAGTTCTTAAGTTTTCTTACTTTTGTTCCTGCCTTGGAAATTCATTCGTTCAACAATTGAATTCAACTCCAATTTTGTTTTCTTCTTTCCATGACATGACAATTAGTTGACTTGAATTCCCAGGGAGGAAGGGAAGAGAAGGAACATTCGCTTCAATTTCCGACCACCAGCTGGTCCATCTCTGTCTCAGTCTCAGATATTTTATATTCTATTCTAATCAGGTTTTGTCACAAAATAAACATAAGAAAATTCAAAACTAAAAATATATAATCACAAAATGCCATACATGGTTTAGATTATTTAATATATTCAAACAAAAACTGCTGTAATGATAAACCAAAAAAATGCTTGGTGACCTATATCTACCACCATTCTCTAACACTAATTTTCTTCAATTACAGCCTACAGTAAATATGTGCTATATATTTACTCTAGCTAGAAAAAAAAAAGGTTAGATCATGTAAAGTCATGTCTAGGGAGTTAAAGGACTAACTAAGTTCTGACATCATTCACAAGTTGCAATCATGTTTTCTCTTCACTTGGTTAGGAAGCTACCTATGCATGTGCTTGTGATCTATTGTAATTGAAGAGATGCCTCCAGCATAAAAACATCAACAATAAATTCAGAATCAAGTCCCTCACTTCCATCAAATTCCTTCAGCCCCACCATTGTCTCAATTGTAAACTCTTGCTCTGAATCAAAATATTCCAAAGGAATATTCATGTTTGAATCAAAATCTTCATTGAGAAACAGTTTGTCACACCCTAAAGTTACTGTCTCAGCTGAATTTTTAAACCACATGCTTAACCTTGAAGTTTCACAATTCACATAGCATGAAGCCTCATTGCGACTTTGTTCACACCCTTTTATCCTATTAGATCCAGAGTCAAAAATAAGTCTTTTCCTAGGAGAGGTACAAAATGAACTTTCATCTGAATTCCAATTGAATTCCCCATCAAATGGCCAAAAAAGTGGTTCGTCGCCATTGAATTCTTCAATATCTTCAGTTTCTAATAGATCTTCTGCTGAAACAATGTCTGCAGTGAATGAAGGAACAGTAGAGATTGAAGGAAGAATCTCAGTACCCCAATTTATTTTATAAGATGAGACTGGAGAACCATCTTGGACATACTTCAATCCTTGTTTTGAGTCTGAAAAACACTCACTGTCTGCCTCTTCAAGTTTGAGCAAGGAGTCCCAGTAACTAGGTGTGTCAACATCGGAGATCTCGGTGAAAGAATCGCAATTGGAGCTTAAAGGAGTTGAAGGGTTCTCAGATGAAGTCATTGAATCTGAGAGCCATTCAGAGTCTTCTTCAAGACTTAGTAAAGAATGCAAGTAACTTGTTCTGTCAAAATCTGAAATCTCAGAGTAGACATCGAAATAAGTGGATGAACAAGTACTATGGGGAGAAACTGAGCTGTCATAGTAGCTAAGTGCGTCATCTATAACAGTTGCAGTTGCACCACTGTCTGTTCTTTCATTTGGGATGCTTCTGTCGGATAAAGAAACATTCTCTCCAACTTCAGGTTTTACTCTGCAGCTGCTGAAAAAATGAGCATTTTTGCTCAATAGAAAGTAGGAGCCTGCAACTAGACACAACCAGAAAGCCAACCAGCTGTCGTTGGCACCGGAATCTAATGAAGCAGAATAGTAGTTCTCTTCGACAAACATCGAAGACGCTCTCCTGTTATCAAAGCATTCATGAAGATCATTGTCTTTCTTTGATGATACTTGAGGGCAAATAACAGCTACTTGCTTTCTAAAGTTACAAAGATCAACAGTTTGTTTATGTTCTGCCGTTATGCAGCCACTCCCACCAGTAGCTATCATCCTCAATAAGGATCAGTGACACTGTTGCATTGGTTTAACCAAAGAAAAAACATAAGGATAACTCACAATTTGCTAGAATAGAATAAAAAACATTAAAATAAATGAAAATCTCTCTCAACACACCACAGCTAGCTACCATCTTAGAGGAGCAGAACAATAAAAATAAGAAATGTATTAAAAGCTCTGATACCAAATGTAAGAAATAAATTAAAAGGCTCTAAAATTTACGTGTTAGAATATATTATACATTGTCGCAATAACATAAAACATAACCATAATTGCAAGCACCTACTTTAGATTGAGCAAAAAGGTCCATTTTTTCCATGATTAATTTATCTATGATTATGATTTATGTTATTGTCATGATGTGCAACATATTCTTACATGTGACATTAGAGCCTTTTAATTTATTTCTTACAATTACCACTCATATCAGAGGAAATAAACTTGAAAAAAATATATACTATTAGATTATAACAACCAATTCTTCAAAATTGAATAATGATAAAAGGAAAAAAAGACGGGGGTTTAGCTGTGAAACAGGATAAGTTGGATTAAGAGTCCAAACTGTAAATCTGTGAAATTTTCATCATACAATCCAGTTACACATGAGTCCAAAATGAGTAGTAAAAATTCAACACTTGTTTTACCTATTTATTCACACATATTTCGATGGGACATATATATCTATGATACATTTCGTGCTTAAAACTTTCGTACCAAGTAGAATTCAATCTTAGCAAAACAAAATATTTCACAAACCGTTAGGCTAGACGTAACAGTTTTTTATTATGTTGTTGAAGCCAAAAAAAAACGACAACAATTGAGACCAAATCGACCACATTAATTTAATAATTATTCTCTGCAATATCAAGGATCGCAATTGCATGCAGCCCCAACGGTTACTACGACCACAATTTAAAACCCTACTTCGTATATATGCATAGAAAAAAAAAATTAAGTCGATCCATTATCACTATCAGATTGATATATGCATTTGTGAATAATATATTATATATTAAAATTGAAGTGATCAATACAAAGATGAAAGAGAAAGCAACATGTGTGTGTACAAATATACAAACGTCATCAACAAGTGAACAAAAAATACATATCGAAAAAATGCCTCACAAAAAAAAAAAGAAAGAAAAAATAAATGTTACCTTTAAGAGTTTAGAAAAGTGAAAGGGAGAGAATGAGAAAAACCCTAGAAAGAAGAAGAAAAAAATAGCGCCGCAAAAAAGAGGATTTAGTAGAATAAAGAAAATGTGAATTGCATGAATCTGAATCTGTTGTTACTTGTTACTACTTATTAACCCAAAAATAAACCAAATATGGTAGTTTGGCGCGTTAACCGCTTCGCGGTTTTCATCATTGCAATATGCAATCACCAATGTCGCGTAACGTGACAATTTTTTTTTTTTTTTTACGAGTTAAAATTCTAGAGACTCCATTTAATTATTAGTAATTAGAGTTTTTTAATTAATTTTAATATTATATTACTGGTTTACAAAGTATATAGCTATTAAACCAAAAAAATTGGGGAGTGTTTCTCGTCATTTTGAGCTCTATCAAAGCTATTAGAATAAAAAGTTTGATTCGGTAGATATTTATGGGAATGGTTGAATATCAACCACAAATAAATATAATTTTATACAATTTTTATACATATTCATTCACTTATTATTTTTTTAATTCATTTAAATGACCTATATTATTATGATTTAAGATTTTTTGATAAATTTTTAATTAATATTTTGACTAAATTTTTTTCGATTAATTATTATATCACAAATTTACAGTAATGTTACTTTTCTTATTTCATTTTTATATACAATTAATTTTAGAATTAAATTATATTTAACTAAATTTGTTAAGAAACATAATTTTTTAAAAATAAATTAATAAAATATTTTTAAAAGGAAATAAGATAAATATATTTCATTTTATTATAATATACATAAAGAGTTTAGTGTTTTTTTTCATATGACATACAATATACTCATTGATTATGGGTACAAACTAGAGGCGCAAAATATTTTTTTTTTTTTTGCGTCACTACAGGCACTATAAATAACTACTTTTTGTTTAAACACTATAAAATTTATAAATTACAATATAAACAGAAATTATAATTTTCTATCCGTGTGGACGTGCACATACTCTACATTATGCCCATTGTATTTTGTTATTCCTAAATATGATTCATCATTCATTGCCTTAATGCCTTTTATTTTGTCCGTTGTTCTCCGTTTAATTATTGCCTTTTATTTTATTGTTTTTGGTACAAGATTATTGCCTTTTAATTCCAAATAAAAGTCCATTATAACTTTTTTACCAAAAAAGTCCATATAAATAAAAAATTGTAATAACTAATCTTAATTTTTATCTATTTTTGAAAATAAATATATAGAGTAAATACATTAAATCTCATCAAAGAATGAATATAATTATGCTTACCATTTTTGTTATATTTTGTCAAAAAAATAAACTTTTTTATTGTACTAGAAATTACATATTTAAATTTGGATCTTCTTTCACATCTTAACCCTAACTCAAATCTATTGAACTATCCGTCTAATTTAATTTTTATATATAATATGAGTGTAAAAATTAAATTTTTTATATTACAATCATATGCATTCAATCATTAAAAATATTTAACTTTAATTACAATTATTTTTAAAATCATACATATTAATGATTATGATTTATCGACGGCGTAAAATATTTCGTCGGTTAATCTCTGTTTTTATTTATTACTTCGTTTAAATATCATTTCTAAGATAGTGACATAAAAAAAATTAAATATATATATATATATAATATATTTATTTATATTTTATTAAAATAATTCCATAAACAACCTTAGTTATCAAGTAAGTCTCTTGTTGGTTATTATTATTGTTTTGTTGGAAAGAGATTTTCTTCATTTCAATCTTATTTTGATTATAATAAAATTCATTTATCATATTGTGTCAAAAAAATATACACCTATATATTATGAATTATGTTATATTCTAATGCATTTAAAGTAATTAAGGTCATCCATCTATCTATATATCTATCTTTTTATACTTTCATAAAACAAACATTTTCATGTGTTACTATCTTAGTTTTATAAATGTAACATTAAATAGATATTTATTTCTTCTAAAATTTCGTTAGGACTGCTGTTGAAAACATTTATACTCACTTATAGATATATCCTCATAATTGAGAAACAATAGTCTACAATTGGATGGAAGAGGCCTCAACATGGTTGGATGAAGCTTAATTGTGACGAGTCGTACAAAGAACATGGTGGCATTGTAGGGTGTGGTGAGCTACTTCGTAACTCATATGACAAATGGATCAAAGATTTTATGCGAAAAGTTAGAGCGTGTGATGTCTTGGATGCTGAGATGTGGCATGTGGAACATGTATTTGTCGCTTGTCATGACATGGGGGTGGGTTATCTCACCGGATCAAAGCGACTCTAAAATACTCATTGATGTCGTCACGAATACTTGTAATTTCAATTAACACATCTCTCTTCTGATTCGACATATTTAAAAGGTTCGCTTGAAGGATTGACATATTCAGCTACTCACATGTGACGTGCAGACTGGTTGACTAATTTTAATCTTACTTTTGTTTCTTAAAATTTTGTTGCTCTAAAGTTATTTCGTAATGAGTTTAAGCAACTTCTATTTAATTATATTTATGGGATTTATATAGGGATGACAATTAAACTCAGACCTAATGGGTATCCGTAAAAAAAACCTGTAATGGGTAGGGTAAAAACTCGCATAATGGTATAGGTAATTACCCGCAAAATTGAACGGATATTAGTGCAGGTACGAGTACTATAATACCCACTCCGCCCCGCACATATATTATTATTATTATTATTATTATTATTATTATTATTATTATTATTATTATTATTATTATTATTATTATTATTATTGTTATTATTAGGGGTAGTATGTAAGTTTGTTTGAGTTTAAATACAAATGATTTTTGTTTTAAATAATTTAGAGATTATTTTTTAGAGATTTTTTAAAATATGATTTTTTAACTTCCGTTTGTTTACTATTATAAAAATGATTTTTTTTTTGTACAATAATTTTTAACCTGTTTGTATACAATTTTATAATTTTTCAGGTACACAATATCCCACAACAAACATACTATTTCCATTGATTTGTGAAATAAAACTCTCTTTGAATGAATGGAAGACTTGTTCAATTGAGGTTATTAGAAATACAGCTTCCACAATGGTCGATAAATTTGAGAAATATTGGTCTGTTATTCATGGTATTATGGGGATTGCCATTGTTTTTGATCCAAGATTTAAATTCAAGTTGTTAGAGTACTTTTATCATAATTTTTTTGGAAGTTTGTCTTCAATTGAAATTAACAATATCAAAAAATTATTTTACTTATTATTTGAAGATTATCAAGCTAAAGTCAATGGGTTGGTGGACAGATCAATGGAAAAGTTCAATGAGAAGGAGTCAAATTTAGAAAATGGTAATTGTACCATTTTTCGTAGCGGTTATGATTCATATGTCAATGATATCAATGATGTGCAATCAAAATCTGAGTTAGATCTATACTTGGAGGAAAAATTATTGTTTATGAGTGATACATTTGATATTCTTGGATGGTGGAAAACAAATGGAATCAAGTATCCAATTTCGCAAAAAATTGCCAAATATATTTTGGTCATCCCAATTTCCAAAGTTGCTTTAGAATCTGCTTTTAGTACTGGTGGTAGGTTGTTGAGTCCTCGACAGTCTAGATTTCATGAGGATACTTTGGAGGCACTTATGTGTTCACAAAGTTGGATAAAACATGAAAAACAAGGTAATGATTGTTGCAATATAGTATTTATTCATAGTATTTATTCAATTAAATTTATGTTTACTTTAACTATTTATTTTCTTTTATGTTTTAGCAACTATTGATATCATTGGACCACTACAATATTTATAATTGAAAGATAAATGTTTGCAAACTTTTCAAGAATCTGATTCTGATGAAGAGGTAAATAATTGTGATTTTATATTTAAGAGTTTTTTTTATATTATTAATCGTGACTTTATAATTATAAATAAATAATATAATACACATATTAATTTTTTACATATCTCAGAGAATATTGGTCTGTTATTCATGGTATTATGGGGATTGCCATTGTTTTTTATCCAAGATTTAAATTCAAGTTGTTAGAGTACTTTTATCATAATTTTTTTGGAAGTTTGTCTTCAATTGAAATTAACAATATCAAAAAATTATTTTACTTATTATTTGAAGATTATCAAGCTAAAGTCAATGGGTTGGTGGACAGATCAATGGAAAAGTTCAATGAGAAGGAGTCAAATTTAGAAAATGGTAATTGTACCATTTTTCGTAGCGGTTATGATTCATATGTCAATGATATCAATGATGTGCAATCAAAATCTGAGTTAGATCTATACTTGGAGGAAAAATTATTGTTTATGAGTGATACATTTGATATTCTTGGATGGTGGAAAACAAATGGAATCAAGTATCCAATTTCGCAAAAAATTGCCAAATATATTTTGGTCATCCCAATTTCCAAAGTTGCTTTAGAATCTGCTTTTAGTACTGGTGGTAGGTTGTTGAGTCCTCGACAGTCTAGATTTCATGAGGATACTTTGGAGGCACTTATGTGTTCACAAAGTTGGATAAAACATGAAAAACAAGGTAATGATTGTTGCAATATAGTATTTATTCATAGTATTTATTCAATTAAATTTATGTTTACTTTAACTATTTATTTTCTTTTATGTTTTAGCAACTATTGATATCATTGGACCACTACAATATTTATAATTGAAAGATAAATGTTTGCAAACTTTTCAAGAATCTGATTCTGATGAAGAGGTAAATAATTGTGATTTTATATTTAAGAGTTTTTTTTATATTATTAATCGTGACTTTATAATTATAAATAAATAATATAATACACATATTAATTTTTTACATATCTCAGAGAATATCGTCCAAGACTTGCAACTTCATAAAATATTCTTTCGGAAAACATTATTTCTGATGTTTTGATATTTATTATAGTAATGTACTAATTAATGTTGAATCATGATATATTTCGGATGTTTTGAGTTAGACAATATTTTGGTTTGTAATACTTATGATTTGGATTTAAAATATTTGAGAATTTTTTAAATTTAGTCACAAATTATTTATCGATATATTTTTGTTAGAGTACATGTAATGAGTATGGGTACAGGTACGGACACTTAAGTAACAAAGGGTCAGGGTAAAGTTGATACCCATGATGGTACGTGCTACCAAAGGGCAAGGGTAAAGTTGATACCCACAAAGGTACGGGTACTGAGTACTGATATTTTTTTAAACTGCGAGAACGGGAATGTGTTTTATACTATCCTATCTATACCCTATCCATTGTCATTCCTAAATCTAGAAACGTGATTTTAATTTCATAGTTTTCTTTTTTTTTTCTTTGGACTACTTTGTACCCAAAAAAATACAAATTTATTTTCATTTTTAAGTTGCAACATTTCATCAATTTTGTTTGTCTTTATTACTCTATTGAATGGGTCTATTAAATTACACGGATAATTTTATTTATTATTATTTGTATTAAGTATTAAATATAAAATTTACTTAATTATTTAATTTTGTTTGTCTTTATTATTCTCTCTTTTACACTTTAGATTGCGTTGACAAAAAAAAAAGACACTTTAGATTGAGATTATAATTTTACTCCTTTGTGAATTTTAACTTGCTAGTTGTGCTTGTGCATCTATTAATTTTTCATGTATTTATCTAGGCGTCATTTACAAATTTAAAACATTCATTTTGTACATGTATACAATATTACCCACTCCCTTCTTTTTGAATTTTTAAAACAAGATTCGACTTGAGGACGATCTGTCAAAAAATATGTGCATCCACTTTGATCATATCAAATTCCCAACTTATAATCCTACCAAAAACATAATCATAATTCATAGCACACATTAACATCGTTAGGGCCTACCATCAACGCTTGTTCCAATTGAGGAGATAACTTTGAAAATAGAGTTAACAACATGACTTGCATTTCATTCTCAAAAGTTAGTTGAAGATTAAGGTGTTCAAAGACACATATTCAAAAGCCCAAAATCTTCGCAGTAAAAAACTTGAATACTTTAAATGTATATTTGGATTATCGGTGATTTTGGTAGAATTATATCCTACATCTATATTAAGTGATTGTTTGGATGACAATGAGTTTTACAAAAATATAGTGCTAGAGTGAGGTTGTTGAAGCTCTAAAGTGTAGTATATATTAAAACTACAATGATTCATCATTATTTATGAGGTTATTATTGTGAATTCAAACATGCATTTAGAAAATCAACAAAATTACTGTGACATTGTGATTTCAAATATATATTTAATTTTATATTTGATTTTATTGTGACAAAAATTAATTTTGACTGAATTGATTTCATATCAGACATTAAATGTGAGAATCTCTCTCAACGCAGATTCGAACTTAAATTCACTATATTGTAAGAATTTAACTTCTTCTACTAAACTCAACCACCTTTATTAGTGAATCAAAATCAATTTTATTCAAGAACAAATATATCTAAAACCAATTTTCACTTCCAAAAGTGAAAATAAAATTACGTTTAATATATAGTACTTCCTTCCTCCCATAAAACCTACTTTTTGAGCTGTTTTTTCTTAATGCATGACTTTTTTCAAAATTTAATATGCATTAATGATATCATAAAAATATCTCTATTTAATTTTCATTTAAAAATACAAATTATTTTTCATTCACTTATGACATCAATAACTATAGGGATAAATATAGAAAAGTAGACTGCACTTTTAATATTTTTATTACTAAAAATATGTTTCTTAATAATCGAGAATTTTGTCATAGTCTTATAATAGGGGAATATATGGATTTTAAATAGGAAGGGGAGATTGGAAGGGTGTGCTATAATAGGGGAATATATGGGTTTTACATAGGGAAGGGGAGATTCGAAGGGTGTGCTGGATAATTCCCACCACACACCTATGTTATGTGACATGTGCATGCACATGCACACTGTACATATGACATAGTCACATACCCGTAATGTCTACTTGCATTTTGGATGCATGAACTCAACATGTTTCTTTGGTTTTCCTTTTCTTTTTTGTCCTTATATATATATGAAAATTGAGGTCAATTAGGTAAGTGCACGTGGACATGTAGAGTCAATATGATCCACCACTAGGATATCATTTTGCTTTCTCTCAACCAATTATTAACAAAGTAGTATTACATACTTCCCCCCAACACAAACAAGGCGGTTTCTTCACATCTCTTCCTTCCCTATGACAATCTATATAATTATATATAGTTTCATATTCATTTCAAAATCATTAATTTCTTTCCAACTCTCTTGCTTCTAATACTACAATATGACTGATCAGCTGCCAAATTTCACAGAACAGATATATCTGTGTGTTGCAATTTCAGTGCTTGTTGTTTTGTATGTTTTTCTTTTAGTCCTTGATTCACCATGGAGTAACCATGGTGTTGCTTGGTTGCAGCAAGATTGTTGCTTTTCAATTTTTACAGAAACCATGTTAATTAGTCAAGAAAGAGGGATTAATGAATCCTGAGACTAAATATATGTTATTGTTTGATCCAATTGATTTGTTAATTAGTATTTCATTGTTCATGGTTAAACAAATCATGGTCTGTTCTCATCACTTTCACTCCACAATTAATCATACAAATCATACATGTTTTGTAACTAACTTCAGCTCAGCTCAAGTTTAAGATATAAAGTTGACTTGATCATTGAAATTGACGAATTAATAAGTGAAGTGATAAAGAGATTGAATATACTAACATATCATTCCAAAAAATAAAATTAGCTCAAATTTCTAACTTAGGATTTCATTCTATCTCCATTTTCGCTTAACATAAACAAACAACAACTGGTCTTCTCAATCAGCAAATTAGTTGGACAGGTTCTTAAGCGCATGTAGGGTGAAAAAGAAAAGGCTCTCATGATCTGAGGGCCTGAAAATTACCACGTTCTAGTCTGATAATATAATAGATCAATGAAAAAAAAATAGTCACCTATCGGTGAAAAGGGTGCAAATAGAAATAAATAAAAATAAATTACACATGTAGCCAATGCTTTTTTATCAGACTTTCTTTTTACAAATGACGGTAATGTATTATATTATTTAGGCTTATTATATGAGGAAATGTGATCATAAAACCTACCCTTAATGATATATAACAAAGGAAGTAAGAACTTTGATGGAATATGTTGAGAGAAAAGAAAGATAAAAACAAGTATTGATTTTTGTTTTAATGAATTAATAAAAAGTGTTCAAGATGATGTACAAGCTAACTTTGGTACTTCAAAATAATTTATATGATTGAGTCAACAAAATAATTTTTATTTTCTTTCCCATTGGCTTCTTACTCGGTCATTTGAGTGTAAATTTAAACTAGATGACAAAATAGCATAAAAAACATGATTGACTTTTCTAATATTGAATCAACAAATAATGAATTAAAGTATATTAATTTATCATATATATCTCGTCTCTCTTATCTATCGGACACATAACCCAAAGATTTCAAAACCACTCGGTAAGCCTGATAAAAGTCCTCCCGACTGAAGCTAAAACAAATGCAGTGATGCCTATAGAAGACATTCAAGTATAAAATGACTTAAAACTTCTTGGTGAAAACGTGTTTATGCACGTACCAAAAGACAATCCCAGGAAAACTTGCTTCCGCGAGGTTTAGAGTTCATAAGCTTGGTTTCAGAAGCACAGATCCATACCTAGCCTTATTTTCAGTCCAAAACTTACAAATCTCAAGTAATAAGGGCATTTCTGTGAAATAGTTCCTTAAGGTAAACTTAAAGAAGTTGGCCGTAAATCTACCAGAAGAAATCAGGATACAAACAAGCATAATTGTGTTCATCTCCAGCATGTGCTATATAAGATGTTCAGTTACAGAAGCCTGTTGCATAAACCCCATAAGTAAATTTGAAATAAAAAATACTATTTACATCAAATTAGGATTGTATCAATAGGAGTGCAAGGAGGATAACCTTTCTTGCATGATTTTACCCCCTTCATCCTGTTTATATTAAATACCCTTACAAAAATAAACCAGCACATAACTACGATTACTGATTCCATTTTAGCTTTTCAGTGTGTTGGCCTTTGAGCAGAAGACACGTGTTTCTAATGGAGGAATGAATTTTCATCGACGTTGCTGGTTGCACATCTGGCAAGCAGTGGCAGATCTAACATTTGCATAGGTGCATTGCTCACAAGACCAATGATTATCATCAGCCATTCTGCTGGATATGCTAGCTCGAATAGCCCCCTTTCCTCTTCCACCTCTCCCCTTGCTACTCCCAGCAGCATTTTTTGAAATTGTTGCTTTGCTGGAAGCAGCTCCATTACTATCCACATCACACAAACCATTCTCTAATGCCCTAACCAAATTCTCAAAGTAATTTCTAGTAACACTGCCAAAACAAATGGATTGGAACATCAAACCACACAATTTGGACTCGATCACTAGTGATGTAACTGATAAACTATTCAGTATATAACTGCATACTGAAAAGAAATTGCCACACTAAGAGAACCAAGATATGAAGAATACTGAGAAACATGAAAAAGAAAAAGGAAACAACACACCAAACATATCAATTACATTGAAGTGTATCAGATAGCTTTGATGTTTAAAATGCATTTATTTTCATTATCAGATTCCATCTTGAGATGTGACTGCAGATTTACCATATCTAATTCAAAACAAGCTGTACAAAGTATGTCTCTTTTCAGGAAACTAGACGAAAACATATCAAATTTAAAGTTGAACTTCAATCAGAACCAAAAATTGTTGATAAACAAAAAGGCTATTTCAGAATGAAATGGTAACAACTAGTAATAAGATCTACCTGGTTAATCCAGCTAGTTTTGTGCGAAAATCATTGAATTCTCTAGATGGGCTATCACCATTGAGGAATAGCTGGAGTTCCTTTTCAGCACATTGATGAAGTCTCTCCAAACCTGATTCTGCCTCACCTGAAAATAAAAAATTGAGTATTATATTATTTGCAAGGGAATCACCACAACTGCAAGAGATTTCTAATTAAATTGAAATGACAAATAACCTTGCAAGTACTCAAAGAACTGCTTTTTAGCATGTTCATGCTCGGGTAAATAGTATCCATATGCATATGTCCACTTCAATACCCGCCTGCACTCAACTATCTGCAGACGTGAAACAGAAATTACGAAGACATATTCTCCCATCACCCAGCTTCAGAAAACAGTTCAATGAAAAACAACTTCATTTGTTTCCTTGGGACAGGTCATGGAAAAAAATGACTACTCAACAGTCCAACATGTGTGAAAGCCTAATTTATTACCAAGATTGTCAAACATTGATTTGAATCATTGAAGAAGCTAATTTTTTTTATTGTGAATCATAAATCATCAAATCATTATGTGCTGTTGGAAATCATCGAAACATTGAAATATATTGCATAAATTATGTGCTGTTGTAATAATCTTATCATATCATAACAAAATGTTTAATTGCCTTTGATCACAAAACAACTAAACATAAGTTGCACAAAACAAAATCATTACATATTCATTGTTGAAATTATAGGGACTGAGATAAGGATGAAAAAGACAATAGAGACTAAACTATCTGAAAATGGTATTGATTTAATAGCAGAATACCACTACTAACAATTTCTATAAGGTTGCATGATTCTGCGCAATTTGTATAGTGATTCCAGACACCTGCCATATGTTCTTTAATTTTTATCATATGCATTGCAAAGCATGTCAAACCATTCGATATGAATCTGTATGGCTATGTCAAAAGATAGTATACCTAAATAACTAATATATTTACCTGTAACCAGGCCTCAGTTATGAACTTAAGCTGTGACTCAGGTTGGCACTGTGTGTCACTAAGCTTCTCAATCTGCCAAAGAAACAAATGACACCATAAGAACACAGATTAAGCTATACTCATCCAAGAAAATGCCAGAGAAGTCCATCTACACATCTTTGACTTGAAAGCATCTAAAGTGAAATAATCAAAAACTATGAAAGAAACATAAAAGTTAAAAAGAAAAAAGCAGATTTGAAACTGTAAGTGATGATGAAAAGGCTAAGAGTTAGTTCAGTTATATTAGACAGTTTAGTTATAAAGACAAAAATGCTTCCAATATTACAATTTTATATAATTGTATAACAAATAAGTTAAAATTTCTACATTAGTTATTACAAGGAAACCATGAGTTTTAAATTTTCAATTTTCATATTTCATTATTCCTGGAAGTTGTAAAAACAAAATTCTCAAAAAATCAAAAGTTGACTTGCGCCGAAAATGATCTTTCAGTTGTCAAAGTCACCTACAGGCCAGAACATAGAATTGTAGCTTACATGAACAGTTTGCATCTGGTGTAGATCAGCAAGAGCTTTTTGCCTTGACTGCAGAAGAAAGAAAATAAATCATATAACCTTATACCAAAGGAGTTCTAGCAAAATATAACATAAGCGATGAATTATGAAATTGGAGAGCGATATGATTTCAGATACATAATGTTGAAAATAAAGTATTAGTATGTAAATAAATAGAAAGTCTGTAAGTATTCCTGTCATTATGTGTATTTATCACATAAAGTCTATATAAAGAACTTCTGCTATTTAGTTGAAACGCACGGGTTATTCAACATGTCTATCAATATTTTCTACTCATTCAACATCAAGGACAGAAGATGGCATACGATTGATAAGGTAGCATGCCGTTAAGATAGCATGCCGTTAAGATAGCATCCCCCAAAAACGGAATGGAACATTACCATGGAGAAGGTTCATGTGGTTTCAATAAGATGTCGATTTTCGCGTTCGGCTACCCCATTATGTTGGGGTGTATAAGGACATGCATTTGGTGTAGCATACCATTGGAAACCATAAAATTTTGAAATTGATGGGACAAATATTCTCGAGCATTATCACTTCTTAAAGTACGAATAGAAACACCAAATTGAGTTTTAATTTCTTGATAAAATTGCTCAAAAATGAAAAACAGTTCAAATCTATTTTTCATTAAAAATAATCACGTACAACGAGAGTAATCATCAATAAAAGTAACAAAATACTTGGACTCTAAAGTAGACACAGTACGAGAAGGACCCAATCGTCAGAGTGAACTAAAGCAAAGGGGGACGAAACTAATTTATTGACACGATCAAGAAAATGATTACGAGTGTGTTTTCCTAACTGACATGACTCACAATGTAAAGCGGACAACTTAGACAAACTAGGCACAAATTTTTGAAGTTTGGTAAGACTGTGGCAGAGCACGTCTTGGATGATGGAGAAAGGTAATAGAGGCCTTTAGACTCACATCTGACGCCAATCGTCAGTCCCGAACTCCAGTCCTGCAAGGTAACATTATCATTAGTGAAAGTAATAATACAGTCATGGGACCGATTCAATCGACTAACTGAAAGTAAATTAAAAGGGCATCCAGGTACATAGAGAACAGATGCATCTGAAATGGAAGGGCGAATTTGGACAGTGCCAACCCCTTGATACCGGGTTTGAAAGCCATTGGCAGAAGTTATAGTAGGTAAAAAACCAGATGTAGAGAGAGAAGAAAAGAGACCTTTATTACCATTGACATGATCAGACGCGCCAGATAAGAACCTAAGGGCCAAGAGAAGATGTGTGAGAGAGGTAAACAGATGAATTATCATTGTGTGCAACCGAAGTAGTAGAACTAGAGCTCGTATGAGAGAAAATCTTCATAATTTGTCGGGGAGCCCTGTGGAGATGGTGTAATCTGAATAGTGGCAGAAGGATCAAGTTGAGTTGCATTTATCGAAGGCAAATGCTTACCATGCAACTTCTAACAGCGATCAATAGTGTGTCCAAGCCGATTACAATGCTCACATTTGGGACGAGGCTTAGAGTTGGATGGTCTTTCACAAGAGCAACTCTAATTATGTCCCAGAGATGCAAGGGCAGCAGTGTCCCCCGGATGGTCTTCCACCATGGTTTGTCGTGGTCTTAAATAGTCTCCTAGAGCTTGGTTTGGCAAATTCAGCTCAGAGGTACAAGAGTTTGGTATGATTTGTAGTGAAGCCGATCACTCTGTATTTTATCGTCACTCAGCCCAAGGGTGCATCTATCTAATTGTTTATGTGGATGACATTGTCATAACTGGTAGTCATCAGCAAGGAATACTCCAGTTGAAACAACATCTTCCAAATCAGTTTCAGACTAAAGACCTCGGTAAACTCCGTTATTTTTTGCGTATTGAGGTAGCCCAATCCAAGGATGGCCTTGTAATTTCACAAAGAAAATATGCTATGGATATTGTTGAAGAAACGGATCTATTAAATGTCAAGCCAATTG
Organism: Cicer cuneatum; assembly: GCA_037974295.1. NCBI lineage: Eukaryota > Viridiplantae > Streptophyta > Magnoliopsida > Fabales > Fabaceae > Cicer > Cicer cuneatum. Next base: position 66,584,128 of record JBBPBO010001984.1, on the reverse strand, counting down.
ATACTCCTATGGATCCAAATGTCAAACTCCTACCTAATCAGGGGAAGCCTCTATCAGATCCAAGAAGATATAGGAGATTGGTTGAAAAATTAAACTATCTCGCAGTCACCCGTCCTGACATTTCCTTCGCTGTCAGTTTGGTAAACCAGTTCTAAAATTCTCCTTGCCAAGAACATATGGATGTTGGAATCCGGATTCTAAAATACATCAAAAGTGCACCTGGAAAAAGTCTCATTTATGAAGATAGAGGACATACTCAGATAGTTGGTTACTCATATGTCGATTGGGCAGACTCACCCATTGATAAACGATCTACTTCTGAGTATTGTGTACTTGTCGGAAGAAATTTAATATCTTGGAAGAGCAAGAAACAAAATGTTGTTGCAAGATCCAGCGCTGAGGTAGAATACAGGGCCATGGCACTAGTAACATGTGAACTCATCTAGTTGAAATAGTTACTAAAAGAACTTCAATTTGAAGAGGCCAGCCCAATGACACTAATATGTGATAATCAAGTTGCATTGCACATTGCCTCAAATCCTATTTTTCATGAGAGGACCAAGCATATTGAGATAGACTGCCTTTTTGTTAGAGAAAAGATCGAATCGGGCGACATCATCACTAGCTTTGTCAATTCTAATGATCAGTTGGCAAATGTGTTTACAAAGTCATTGCGAGGTCCTAGAATTAGTTATATATATAACAAGCTGGGTGCATTTTATTTATATGCTCCAGCTTGAGGGGGAGTGTTGAAAATAAAATATTAGTATGTAAATAAATAGAAAGTTTGTAAGTATTCATGTTATTACGTGTATTTATCACATAAAGTCTATATAAAGAACTTTCGTTGTGTAGTTGAAACACATGCTATTCAACATGTCTCTCAATATTTTCTTCTCATTCAACACATAAGATACTAAACAGAAAGAAAAAAAAAATGAAGTGGCACATACAGATTGGTTGCTAGCCCACCGCTCATAATAATGAGTGTACCTCTCCAATGAATTCTTTGCCATTTCTCTTCTTTTTTCAGTTTCATCGTACTACATACAACAAGATTTATTAGTTCAAAATCTGATATCCTTATCAAAATATATGTATGGGGAATATGGGCTAATAGTATATTGAAAAGGAAATCAAGAGAGGTTGAGTATTTCTATGTCTCTTACCACCCCCTCTTGTTTAGCTGCTTCATATCGATTGCAAGCATAGAAACCACCAGTCCTTTCACCATGGTCTGACCACGTACCAAGGCATAGCCTATGTAGATAAAAATAGATTAAATGCTGTTAACATCCATATAAGCTCAAATTATTTGAAAATAAGCCTAACTATAAGCCATGATTTGTATGATACCAATCCTGTATAACAATTAATTATATTGGAGAAGGGGAAAAGAGGAAGAGGGGAAAAATAATCATTTTAAAAGTTTAAAAAAATAAGAAAGCATACCAGCAAAATTCAAATTTACAAGGTGGAGTACATGTCATATGCATGCACCCTTGGTTTTTTTCAATCGGTCTCTTGCACTTAGGACACGGCTTTGAGTTAGCAAGTATCCTGAAAATCCATTATTTAACAGTTAGCTCAGGGTCTCAACTCAACTTGAGTATAGAAAAAAGAGACATTGTAGTAGTGTATATAACGGACAATCACACAACACAGTATCGCCATCTACAGCAGTGCAACACCCCAGAGCAATTCACTAAGCATTAAAGAGAGCAAAAGATAGTATAGTTCTAATATACCATGAATTAAAAACTGATCAATTAACATTGTATAAAACAAGTCAAAATATAAACCACACTGTTCTGTGTGTCTGGTTTTTACTTCTATTTTTCATTCTTTCAGATGAAGTGAAGGAACCACACAGTCTCAGCTATCATTCATTCAACCTCGTTCAAGTATAAACTGTCAAATTTAAATAAACTTGCAATCCTCAACGTTTCTCCATTTGAAGTGTTTAATTTATTAGATCCTTGCACTTTATAAAATAAATATATAGGAACAAAACACTCCCAGAACATTCTCCAAGGAAGGAATAGAGTCAAAAATAAGAAAGTTCCAAATCAATTTAGCGTTGCTTTCTCAGGTTGCCACTAATATCCTCCATTAACCAAACCATGTCTAGGGCCATGCAACATCGTTTCTTAATCAAACATCTAACAACAAAACCAAAGTTTTTTCCCATTAGGTGAGATCCGGTAATGGGCTACAGGGATCAAAGTTGTCATTAGGTGCCATCATGAATAATATTAATAACTAATGATAGACCATTCAATTCCAAATCCTTCCTAATGGTTTGGCCTAGAGTCTTCCTAGGTCTCTCTACACCTCTATTTGACTATCCTCCATGTAATTTACCCTACTCTATGGATATTCTCCAAATATGCCCAACATGCTTAAAACGAAATTTTAACATCCTTTCCACAACTGGTGCTACTTAAACTTTCTCTTTAATGCTTTCATTCTTAGTCATATCATGTCTTGTATGACAGCTCACCGAAGTCAAACATCCTCTACAACAAAAACTGCATTTCTTGATATCCTACCCTGTATCAAATGAGACCTCCAAATCACCATCTTCATCAGCTTCAATGCAGAAGACAACAAACACATGAATACAATACATACAAGAATGCAACAACAGATACATGAATACATACAAGAAGGCAACAACAGAGCTAGAGCCACTGAAAACTAGTCATAGAAACAGAAGATACACACAAGCAGTGATATGTTCCAAAGGAATACAGGCATAAAAGTAATATTCAAGATGAAAAAAGAAATTCTGTACCAGTTCATGTTTTCGGATTCTGCACTGTTTTTCAAAATCCACTTTGACACAGTGCCACAATCCACTGGACGGTGAGCCTCTTCGGTGCACTTTACATCCAAAAATACATAGTTACACAGAAAAATAACATTTTAATCACAATGTCGGGACAATGGGAACCAATCCAAATGCAACTTACATTCCAGCAGAAGCTATATGAACAGAGGCAAGATACATCATAATTTCCACTGCCAGCATCAAAATTGACTGCATATTCACAACCTGGAGCAGGGCACCACTTGGTCTAAACAAAACAAAGAAAGCAGAAGAATTAAGATAGTAATGAGTGAGAGACAATGAGATAGAAAAAAGAGGTAAAACATACAAAATCACCTATAGCCATGAAAAATAATAGTGGGTCAAATAAAAAGGGTTGGGTAACATCAAGTCATACAAATGAACCCTACATCACACAATTTCGGAATTCACCTTGGTGTAGCCAGGTGACAATTTGAGGCTAACGCCAACATGCAAAGAATGATTATGAATGCATTCATTGGGGCAAAAAGAAAGACAATGTATAGATGATACGCAGATTGCATAAAAACATATATTTGTTTACTATCATCAAAAGTCTTAGTTGAATCTCTACAACACACCTTCTTATTGTCTTCAATGTAAGACCTAAGAAGGTAGCGGTCATATTTCTCTCTATCCTCATCAGATGCTAAAAGATTAATCATATCTTGATCAACAGCAGCATCACAAGAGGGATCAGGACATCTCAGCATCAAACATCCAGGACCATCGTTAATTGAAGTGCCGATATATCCTGCCATGTCAAAAGTGATAGGCAGAAGAACATGATTCAACAGAAATTAAAAAGACACTGAAGGAAAGAATATTATATTACACATGTATCAGTACCATATCATCCATAAAAATCATGCACAAGAATGTTAGCTTTTGTATGCAAAATATATCAAACAAGTAATACCTCCCCAGCATGAAAAGCAGTACGGATGACCGCAAGAAGCAGTTTGAATCCTGGAAGGAGGATAAGCTTCAAAACAGATGCCGCAAGTAAGCTGACCACGAGAGGGGGGAAATTGTTAAGCAAAATAAAAATGGCGCCCCAGCAGCAGAAGACAAGAAAACCCAATTACATTATTGACCTTTTCAAACCCCAAACAACTATGCCTTACCTCTCTGGCATTAGGATTCTCGTAAACTGGCTTCTCCAACAAACCAACTGTTCTTCGGACTAGATCTTCGTCAACAAACCAAGCATCATGAACTTTACTGACACTCCTGCATCACCAAACCCATATCTCTATTAGTACACAAATATATATATACAATAAAAAGCTGGAAAAACCCTTACATACCATACAAAGCAGCATCAAAATATAGACACACCCAAAATGAGACGGCATATGACCCAAAAAAGACAATGCATTTACCAATTATAGTTACGAAGTAGGATGCTTGCAGCAACTTGTGGTATGGAAAGAACTGTCGATACTCTAGTGATATCATCTTCCTGCCTTTGCCGGATATCCGGTTCCTTCAATACCGCAAAATTTTGCTGAAATTCAAACAAGGATTCAAAAATAATAAGAGACAGTCACAATATGATCATTAGATCTTCTCCATCTCAATGAGTCAAAAAAAAATCATCTTCTCCATCTCAACCTAAACCAACTCTCTCAATACTAATATCAACAACTTCAAATAAATTATCATCATTATCATGATCAGTTAAGTAAATGCATATTCATGCCCTACCAAACCAACACTCACACTAAAAAATCGAACAAGCAATTTTTTTTAATTAATTTAAAACCAAACTTGAGTTCAAGCAAAGTCGTCAACAGCAACTATCCAAATAATCATCCTTTTTAAATTCTCAAAGTTTATAAATAAATAAAACATAAACAAGCAACATTACAAGCTGAAAAATAAATTGAATAGAAAAAATAAAATCGCAAAGAAAAGGTTTAACCTCAGGTCGACGAGACTCAACGCGGTCAGAATCATCGGCATCATCGAAGTAATCATCAGGATCATCATCATAGTCGGAGTAGTAATCCATGGGAGCATCTTCGGTTTCGCCACTGTAGAAATCATCGTCGAGGGACTCGATATCGTTGGCGTCGTGCATATCATCTTCGGAATCCATGGAGGAAGAACCCTAGAGAGAGAGGATAAGGTGGGAATTAAGAAGAAATTGATCGAATGGATTGAAAAAGCAGTGGGTAGGGTATGGTAGGGTAAGGTGGAGAAAATCTAGGGCACAGAATAATGAGATTAGGAATCAGAAGAAGAAGAAGAAGAAGAAAGAAAAGGGAAGTAAAGTGTGTGTAGCTTTATGGGTTTTTTTGCTTTCGATCCTTTTCTTCTCCTAACTAACGAGAGGCTTCGAAACCTGAACTGCAAATATATACTGTGAGTAAATCATTTATATTCCAATTCACTTCAATTAATTTAATTAAAATAAAACAATAAATCAATACACATATATAAAGAGAGAGAGTATGGCATGTGAGTAGAATAAATACACGTTAGTGAGTGGGAATAAGGCTAGGGTTAAACATGGTAAATTCAAAGCCCATCTCACAAATTTTGCGGATAGTAACAAAATTAAAGGCTTCATTATTTTATTTTATTTTACTTATTTTTCATCTTTTATCATTTTTTTAATTATTTTAGTTTTTTTCTTATTTGTTTTAGTTATTTAATATTTATTTTACTTTTTAATAAAAGGATAAATTTGTATAATTTTGTAGAATATAAAATATTATAATGAGTATTAAATAAACCGTAGATGTTTAAATGAAAGATAAAGAATTAAGATGAATTAAAAAATAAAATAAATATTAGATAAGATAAATAACAAAAAATATTTAATGTACGTTATTTTTCAACATTTATCCATTATTGATATTTTAAGTAAGAGAAAATAATTTACGTTTTTTAAATATTAAATAGAAGTATTTTTAAAAGAAGACATTAATTTATGTTGCATTTTTTAAAGGATCTTATATTAAAGGGTAAAAAAAACTTAAAAAGTAGGTATTATAAAAATGGATGAAAAAAGTACATTCAAATTTCGCATTTCATATTAATTTTTAATAAAATTCGATGACTCCAAATGTTGAATCACCAAATTGGAATTGATTTTGCAATTAGAAACTTTATGCGTCCGTAAAAACAATTTTAAACCTATTAGGCAAAGATAGGTAGAACAAAGATTTTATAATTTTTGAAATATTCAAACAAACTATTAAATTGTTACTGAATTTTGAACTCGCTATATTCATGTTTTTGAAGCTTATTAATAATCAACAGATAACAATTATATTTTATAAAAAAAAATCTGCAATAAAATTAAATGATTAAATACAAGCATGTGTCACAATGATCGTACATGCATTCTTGTAACGTGAAATGTATAAAAAAAATGAATATTATATTTATTATAAGAGTTGAAAATTCTATAAAACCTCAAAAGTAATAAGTAAGAAAATACTTAAATATGCCGAATTGCAACACTTAATGACAGAAGTTTAAGGAATTATCATTTTAACTAAACTTTATATAATTAATGAGATATATTTATTAATTCATAAAAACAAATGTTTAATTTAACTTAATAATTGGTCATTTTGACTAAGCTTTATATAGTTTTTTTAGATATATTTATCAATTTATGAAAATAAATGTTTAATTTAACTTTTTCAATGTCTACACCTCTTGCATAACTATAACATATCTATTTTTTCTGTTGTATCTCTTCTATATTCATAACATAAAAGACATTTTTTTTCTTAAATGATAACTCAATTAGCAAATGTCTACATTATTAAGTTAGATATTTTATTTTGAATTCGAACTTGAAACCTCACGATTGTTTGAAGTAATTATAGTAGAATTTACTATCTATTTTAAAATATATAAAAAAACATTTTCCTATAATAGATGAGAGTGCAACATCATATTTATCAATCATTGTCACATTGCATGTATGTAATTCTCTTCTCTTACGACTACCATTTAGATTTGAGTGTTTGAACTATTCTAAGAAAGAAAACTGAATTTTAAATTGAGAGAAAGATGCGACGTCAAATTTAAATTATAAAATTATAGCGTTTATTTATTTATTTTGTTGGAAAATAAGATGAGATTGAGAAGAAAAATTATTATTACTCTATTACACTCAACTCCACTTAAACTTTGTTAGCTCCATGTATATACCATATTAGACATGTAATTGTTACTTATGTGTTTTTGTAATGGGAGTTGTAAAAAGGTAACATAAATGACTTGAGAAAAAAAAATTAAAATATTAATTAGACTTCCACATTTTTATTTATTAGGTGTCATTTGGTATAAGAGTTTAATTTTATAATTTAATAGATAAAATTCAAATATCTTATAACAACGTCGTAAAATAGTCATTAAATATCGTAAAATAATTATTGATGTCAAATTTATTATTAATAACGTATTCTCTGTATTGATGCGGATTATTGAATGGTCTACTTAAATATAATGACAATATTTAATGCTATTTATTTGCTTTTTAGTTTCCCTGTCAATTTTTCTTTTGCTTTTTGGTCTTTTTATTGACAAACAAACGGATTGACTTTATTATTTTTTAGGCTAAACAGCGTGTTCCTTTAACTTAGTTTTTTTTTTTTTTTTTTTTTTTTTT
>JBBPBO010001984.1:66496616-66576495 GCA_037974295.1 Cicer cuneatum | reverse complement strand
TTAAAATGTCAACAATATTATCTTTTTTTTTTATAATAAATTAAAAAATTTATCAAAATTTTCAACCAAAACTCATAAAATTAATTATATTCTTTAATATAATACAAATTTTATCAAATTCGTAACTCAGATTTTCAAATAAACTCATATTTTCATTTTTTATTTGATGTTGTTAGCGATGGAATTTTAAAAATCAAATAAAGAATAAAAATATGAGTTTATTTGAATATTTGAGTTACGAATTTGATGAAATTTGTATTATATTAAAGAATATAAGTAATTTTATGGGTTTTGGTTGAAAATTTTGATAAATTTTTTGAATTTTTGTAAAAAAAAATGATAATATTGTTAACATTTTAAAACATAAAAGATTAAATTGTCATTTAAAATTAAAATAAATGACCAAATCGAAAAAAAAATAAAAAAATAAAAAAATAACTAAAACGTTAACTGAAATTAAATTAAGGGACCACGGATGCTATTTAACCTATTTTTTATTTCTGCTAGTAGTGTTCATTGATGTTCTATTCATCATAATAATAAAAGGATTTAAGGGAAACAACTATCAAAATGAATCACTAAAATGATCAAATATGAATAAATTCACCATGCAATACACTTTGACAGTTTGACTAAATTGAATCACTTTAACCGAAGCTTAGCATAGGCTTGGCTTAGGGGTTCACTTCTAACACTGAACAAATATTTTTCACTTTAAACATGAATAATTAATTTGTTATTTGTAACCCACGTATAAGTCAAGTTAAAATTTTTTAAGCAAAAGTCAAATTAGTTAGAAGATTAATTTATTATCAAACTAGTTTGCAATTGTATGTAAGTTTACTGCGACATTCACTGTTCATTGTACAAACAAAAAATAATATAAAATAAATTAGTCCAAATGAGTAAGGCTGATTTTGTTTAAATAAATTCATGAAAAAATTATTTTTTTAAATTAAAAATTATTTTTTATTATTTAAACGGTGTTTGTTTCAGATTTTTGAAAAATCATTTTGTTATAAAAATTTATTAAAAAAATCAAATCGAGAAAGATGTATAAATAGTAACTTATAACATTCATTTCTATGATAGATAAAAGAGTAATATGCCACAAATTTTAAAAATATGGATTACCCTTACTCTTTTCGAAAAATCCAAAATCGTCCTTAATCAATTGTTATTAGGTTTTCTACATACTACATCATTGTGAATGGCACGATCCAATACTAGCCGGTATTATTTTTTACTATTTCATATATATATATATATATATATATATATATATATATGACCAGCACAAATACACAAATTATTTAAATAACTTTTATATGAATATTTTAAATTTTTGTTATAATAAATTACTTTTTTTTAATTTAATTTATGATCAATTTTTTCCTATCACATAAATATTATCCATTATTTTAAATATTTTATATAAAATATTTTGTAGCAATGAAACGTTGAATGTATTTAAATTAGTAAAAAAAATGTGAAATCTATTATAAGATTTGATTTTGTTGTTAGTATTAGTTTTGAAAAAATAAGGGAGGAAGACTCTGAGGGAGGTGAATAGTAGATAAAAGGGAGAGGTAGAGATCTATGACTTAGAGAAAGAGAGATTAATATATTTAGGGCTAAATAGTACATGTGGTCCTTTAACTTAATTTCAGTTAACGTTTTAGTCCTTTATTTTTTTTTCTTCCCGATTTGGTCATTTATTTTAATTTTAAGTGAAATAAAGAATGAAAATATGAGTTTATTTGAAGATTTGAGTTACGAATCTAATGGAATTTGTATTATATGAAAGAATATAATTAATTTTATGGGTTTTGGTTGAAATTTTTGATGAATTGTTGTAAAAAAAAGGATAATATTGTTGATATTTTAAAACATAAAAGATCAAATTGTCACTTAAAATTAAAATAAATGACCAAATCGGAAAAAAAAAAGATAAAGGACTAAAACGTTAACTGAAATTAAGTTAAGGGACCACGGGTACTATTTAACCTATATTTAGAAAAATCATGTATTTTATGATAATTTTATAGTTTAAAAAATTACTTTTATAAGATTGTATACAAACAAATTAAAAATCATTTTTTTAAACAAATTATTTTTATGATAGTAATCAAATGAAAATCAAAAAATCATTTTTAAATAAATCTCTATAAATAATCTCTAAATTTTATAAACTAAAAATTATTTTTATTTATGTTCAAACAAACACATATGATTATTTTTTTTTCCTACATATGGTTATTAGTTTATACCCACATATGATTATTTTTTTATACCCATGTATTTAAACAAATTACACCATGGTGTCCGCTTGTTATATTATATAAAATAGACATTTTCTAACGTGAACAAGTGAATTAAGTCTTAAATCATACATAATTTTTTTATAAATATTGGATTAAATAGTTTCACAGATCACACGGTAGACAATTTGTATATTATTTTTCCTTCTCACGTGGTATTTGGAATAAGCAAAACATAAACCCAATTAGTAATTGACCCAATTCCTTTTTTTTTTTTTAATTATCCTTTCATATTCGGAAGAAAGAGTACGGTAGAGTTAAATGTAACAGAATATTATGGAGGAGAGAGGAATGGGTAGAAGAAGAAGTGGAAGGAAAATACAGGGTTTGGTTTGGTTGTTAGTTGAAGTTGAGGGTTGGGTGGAAGAAGAGGTAGAAGATAACGAGAGAGGGAGGGCTAGTGAGAAAATAACGACAAATGAATAAAAATCATGTCATGAATTTAGATAAATATGATAAGATCATACACTATAATTTTTTTTTGTCCGTACACTAAAATATTTCTATACATTTTTTTTTTAATAAAAAAATATTTCTATGTATTTGTAAAAGTGAGATGCATGTGTATTTTTTTTACCTTAATCCTACATACAAACTGGATTCTTAAAGCAATCAATTTTTTTTTATAAAATATTTTATAAGGAATGTGACGGAATTTAAGTTTTTATTGGTTGTCGCAGTAATACTAATCTCTTTTTATTTATGATTTTTTTTTATCAAAACCATATTTTGAAGTGAAATCTTGTATTATTAGATTGACTACATTTATTTATTATATGGACAATGGACTTTATGTTACTAACACAGGAGTACTGTTCATCGTTTCAATCAATCATTATAATCAAGTCATTAAGTAAAAAATAATAATTAAGTCATAAAAAATATTTGACTTTGACTATAATAATTTAAAAAAATATACATAAAATTTATTGTAATTAATCAACAATATACATTTTTTTTATAAGTGTTTTTTGTTTTGTTTTGTTGTTGATAGTTGAATTTTACCAAACTTTAGTAGAAATGATATGGATGATGTTTTTTTCATCAAATATTCTAAGGATGATGCAATTGAATACAATACAATAATCTATGTCTCTAGTAGTAGTAGCAGATTGCACTAGTGAATGTCTTTGAAGCACCTAGGTTTCAGGTATCTCTGTTGGGAGACACAAACACAAACTAAACTAAACAAAACTTAAAAGAAACTTAATTTCTAAGATCCATGTTCCATTCTACCCTAGGCCCCACTAGGGAACACAAACACACACTCACACAGGAACAAAACCCAAACACTTAACCGTTACGCGTACAAGTAGCTTGTTCACGGTTTCTCCTAACAGTACAACATCAATCTACATTCAATTTACAATACTATCCCTGATCATTTAATTTTTTAAAATAAAATAAAATATTTAACAATATATAAAGCTTTTGGTGTAGAGAGAGTCACAGTGTGAAGAGCCAATAGAGAGAAATATCTATTCACGCTTTCTTTCTCTCTTTGTATCCCTACTTCGCCTCTGTTTCATTTGCCCCTTTCTTTCTTCAAAAACCTCAAAAACTCTCTCTTAAATCCTTAATCTAACTCAATCTTAATGTTTCATCATCTAGGTATTGCTTGTTTCTTCAGATCATACTGTTTTATTTATTTATTTATGAAAATTGTGTTTTTGAGCCTTTTGTTTTTGTTTCTTATTTAATTTCAATAAATAATAACTCTATTTGTGTTGCTTATTATAGAGTTCTTTTGAGTGCTTTAGCAGATTTCATTATCTCATATATCATCACAACAACTTATCCTCATTTCTGGTTAGTATTTATTTTCTCTATTTTTTTTCATTTCTAATTCTTTTACTTCAATTTGTAGATTTTGGATTATAAATTTGGGTTTCTAATTTTCTATGTTCTAAATGTTTTTGGATTTAAAGGGGTTTATAAAGTTTGAGTTTTTATTATTATTTGTTCTTTCTAATTACATTAAACGCTTTAATCTGGATCTTTCATTGAACCTTATTTTGTTCATTATTTCTCAATTGCTTTGTTTTTTTTATAGAATTGCTAATTACTATTACTGTGTTCTTTTATGCCCTAAAATCATTTTTTCCCCTCACAAGTTGTCTCTTTGTTTGTTTACCATTTTGAAGTATAAGCTAAAGTTTAATTCTATATATTTGTGGTGCTCTAAATCAAAAGTATTTTGTTTTGGTTCTCTCAATGAAAAACTTAAGCTTGAAAAAATACAAGAGTTTCTTGGTTTATTCTAGGTGGAAAGAGGTGTGCAAGTACAATTAGGAAGGAAAAGTCATTTTCTCTGTGTATCAAATTGAAGAGGGGACAGTAATTTTCTCAATTATTAGCCTTCTTTTGTCTATAAACAAGCACAATCATAGTATTACTTTAGATCATACAATGTTGCCAAATAGCAGCTACAACAATGCTATAGTGTAGCATAATTTGAACAAATCGCTATTGTTCAGCGATATGCTATTTAGAACAAATTATTGTTAAATAGCAGTTATAGCATCGCAGCGTGGCAGAATCTAAACAACCTGTTGTTTTCTGCGATCGCAGATTGACAACATGGAGATCATATTTTCATTTTATAATGATGAAGGAGGCTTAGAAGTTTATGTTTGTGCTATCATTTTTTTTTAATCAATGCTGATGGATTGAACATTTGCTTTTTGGATTCATGGCTTTACCTCTCTATCTCTTTCTTGATGGAACTAATACAACCTGTTTATATTTATGCTAATTTAGAATATTTGTTTGCATGGTTTATTATATTGTTGTCTTTTCTTATTTTGGATAGTTTATTATGTATATCTTCTATTGCAGAGATCCTTGTTTGCATGATCACAGCTTTTTTAGGAATTTTAAGATATCATGGGTAGAGGTAGAGGAAAGGGTAAAAAGCTAAATGTTACTAATCAAGAGGATGCTGCAAGTGGTGAAGATGAAAAGGTTCCTGTACAGAAGAGAAGAGGGAGGCCACAGAAACCGTTAAAGGAAGACTTCGACGAAGAAGTTGAGAAAATAGAAGACGACAGCGAGAATATTAAGAATGGTGTTTCTAACAAAGAGATGAAGAGTAATACAGCAGCAGAACTTGCAAGGAAAAGGAAAAGAAACTCACAGGTAAAAGAGAAATTAGATTCGGTTGAGGAAGAAAATGGCGTTGGAAGCCGATCAAGCACGGAGGAGTTGGCAAAGTCCAATGGATTTAGGCATAACGGAAGCAGGCGCAAAAGCACGCCTCGTAGAGCAGCCGAAGCTGGCGTGCAGTGCAAGTAAGAATGGTGAAAGGTTGTGCAACAACTTTCTTCCTTTTCATATTATTACCGGCTCAAATATGATATAGGAAGTGAGGCCTAGAAATCTTATCTTTCATTTCTTTAATTTAATTTACATGTTTTGTTTCTTTGTTCTTATTTTTATTTTCCTTTTTGTTTTGGTGGGACTGGTTTGAGGGTTTCCATTTGGTGATTCCCCTAACATTAAATCTTTTTTTTTTTTCAATGTCAATCATGAATTTGAGAATTTAGTTGAAGTTTTATAATGCTATAACACTTTCTTTGAATTTAATTATTTTCTACTTTGATTTTCAACTTAGTTTGAGGTTGATGAGAAAAGATTCACACTCCTTAATTTAAGTTATGACCATTTCTTTTATATGCTCCCATGAAAATTACTATGCCTATGCCTATGCTTCTATTTAGAAGTTCGGCAACTGTGATTTACAGAGAAATACTGCGGTCTTGACCTTATTTTAAGTATGAATTATGCTATTTAGTACGAAGGTTACACCTCACGAAAATCACGAATGAATGTGTTTTATCTTCATTGGTCAGTGTAATATTTGGTAGGAAACACCTCGCAGTCGGTTGGCATTGAAGTTGACCAATCATATTCATTCGGAAACCTTCGTGAGACAACCCTTCGTAGTAAAAAACATTCTCCTTTATGTACTATTCTCACATATCTCAAAACTTGTTGTCTTTTGAGCTGTTGAAAGAATCTTTAAGGATGATTTGTGCCTAATAACTCATTTTTTAAGGATGAAGGAAATGTACTTCAAACGAGACTTCGTTAGAAGGTTTTAGACTTTGGATCATTTGCAATAACTACACAACCGTTTGATCAAGATTCAAATGGTTGTAGTTAGATTTGGATCTTGATCCAACGGTTTTGCAGCTGTTGCACTCTACTTCTAAATTTCTTATGCCTTGATTTAGCCCATGTTTCATATGTTATAACTAGAGAGCTAATAACACTCTTTCATTCTCTTGGGAAAAAGCAATTTTGCATCCATATTTGCATGTGAAATCAACATTGGCAATCTTGTCCTCTATAGTGCCTCAATATATTTGGCTTACTTATCTTTTTTTGCATTAGATTGGACCCATGTTTCTGGATATTATGTTTAGATTATCCTTCATTAGACAAAAAGAGAAGCAAAAGCACATGTTTACATGCCACTGAAAATCAAAAACTATTTTGTTATAGAATATTTTCTAAGTTTGGTAGGCGAAAGGCATTTATTTTCATGTTTATAGAAGGTTGAAAGTTACCTGTTAAAATTGGATTTTATCTTTTTTTTTTTGAAGAATTGGATTTTAGCCCAAGTCTCTTAATATAGGGAGAGTTAAAAAAATGGAGTATGTATGTACAATTATTTTCTGTTTTTACTGATAAGTGAGTGCAATTTTTCATATTGAAAGTTAAGAACTAATGAGATTTTAGTATAGGGAAAGAGATTAGTTTCTTATAACATGACAAAATCACGTTCAAATTATGATTAAAAGAGATGTTTATATTTAATATTCAATAATATCTCAAACAAGATTACAACACGATAAAAAACCAAACATAAAATATTGAAAGTAGTCCATAAAAAATGTTTACCCCATCCTATAATAATTATACTCTTACACTTTCACAATCCTTCAAAAATCTCAATTTTGTTCTTTTTCATTTTTCACTATTTTACTATTTCACTTTTACTTTCACTTTGAGTTTTTTGTAATGGAAAAATTTTACTTCTGTGATTTCGAAAATTTTGTTGTTCAAAATATTCAAAACATACCTCAATTTTGAAAACTTGTATCTAGTTTGTCCAAACTTATTAATATTTCAGAAAATTTGGATCAAATTTTTTGGAAATTAAAATGGAATTTTCTGTAGTGAAATGAGAGAAAAAATGATTTTGTTATTTATAAGAAATGACAAAATTGATAGTTTAAGTTAATTGTAGGAGTAGAGCTAAAGTTTTCACTGTTTAAAAGACTACATACACCCCATGATGAGCTAGGCCCAAATATTATATTATTTGTATTTTAATTAATGTGACAAAAGGTATTTTCTTTAGAGAAAAAAAAATGTTTTATGTGCAAAGGAACATAGAGTTTACAAAAAAAAAATTGTCATATCATTTATACGAGAAGAAATCAAATTAAATCATAAAGTTACACTAAAAATTATATTTATTTTAAATCATTGATTTGGATCTAATAGAAAGGTTGTCACTAGTCCACTTTAGTAATTATGTGACATGTATTTAAACAAAATCTTTTGCTTCTGCAATTTTCCTTCCTCCAAATGCAATCTTCACAATGACGCCCAATTTTGTTTACTTTATTCTTCCTTATTAGTTGTTACCTTTGCAAAACCTTCTCGGTTAAAAAAATATCTTTAGCTTACACATTTTTCATACCGAAAGACTATTTTGGTGTACGTTGAAAAGATTTTGCAAAGAGAGCAACTAATCAAGGAGAGGAGAGTGAACATATTTGAGTATCGGGAAGGTTGCGTTTGGGGGGAGAAAGATTATGGTGGCAAACAATTTTGTTTGAATGTGTGTTATATGATTACTCGAGTGAAATAGTCAATACCATTCAATTAGATCAAAATCAATCAATGATTTAAAATGAGGGTAATTTTTAGTATAAATTAAGCATTCATATCTATGTATATATAGAGAATGTATCAAGTAAAAAGAATTTTAATATGAGGCAGTAAAATGACTAAATCTGAACCATACATGGATGATTGTGATTGAAAATTATTTAAGTGAAAGTTATCTAGGCCATACATAGATGATCAATTAAAAATGTCATATAATTTTTTCCTCAAATCTTAGTCATTTATGATTTAATTGATGATTTAGATTAATTCCTTTTACTTTTTCTTTATAGAAGTATATTTATATATTTTTATGTTACACTAAGAGTTACACTTATTTAATAACATCGTATCAAATAAATATTTTTTAAAATCAGTCGTTCGATTGAAAACTAATATCATATAAATTATATCTATAAATTTTGACATTAATCTATAATCGTTTCATATGTCATTAAGATTCATTAATATCAACATCAGTCGACGGTTCAATTATATATAACATTAGTTTTGATGCATTGTGATGACATAATAAACAAATATAAATTAATGTCAAAATTTATATATGTGATTTTTTTATATTAGCTTTCATTACAACGGTTGATTTTAAAAAATATTTATCTAATACAATGTTATTAAATAAATGTAATTTTTAGTGTAATTTTTTAGATGTAATTTAATTTCTTACATATATAAATATAATCTAAACTTTGATCTTCATCTCAACACCCGATGACAACTAATTATTATAGATGAATATCAAATTTTATCGATATAATTTATATAATATCAGTAACTTTGAAACTATTTCAATGCCCGATGACATCTCTTATATATATAATTATAACATTTTTCTTCCTTAACCAAATGTAGACAAAACAATAAACATTACAAAGTCAAACATGAAGTTCAAAACATTTTTTTTCTCGTTCGGGGCATATTTAATTCACCATAGATATTTGTAAGTTATTAGATAATATTTCATGTTAATAAAGTACTAACTAAATATCTAAATATTTCTCATAAACACGCGTTAACACATTTTGCAGTGAACCAAAACACCGAGAAAAAAAATCATCATTTGTGACTATTGCAAAAAAGGTACCTCTGACAAAATATGTATTATTAACCACATAGTAAAATTAGAAAAAGATTGTGTTTTTCTGAATATGAATTGTTAATGTGAGTTGAAAAATATATGAATTGTTAGTGAGATTTATCTTATGGGTTGTCCGAGGAAGAAGACGAGGTGTGGCTGCGTGGAAGAAGAGGAGAGGAGGTGGGCGTGAATTGAAAAAAGAGACACGTGAGTTGTGGATATTTTAATCGCAGCCATTAGTTTTAATTCATATAAAAATTGATATTTTCATCTCTCACCACGACTAAAAAGCTCTCTCACTTAATATACTTAATGGTTTAAATATCTTTTTTCTGTCTTCGTAAATATATCATATATCGCTTTTTAATTTTAATTAAGTAAGTTTTTTTATTTGTGTTTAGTCTATGTAAAAATAGATACGGTCAATTTTGATCCATAACGTCAAATCAACGTTATAAAAAAATAGTGCTCGGATATGTGATTTTATAAATGTATATCAACACATCATTTTTTATTATATATTAAAAATTAAAATATTTTATATTATTAATTAATAAATTTATTAATTATTATTTAATAATTAGTGTTATTTTATAATAAAAAAATATGAATAGAAATTATCAGTGGAGTTCAAGGTTTTTGAAAAATTCGTCTTATTATGTGCCAATGCTATTTGCTAGTGTTTTTTTTAACTTTTAATTATAGACCAAAATCAATCGTCTCATATTTTATAGGAACTAAATTCAAATTAAAAAATTTACGATGACTAAAATCAAAAAGTGGTATATTTGTATAAATGAAATATATATTTAAATATATATTTAAATATATATATATAATATTTTGTATCACACAAATAATTATTGTTATTTTTCTTTCTACTCCTTATCTTGTGGTGGGAATGAAAGAGACTAGTGCATAACTTCATCAAGTCTTTCGGACAAAATATATAATATATGATTTTGTGGAAAAGGGGGCATAACAAAACCAAAGAAGCTGACTTTGTGCTTTGATTTAGATTGCTAGAATCTTATGTTATTTGATTATCTTAGTTGTGTTAGTTGAATTCATCTAGATAAGGATCTTTCTCTACTGTTTCTCAAAAATAGACGCGTCGTTCCTAAAATTTGTAATATTAATTAAACATTTATATATCAAAACTATAATAGTAGAGATGTCCAATTATCTAAAGAAATCTATAAGATCTCTACTCTAATTATCTTTGTCAAGTGTGTGTTTGTACCAACGTCAAGTTTAACTTTTAGACCTTATTAGTCTTTGGGTCGTGGTTATATTGTTTATGAACTTTAGCTTTGCCCGGTTCAATAAGTTACCCCTTTGACAAAAACAATTCAAGAGGTATTTTTATTTATTTTTGTTCAAAATTCAAGAGATATTCTAATTTGTTTATAAATTATTACTAAATAATATAAGCCGAATTGCTCTATAGATTCAATAAGACATATATATATATATATTAAATTACCAATATTAATTAATACATTTATCGCTGTTTATATTTTTTGAGACATTTTATTTTTGTTTGGACATATTCTATATGTTTAAATAACTGATGAATTTGAACACAATTAGATGAGTCACTGTCCAATGTTTCACGACTTTTAATTATATATAGTTCTAATTATATAAATGTTTTTAATTATCGAAAAATATTTTATATAATTAAAACTATCTACTAATGAGAAATTAATAATTGACCAACTTGGTAGAAGATTTGAACTGTATAATACATATGAAAAGTTTTTTGATTTTTTTTTAATTAAAAGTTTAAGTTATTGTATGATAAAATCTTAAAAACATGTTATAAACATTCTCAAAACACGATAATTTTTATGACTTTGATGGTATATTATTAGATTTTATTTGACGAATTAAAAGTAATTGAAGAGATTTTAAGTTTTAAAAGTTTAATTAAATCGAACTATTATTCTATTGAGTTATACTAAGACTTTTAATTATTTTTAACACATGCAAAGATCTTATTGAATAATATTTATTATTCATGTCATTTTTACGTATATTGAATTAAGTTTTTTAAAAATAAAATTATTAAAATTTTATTTGCAATTTATTATATTACAAAATATATTAAATAGACGGCTAAATAGCACACGTGGTCCCTTAATTTATTTTCAGTTGACGTTTTAGTCATTTATCTTTTTTTTCTCGATTTGATCATTTATTTTAATTTTAAGCGACAATTTGATCTTTTATGTCTTAAAATATTAATAATATTATCCTTTTTTTTACAAAAATTGATCAAAATTTTCAACCAAAACCCATAAAATTAATTATATTATTTAATATAATACAAATTTCATCAAATTCGTAACTCAAATCTTCAAATAAACTTATATTT
Source organism: Cicer cuneatum (assembly GCA_037974295.1). Classification (NCBI taxonomy): domain Eukaryota; kingdom Viridiplantae; phylum Streptophyta; class Magnoliopsida; order Fabales; family Fabaceae; genus Cicer; species Cicer cuneatum. The sequence goes on along the minus strand of JBBPBO010001984.1, from coordinate 66,564,794 downwards.
TCATTTTTTATTTGATGTTGTTAGAGATGGAAATATAAGTTTATTTGAATATTTGAGTTTCGAATTTGATGAAATTTATATTATATTGAAGAATATAATTAATTTTATGGGGTTTGGTTGAAAATTTTGATCAATTTTTTGAATTTTTATAAAAAAATGATAACATTGTTGACATGTTAAAACATAAAAAATTAAATTGTCACTTAAAATTAAAATAAATGATCAAATTGGAAAAAAAATATATAAATGACTAAAACGTTAACATAAATTAAGTTAAAGAACCACAAATGCTATTTAGCATAAATAGATTTACTTTAATACTTATAACAAATATCTTTAAAAATATATTATTTTTATGATCAAATTATTAATGATTTGATAATAAAAAATGATATTAAAATAATTAATTGCAAGAATATAATTTTCGCATATGACGCTCAAATTATAAGGATTAGACAATGTAATAATGTGACGACATTTATTTTGTATATACGTAATTTCATTTTACAATAAATTACTTATTCGATATTTTCAAATTAATTAAAAAGAATGTATAAATAAAAAATAAAAGTAATACTTTACTATATTATTTTTATCGACTATTAGTATACTCACTATTATCATTAATACAAAACAAAAAATAATAAATCAAAAGTAATATATTAATTAGATTATACGATTAAAAATGTTAATGTATACCCTATTAGCATAACTCGTAGAAAATTATAGTCTCATTTAAAACTTTTTTCATTTTGATGAAAACTTTCATTTAAACTTAAAAGATTAATATTTTTTTTAAAAAAATTCTTTAATAAACATTGAATAAACTATCATTTTAAGTTTTGAAATTATAAATATACCAAAATTTGAGGTTTTAAATTTATAAGATATTAAGTTGTACTATTTGATTATCTAACGTAAATCAAAATATTCCTTGAATATTTTAATTTGTAGATACAAAACTTTATAAAATAATTGATAAAAAATTAGTTTAACTTATTTTAAACAATTTAAAGCAACAATTTAATATTTTATAAATTTAATATTATATGAAATTTAATACTTGTTGAGAATGAGATTACTCTTACAGAAAAATACCTGTAAAAGGTGGGTGAAAACAGAGTCTGAATTGGCGTGCCCGTTTCGATATGTTTTTTTCCTTGAGGGCGGCGCCAAGTAATATTTGAAATTTTTGGCTGTATTGAAAACGTATTGTTTCATTTGAAATTTTTGGTTCCATATTTGTCTTTTTCCTAACTATAAAGATTAAATAATTTCTTTTTGTTACTATTATAATAAAAATATTATATTAAATTTCCATCACTTATAGATAAACGTTAACTATTTTAAAATGGTAATTAATGTGATATTTGATACATTAAAACATATATTCAAGCTCGAAAAACATATATTCTCAATATGTAATGTGTGAATTTTGTCTACAGACTCTTTAAAAATAAAAAATCATGTAATATTTTATTTGAAAAATTTGGCTCTATATTTGTTTTTTTATTAACTATAATAATTAAATACAATTTAGATTATTGCAGTAAAAACATTTGACATATCATAGTAGATATTTAATATACTAATAAATGTGAATTTTGTCACTAAAATGATAATTGAAAAGACTTTTTATAAGTTATAATATATATTCAAATTTAAAACATTTTTCTCTTCTATATTTAACGTGTGAATTTCGTCCACAAACTATTTAAAAAAAAAACACAATATTTTATTTGAATTTTTTTGCACTATATTTTTCTTTTCTTATCTATAATAATAAAATACAATTTAGATTGTAGCTTCAAAGAGCATTTGATATGTTGGAATATTTATTCAAACTCAAGATACTTCTATTTTTCATATTTAGTGTGTGTAAATTTTATCACTAAAATGATAGTTGAAAGAACATTTGATATGTTGGAATATATATTCGAATTCAAAATACCCATCTTCTTTGTATTTAATGTGTGAATATTTTCCATAGAAAAGGTAAAAATACACATTTGGTCATTTAAGTTTAGCTCAATTTTTGCTAAGGTCTTTAAGTTTATTTTTTTTGCTGATCCGGTCCTTTAAGTTATACATTTGTTTGCACTATTAGCTTTTAAAATATATTATACATTTGTTTGCACCATTAACTTTTAAAATATATTAAATTACGCATACAATATCTTTGAAGTTTAAAAATTTTCTCGAATTACTGTTATAAAATGTTAAGTTCTAATTGAAACATCGCAACAAGTTGACTGCCCAAATTATTTTGCATGGGAAGAAAGTTAAATACATTGATTATGTAGATATACATTTATTACTTTGTTTTAATGTTATACATATGTTTAAATTGTTATACAGAAAATTAATGTAGTACCTCAATTTTGTCCCCTAAAAAAAAAGGGTTTTATCATCTGATTTCTGCTTCTGATGATAACCTCTAATTTCTACCTCTGATGGTATCATCTGATTTCTGCCTCTGATGATATCCTCTGATTTCTGCCTCTGATGGTATCATCTGATTTCTGCCTCTGATGGTATCATCTAATTTCTGCCTCTGATGGTATCATCTGATTTCTGCTTTAGATGATATCCTCTGATTTCTGCCTCTGATGGTATCCTCGAATTTCTGTCTCTGATGGTATTTTCTGATTTCTACTTCTAATGATATCCTCTGATTTCTGCCTCTGATAGTATCATCCAATTTTTGCATCTGATAGTATCCTCCGATTTTTGCTTCTGATTTTTGCCTCCCATGTTATCCTCTGATTTTTTGCCTCATATGGTATCCTCTAGTTCTAGTTATGGTTTTCTCATTTTTTTATTTTTTTTATTTTTGTTCTTTTTATCTTTTTTGTTTTAGGGTAGCAATAACACTCTTCCATCTTTTCAGCCTCTATGCCTTTTACTTTTACAACAATACACGCCACATTTCTAACTCTTTTTAACCTCTTTTGCTTTTTTTTTAAAACAAGTTGTATTTTTTCTTGTGTACACGCTATCTTTCCAATCATCTTTTAGCTCTTTTTACTTTTTCTCTTTTTTCTTAAAATGACTACAACTTTTACCATGTATACAAACAATTAAAAAGTGCATTCTCTTTTTTCCAAACATAGCTTAGCAAAACAATTTTTTCTGCAAAAACAAACAATAATCCAGAACTCAGTTCTATCCAATGGATACCAAGATTAACCACTATTGTCTATAAATTGAGAACAAAAATTAAATCAAGCGGAGGGGAAGTTTTGAAAGTTTTCAATTTTCATTTTTTAAACTAGTAAGATTTTTGTTGGTAAGATAAATGAGGCATGAAATGAGTTAAGGAATAATACAACAATTCAAAATAATAGCAAAGATACAATCAGAGAAATCAAAGAGTATAACAAATATTCAACTTGTATGGTAACTATTTCTAAATTATTCTTTATAACAATTTTATAGTTTTGATTAGTGGTATACCTTTAATTTGGATTTTGTTTTATCATAAATAAATATTTTAATTTCATTAAAAGTCTTATTAAATTCTGTCAGTTTTATTAAATTCTTTCAATATTATAATAATTGTCCTCTTATTCTTTTATTTAAATTATGGACTAAGTACAATTAACATCAACCACTTTTAAAATAATATACATTCAAATTTCATAATCTGATTTATCACTATCATCTTTAAAAAAATAAATGAATCTAAAATCATTTTTTTTAAATATTAGATTAATTAGACGTGACATCTTTTTAATCTTTGAGTTGTTAAAACACGAGTTGTACCACTTGGTGACTTTAAAACTCATTTTTAAAACGGAAAATAATAAAAAATATTTTTAAACGGATTAACTAGATGAGACATCCTTTTACTCATTGAGTTGTTGAGACACGAGTTGTGCAACTTGATAGTTTTAAAACTCGTTTTTTTTCAAAATAATTATTCAAATCAAACAAACATTTTTTCTGTCAAAACATTTTTTTTATATCAACAATCAACATATTTTCTTTAAAAGCATCAACACATCCGCATTTTCTACCCAAGAACTATGTAGCTTTTATTTCTCCATCGCACCGGAAGATACGTAGAAGCAAGATCACACTCTTGTCAAGCACATTAATAAAAAAAATTCTTCTTTTTTCCTTTATTTCTTAAGCACATATTTATTTTAAAATCACATTAAAATACAATTGATACTCATATGTAATATAAGGAGAAATAAATATATTTAAGTTAATATTAATTTTGCACAATTAATTATAGGTAATCATATTTTAACGGATGTCGTAGGGTGCTAATACCTTCCATGCGCATAATCGACTCTTGAACTAAAACTTTGGTTTCAAAGACAATTTTTTTTTCTTTTTAAGGGTTTCCCAATGTTTTCTCTATTTTAAATAAACTTCGGTGGCGACTTGTAGGACCCTTAATTTTTAATTAAAATTATGAAATTAATTTTAAGTATATTTTGGGGATATTTGTAAAATATTTAATATATGTATGTTTTGAGTGAATATATATATATATAAATATTTATTTTGGAAGATAAATTAAAATTATTGGATGAAGAATAAATTAATTTAATTACGAGTAATTAAATTAATGGACAGTTAATTAAGGGATTAGCGGCTAATTGCGACGAGATTGGTTAAGTGCTGAGGATCACACAAGTGTCGGGTGAGGTGGCACCACACAAGCCTATAAATAGGAGTGAGAAGGATGGTGAAATCAGAACACCATTCCTCCTCCCTCACTGTCCATATTGCATGTAACAGTACCCCTTCCCTCCCATTCTGTTTTCTGTTTTCTGGTTTCCAGTTCACGATTTCAAAGAGAAAAGAGGGAGTTCCTCAAAAGTGCCATTAATTGGAAATCTAAGCACCAAACTAGAAAACACCCAGTACAAAAGTTGTTCCCCACATCATTACGGAGCTAGAGAACCCAATTTCGTAACAGCAAACGCAAGCTGCAGTCACCGGTTTTTGACGCGTAAACGGGAACGAAAGCAGAAACGTGAGCAGAAGCAGAAAACACAACAAGGGTAAGGGCACCTTCCACTTTCTAGTTTGCATTAGGGCTGTAAATGCATAACTGGCATAGCATTACTGATGTTTTCATCACTGTTTTGAAGAAAAACTATTTTGCAATGACATTTTCGAAAAAATGAAGAAAATGCATTTTGTGATGTGTAATGAATCTGTGATGTTTGCTGTTCTGGTTGTTACTGCAATGCTGCTTGGTTTGTGTGGGAAAGCTGAAAAATATTTTGCATGTTATTTTAAAGATGATTAAAATACATGTTCATAAACTGTTTTGAATGTTGTTATAAAATGCGAAAACACATTCTGTTGGTGTTTGCTGCTATGTGATGATTTCTGTTTGACTGAATGTATTAATGTCATTCTGTTTATGTGAGACAGCTGGATAATGCTTTGCATGTTGTATTGGTTGTATAAGCATACTGGAGAATACCATGCATGTTGTTTTGGATGTGCATGTTCTGTTTCTGGATGATTCTGATGTCGATCATTCTGTTTCTGTTTCTGATGATTCTGGTGGTGACTATTCTGTTTCTGTTTCTGGATGTTCTGATGTTGATGATTCTGCTTCTGTTTCTGTTTTGAGTGATTCTGGTGATGCTGATGTTTTCAGAAGAAAAGGGATTTTAAATGGTGAAAGTGTTTTTCTGAAAAAGTGTTGAATCTGTTTTGATGTTTTTTTGTTTATTTTTCAAAAGAAACAAATGTGTTGAAGTCTCAGGAAAAATTTCACTGGTTTTCGAAGGTGTATTCGAATACAACATGTGTGTATTCGAATACAACCTGTCAAGCTTCTGTTTTACTTAAGTTTTCAAACTTGTATTCGAATACGAGCCCTCGTATTCAAATACAGAGAAAGGATTTTTGCTTCTGACTTAACATCTGAAACCATGTCGTATTCGAATACAGAAGTGAAATTTTAACACTGTATTCGCTTATGTATTCGACTACAGGCATGTTGTATTCGAATACAGAATGTTGATTTTCACTAGTTTCAGCTTATGTATTCGAATACAAGGGATCTGTTTTCGAATACAGATTCGGGTTTTTCCAAAAACTCTGTTTTTAGCCTCTGTATTCGAATACAAGGAAGCTGTATTCGAATACAGATTCGTGTTTTCCAAAAAATCAAGTTTTAAACACTGTCATGTGAATTTTAAAGTGTTGGGAAATATTAAGAAGGGTTAAAACGACTTAAAATGGAGTCTTTGAAATAGTTTTGAAGAGGAGAGAATGATGTTTTGGAAACCTTTAATGACCTGGGAGGAAATGCTGAACTTTCAATGTTTTGTCTTTTTGTATTCGACTACAGGCATGTTGTATTCGAATACAGAATGTTAAAATTTCAGTTTCATGCTTATGTATTCGAATACAAGGGTTCTGTATTCGAATACAGATTCGGGTTTTTAGAAATTCCAAGTTTTTCTACATTGTTTATGAACCATAAGTGTTGGGGAGTATTGGGAAGGTTTATGATGAATTAAAATGGAACTTTTGTGATAGTTTGAAGTGGTGGTGATGAAGTTTTTGAGACTTCATTGATGTAGTGGAAAAACACTGGTTTTGCAATGTGACAGCCTCTGTATTCGAATACAAGGAAGCTGTATTCGAATACAGAGTGTAATTCTGCACTGTTTTTGGGCTTCTGTATTCGAATACAGAGAAGCTGTATTCGAATACAGATTCATATTTTCCAGAAATCTCAGTTTTAAACACTGTTTTATGAATTTTAAGAATTGGGGAAAGACTTAAGATAATTAAGCATGTAATTTTGTGATAAGGATTACTTAATCATTGATGTGTTGATGATGACATTGATTGTGTTGAGGTGTTTTGAAAAATGATGGAAAGGTTGAATTTTGCTGATGTTGTATACTGTTTCCAGTGAAGAGAAACACTGCATATTCATGCATTGCATAGTCAGGTGGTACCCGCGATGGGCCACGGAGTAATGCGCAACCATGTGCTGATCTGTTGAGCGATTGCACGAGTGCTGGTCTGTTGAGCGACTACATTAGGTACTGATATGTTGAGTGATTGTACCTTGGTATATAGGTGCTGGTCTGTTGAGCGACTGCATTGGTACTGGATTGTTGAGCGTATGTACCCTAAAATGCGCAACCACGTGCTGATCTGTTGAGCGATTGCACAAGTGCTGGTCTGTTGAGCGATTGCACTAGGTACTGATCTGTTGAGCGATTGTACCTTGGTATATGTCAAACGTGATGGTCTGTTAAGTGACTGCACAAGTGCTGGTCTGTTGAGCGACTGCACTGGTGCTGATCTGTTGAGCGATTGCACCCTGGTCTTGAGGATCGTACATATTTAAATTGTGCTGGTCTGTTGAGCGACTGCACCTTGGTGATTCCAAGAAATTGTATACATGAGCATATACATATTGCATTTGGGGATTGACCGGTGGGTCACGATTTGATTATATGATGATGTGTGTGAGTACTTTATGAAATCTGAATTTCTGATTAATTATTGTGATTACTGAAGTGTTGACTGTACTTACTACATATTTTCCATTTAATTGACTGCTGTTTTGAAAAGGGCATACATGTCATGAAATTTCAAATGAGCATATTTATTTTCATCATTGTTATACGATATGCCATGGATGTATGTGTTGCTGTGAGATATGTGCTATGTGCTTATTTGTTAATTTTGGCCGGTGACCCTTGCTATTATATTGTGAAAATTGGGTTTTGCCCTCAGATGCCCCCCAAACCCATGCCACCCGTGGGTCCCGAGACGACGGAAACGTCGCTCGACTTCATTGATCGTTTCGTGCCCACTGCTTGGGTATACGACCCCACCTCAAGCAGGGCTACATACACGGGGAGATTGACGAGGACCTGTAGGACCAATGAAGTGGTGCACTACGTGGAGCACAGCTATGCGAGGATTGACTTTCCTGTGCCTTCCCGTTTGGTATTGGAGGCGCACAGAATTTTTGATGATGCTGAGGAGCCAGCTAGAGGGGTTGAGACGGAGGCTACCGTAGGAGTGGTGACTCCTAACCCGGTGATTGGAGGAGATGTACATGATTCTGAGGCGGAAGAGAAGAACGAAGAGCCGAAGCTAGTTGCAGCTGATATTCCGGGTTCGTCTAGGATATCCGACGATTGTTATGAGATTCCGGCTCCGCCGAAGCGACCGAGGCTGTGCATTGATCTGACTTCGGAGGAGACTGATCCCTCTCTGTATGATGATGAGGAGGAGGTCACATCGAGGCGAGCGGCGGAGTCGGATGAGACTTGTTTGGGATACGGAGGAAATCCGTGCTACTGTAGCTTTAGTGCATGATCAGTTAGACTTGATGTATAGGATTTGAGCTGGAAATGTAATTTGTTTATTTTGGAAATTATTGTACTACTTTTCCATTGAACTATGCACTCTGATATTTTCTGTTGGGATGATTATGACATTGTTATCTTTTGAAAATATATTAATGTCTAGTGTTAAATTTCCAGAATTAAGTACCTAGTGATATTACGATGAAATTATTTAATTACGTTCATCGATTAATCCACGACGTACTATTTTTAAGAAACGGATTAAAGGAAATTTTTTATTTCGATTCTTTTGAAGTGATGAATTGGAAAATTATTTTTAATTAATTATTTAAAAAAAAATAAAAATACACTCGTGCTGTGTTTTAAACTCGGGGTGTTACACGACTCCATTGAATTCGAGAAATACTCGAAGTTTAGGCCGCGACAATTAAGAAATATATACAACTTATAAGATTTGATGAATGTTTTTTGAAGGATCAATATGAGTACGAGAGACATTTTGTTGCAGCATTTGGTAGAGTTTCAAATGATCAGAAGCTTTCGATTGAACTAATTATTGTTGAAATTGAGATAAAAGATAATAATACAAATATAATGTAACTTAAAATACTAAATTTGGATAAAATAAACTTATATAAAAAAAATAATGTATTTTAATTCTTATAAGCAAAAAATTAATTTTTTTAATATATTTTAATTTTTAAAAAATATTTAATGTTGGTAATTGAGTGTTTGACATTCAAAAAATAATTTAGTAAATTTATATTATGTTTGATATGAAATCTATAAAATTAACTGCACTTAACTATGTTACTAACAATCATAAAAATAGTTATTTTTTTGTATAATAGTGACCGAAAAGAGTACTTTGAAACATATAACTTCAAATATCAGTATTATCTATTTAGTGCGCGAATTTCGTTCATGATAATTTTTCATTATATGTATATTTTAAAATTTGATTTAAGTATTTATTTACTTTAGTTATTGTAATTTTTAATTAATTTTAAGAATTGTTTGGATAAATTGTTACTTAACAATTTTTGAATCATTTAAGTGTTTATACTTTTAATTTCTTCACTAACTATATATTTCGTGTAGTTTGTATTCTATTTTTTAATACAACTAAGCAGATTGATTACTAGTCCTTATACAACTAAGCAGTTTTTATTCTTTTTTAACGTTACTAGTCCTTAGACTCTCTAGAAGAAGAAAAACGCCAGCTACTGTAGATTGCTTACACTGATTATTTTATTTTTTTCGATTATAAAAAGAAGCATATTTTCACACAAATCTTATGCATCAAGCACCACAGACAATAAATCAATTAGTCTTTTGATCACAAGACATGTCCTTATTCAGTGCATTTTTATTTCTAGCCCTCTTCAACCTCTTTACCACACTACCATTAGCAGAGGTTGTTTCACCCATTGTTGATGTTTCAACACTCAATCGAACAAGTTTTCCAACAGGTTTCATTTTTGGAACAGCATCCGCAGCATACCAGGTAAAATATATTTCTTAATATTTTTATTTTAATGTATCCTAAATAGGATTTTTTATCTCCAATAAGGCCTCTATGGTATTTTCACATTTTATGCCATTTGAGTTTGTTATGTGACTATTTTTTAAATTGGTCTCAAATAGACGACTTTAAATATTGAATAAATATTTTCTTTCTATTATCTGAATTTCATCTTAGGATATTTTATATTAATTAACTTTAGATCAAAATATAGTTTTATTTTATGAATGTTGATTAAAAAATAAATAAACAATATTTAAATTTTCATCAAATATTCAAAATTCCACCAAGTTTGGGTTAAACTAAGTTCATTGAACAAATTCATTGATGCCATGTCATATATATGTATATGCAGTATGAAGGTGCTGCAAAAGAAGGTGGGAGAGGTGCAAGTATATGGGACAACTACACTCATCAGTATCCAGGTATCTAATTTCTCCATCGATTCTTGTGTTTGAAAATTTTAGTAAAAAAGTGTTAAAATTAATTTTGTAAAAAAAAATTGTTAATTTTTTTGTCCAAATTCAATTGCTTTTAGTGGGTCAAACTTTTTTTTTTTTTTTAATTTGGTCAAACTTAATTTTAGTAACAAGTAAGTGATAGATTTAATATCTCCAAATCCGAAGTGTTTATGAGTTTTTTTTTTATATTTATCAATTTGTCAAAAAAAAATGTTAAAGATTTTTTGAATTGAAATTGATTTTACATTCAAATTATTTTGTTTGAAAGGGATAAAATATTACTTTATGATGAGTTTAATTTTGTTGATAGTTTTTTTATTAAAATTATTTCTAAAATAAAGTTATCCTAACATTAATAATTTACTATTTTAATTTTTAATTGATCCTTTTTACCAAATAAATATAATTTAAATCAGGTTAGCCAAATAACATATACTTGATTTCTATTTAGTCAAGATTGGAAAGCAAAAGAGGGAAACGCTTCTATTTCCTTTTGTGTTATATTATATTGTTATTTTCTTCATTTCAATGTTATACAACAAGATTGGTTTGTGGTGAACATTTATTTGTTTATAAATTGTAATGAAATATTATCAAACACAAAATCGACATCATAAGAGTTGGTTAAACAATTCAGATAAATTAGTTCAATGTATGGTTAACATATACAACAATATTTGTAAAGCAATTTCCATGCTTTACTTTCTTTGCTTCCTTTTATGTTAAACTTCTTACTCGTAGAGTTAATGATATTTTAATATAACAATTAAATCAAAAAATTGACCACAAAATGATTAGTTAAACAAATTCAAATACGTAATTAACTATGTTTTATTTATAACTATTATTAAATACTAAATGTCAAATGACAAAATTTATTATTTATTTATTAAATAAAATTAAATATTCAATTACATGTAAATTTAAAAATTTGAAAAATCGTAGTTAATATAATTTAAATTCATGATTAATTTTATTTAATAAATGTTTAATATCGTTATATCTTTTAACCATAATTTATCTGCGATTTTGTGTTTGATATTTCATTACAATTTATAAACAAATAAATGTTCACCACAAACCAATCTTGTTGTATAACATTGTAATAAAGAAACATTATTTTATTCTTCTAAACAATGATGCCTTATGAGTTTGTCTCTGTCTGAGATAACATTCTAATTGGAAGATGCTGCAAAGTTGCCAATCAATATTTATTGAAAATATGAAAGCCGGATCCGGCCAGCATTCAATTAAATTTACACGACTCAAAATTTTAAAATAATTTTGTATTTTTATTTAATATAAAATTTAACTTTAAATTTAGACCTTACAATATTGATCACCATTTTGAAGTTCTGTACTCATACATAAGTGCATCTAGTCTAAATTCTGAGAAGTCTATGTAATAATTTTTTTATATTTTTTTTTTACAAATATTAACAAATGTTTTTATGATATTATTAAAAAATAAAATATAAAAAAAGTGAATTAAAAATTGTGCTTTTAATGTTTTAAAGTTTAAAAAGAGATTTTTTAGATATAAAACTTTTACTACATTAAAATATATAGTTGGCGGTTTTACAAATATAATAATCCAAATATAACAAATGCACATCACGCAGATAAGATACAAGATAGAAGCAGCGGAGATGTTGCAGTTGACCAATATCATCGCTATAAGGTATGATCAAAATTATGAATTATGATCCTCTTAAAATAATTTGTTATTTAGAATTAGATTTAGTTTATTTTCACGGACTTCTAATCTCTATAAATATAATAATAACTATTTGATTGGTCTTAAGAAAATAGATAAAAAATGTTTCAACTTATTGTTAATTTAATTATATCATTCTTTATTTTAACATGGAATGATCAAAGTTACACATATTAAACTTCACTAGTTATTCATAATTTTTTATTAATTATTTTTTAACTAAATCAAGGATCAAAGTGACAATAATATGTATTTTAAAGAATTAAAATGGTAACACAAAAAAAATCAGTAGATCCCATATACAATAAAAAATGATAGATATTATACATTTATACATCGCAGGAAGATATTGGAATCATGACAAATATGAATTTGGATGCTTACAGATTTTCAATCTCTTGGTCTAGAATCCTCCCAAGTGAGTTAAACATTGAGGATTAATTAACTCCTCCTATTAGTTACTTTTACTTAATTAAATTGATACTAAATAATGTGTTACTTTTTTTTTCTGTTCAATTTTCATAATTATCGATAGAAGGAAAACTTAATGGCGGTATAAACCAAGAAGGAGTCAAATATTACAACAACCTCATCAATGAGCTTTTGGCTAATGGTCAGTCCAAGCTTTGTTTATATACTTGAATTTTTACTTATTAAACTTCACATTTGAACATTTCATGCAACAACTACTAATACTAATAGTTAAACAAAACAAATTGAATTTCAATAGGTTTACAACCATTTGTAACTCTATTTCATTGGGATATTCCTCAAGCTTTAGAGGACGAGTACGGTGGCTTTTTAACCCCTCACATTGTGTAAGTGATGCAAATTTCAATTCTTGTCTAATTTGTAGCTTTAGAGTGATTTAATTTTTATATATTTTTGTGTATTATTTGTCGGTTTAGATAAGTGGTATTAATATGATTGGAGATCCTAATTAGACTATTTTAGTGTTAGAACAAATTGAGTATTCATCAATAAAACTAAGTAATGTCAAAAACAACGACTAATTTTCAGAAATGATTTTCAAGACTATGCGGAACTTTGTTTCAAAGAGTTTGGGGATAGGGTGAAGCATTGGATTACTTTGAACGAGCCTTTGACTTATAGCATGGGTGGCTATGCAATCGGAATTTTTGCACCTGGTCGATGTTCTAACTGGTTGAATCCAAATTGCACCGGTGGTGATTCAGGGAGAGAGCCCTACTTGGTTTCACATCACCAACTTCTTGCTCATGCCGCAGCCGTAGAAGTGTATAAGAAGAAGTACCAGGTTTGTTATAACCCGGTTAAGAATTTTTTAAAGCTTTAAAGTTCATTTTTTTTAGGTATGTTTTCAAGATTTCTGTTCGAATCTCACACTCACTAAGTGTAGAAAAAAATGGTAGTGGCAAGTTTTAAACCTCGTGCAACATATCAAAGATCTATGCAACTTTTACTATATGAGTTGTACTTATGGGACAAATGCACACTTCTATATTGATGCGTGAATGTGTAAAGAAACTCTTATGTACCTAGCAACTAAAACATTAATGATCTATGTAGGATTCTCAAAAGGGTATAATAGGCATAACCTTGGTGACTAGCTGGTTCATTCCATTTTCAAATAACAACTTAGATCAAATGGCAGCTGAACGAGCAATTGATTTCATGTTTGGATGGTAAGTGCATAGCTCTATTAGAATACTAATTGTTCGCCATCAAAGCTAGCTTGAATTAGTCATTATATTTATGTATACATTTTTTTTTTATTGTGGTTAGAAATAAAAGAACAATTATACTATTTGAACATATAACATGAAAATTCACAAATTGAATATTTTTCATTGGTAAAAATGATTACAGGTTTATGGATCCACTGACAACAGGGAATTATCCAAAAAGCATGCGTTCCTTGGTTGGAAAACGATTGCCAAAGTTTTCTAAAGAACAAGCAAGGCTACTCAAAGGCTCATTTGATTTCCTTGGACTAAACTATTACACCTCTAATTATGCTTCTAATGTACCCCATCTTAGCAATGCTAATCCTAGTTACACCACTGATTCTCATGCCAATCTTACAAGTAAGCATACCTTTATTTATTGATCATTCTCTAAAAATTAATGAACATTTTGAACTTGATAATTGATAATTGAATGTATTTTGTTTTTTGTGATGGAAGCTGAGCGCAATGGAAATCCCATAGGTCCAAGGGTACGTATGTCATTTGATAATTTTTTTAATAGACAAATGTTGATTGTTAATATGTTAGTAGTCATATTTTAAATTTTTGATCTTGTTCTCAAAAAATTTCGGATGTCCTAACTCGACCACTTGAACTACGTTTCTAAAATTGTAATTTGATAATTTATAAAAAATCATTTGAATTTGAATTTTGACATATTATTGCTACAAATATCTTTTAGTGTATATATAGCTTATGTTTATAATTATCTTAATTTATAGGCAGCTTCAAATTGGCTATTTGTATATCCGAGAGGAATTCGTGAATTGTTACTCTATATCAAGAAAAAGTACAACAATCCTTTGATCTACATCACCGAAAATGGTAAATACACCATACTTCATATTCATTGTATTGGAATGTTATTATATAGAGTAAATGGGAGATAGAATACATAACAAATCTTGCTAAAATATTGTGTTTATGTATGATAGTTTCTTTTAACATTTTTACCTATAACATATATATGATGACAATGTTTTTTTAAAACTTAATTTTTAGGTGTTGATGAATTCAACGACCCAACACTATCATTAGAAGAAGCCCTTCTAGACACTTTTAGAATTGACTATTATTATCGTCATCTTTTTTATATTCAATCTGCAATCAGGTATGTGAATGAATTTTATAAATTTAAAAAATATATATGGTTGTTTTCTCACACATGATTTAATGTTTTTTCAACTTTATTAGGAACGGCGTAAATATAAAAGGATACTTTGCATGGTCGTTGTTGGACAATTTTGAATGGTCATCAGGCTACACAGTCCGTTTTGGAATTAATTTTGTGGATTACAAAAATGATTTGAAAAGATACCCAAAGTTGTCTGCAAAATGGTTCAAAAATTTTCTCAAAAGACATTATTAGACTTTTAATATATATATATATAATAATTTAATAAAACGTATGAAGCAAATGTAACTTTAAATAATATAGTGGATTTGTGGTCGTTCATTCTTAAACAATTATGTTACTTTAGTAACACATGCAATTTCAGTTTCACTTGCATGTGGAGATTGAAATGAAAAATAAAAGTTCTGAAAAACACATGCAATTATGTTACTTTAGTAACACATGCAATTTCAATTTCAGTTTTATTTTGTGTATGTGGAAGAACAAATGGATTCAGTAGTTGATTTCAGCCCTAAAAAACACATGTACAGTGGCTGGGTGAAACTGTCCCCTATTTATGAATTGATAGTATATTTAAGTACCGAATACATGTATCATTTTTATCCAACATATATTAAGGTGGAAAATTTGATGCTCAATATTTTTTATTACAAAATTACAATCTAATTTAATATGTTTAATAAAGTAGCAATAAAGTTAATTCTTGAATTATGACCATTTTAAATATATCTTGTCATAAAAGTTATATTTTAAGTATTTTTCTATTCATTACAATTTTTTTTATCAAGAAATTTAAAAAAATATTAAAATGAGAAATTAATTTGAAAAAAATTTCACAAAAATTATTTTTAAAATATATATATATATTTTAAAGAAATATGTTCTTTAGTTAAAATATCTAATAATAAATGAGTTTAATGACCATATATTATCTGTATAAAATATTTTATACTAACAAATAATCCAAACCATTGTTCGAATAGTTTCCTCTATCATCCAACACACATGCTCTCAATAGATCTTCCAAGGACTGATCCGTCCTCTCATTTTGTCCGTTTGTTTGCGGATGGTATGTTGAACTCAACATCAGTTTCGTTCCCAACGCTTCATGCAACGCTCTCCAAAAGTGAGACATGAACTTTGGGTCACGGTCTGATACTATACTCGACGGTACTCCGTGTAATCTCACAATCTCAGCAATGTAGATCTCTGTCAGCTTATCTACCTTATAAGTGGTCTTTACCGGTAAGAAATTTGCGGATTTTGTCAATCGATCCACTATTATCCAAATCGAATCATTCTTTCTCCTTGTCTTGGGCAATCAAGTTATAAAATCCATGGAAATTCTATCCCACTTCCATTCTGGTATATCCAAAGATTGCAACATCCCAGCAGATCGCTGATGTTCCACTTTCGCTTTCTGACAAGTTAAACAAGCCGATACATACTCTGCTACATGCCTCTTCATTCCTGGCCAGAAGTAATTTTGTCTTAAGTCCTGGTACATCTTTGTCGCTCCAGGATGAATACTCAATTTGCTTTTATGAGCCTCTTCCAAAATTGTTCTCCTCATATCTGCAACGGCTGGTACACAAATCCTCCCATTACATCTCAAAATATTATCTGGTCCAATCCTGAACTCAGTTGTCTTTCCTTGCACTATTAGGTTCCTTTTTTCTTGGATTAATGCGTCATCTTGCAAGTTCACAATCTCCTCAAGTAGACCACTCGAAATTTTTATCATTCCACACTTTAAAATTCCTGGTGCAAACTCTACGTCCAAGTGTAGATCTCTAAATGCTTCCCATAACTCTTGTTGTCTGGCCATTATCATTGAAGATACTGACACACTTCCTCTACTTAATGCATCAGCCACCACATTGGTTTTCCTGGGATGGTACTACAATGAAAAATCGATATCCTTGAGAGTCTCCATCCATCTCCTCTGGCGCATGTTCAATTCTTTTTGATCAAACAAGTATTTCAAACTTTTATGGTCACTGAATACTGTGAACGTGCATCCGTATAAGTAGTGCCTCCAGATCTTTAATGCAAACACTACCGTGGCAAGCTCTAAATCATGAGTAGGATAGTTTCGTTCGTGAGTTTTCAACTGCCTTGAGGCGTAGGCTATAGCTTTCTTGTGTTGCATCAAAACACATGCCAAACCTTGGTGAGATGCATCACAGTAAACCTCATATGGTTCCTCTGGTTGTGGTAAGACCAATATTGGTGAGGTTGTCAGCTTTTCCTTAAGCAATTGGAAATTTTCCTCACACTTCTCTATCCATGCAAACGGCTGATTCTTTCTAGTGAGTTGTATCAATGGAGCCACAATCTTCGCAAATTCTTCAATAAATCTCCTGTAGTATCTTGCCAGTCCGACAAAACTTCGTATGTATGTGATAGTCTGAGGCTGTTTCCAAGCAAGGATTGTCTCAATCTTTGACGGATCTACCACGATTCCTTCTTTTTTTATCACATGTCCCAAGAAATTCACTTTCTTTAGCCAAAACTCGCACTTCGACAAATTGGCATACAATTGCTTCTCGCGTAAGACTTCAAGAACTTGACGTAAATGCTCTCCATGTTCTTCTTCATCCTTTGAATAAATCAATATATCATCGATGAACACCACAACGAATTTATCCAGAAATGGGCTAAAGATTCTATTCATATAATCCATAAAAATTGCTGGTGCATTCGTAACTCCAAATGGCATAACAAGATATTCATAATGTCCGTAACGGGTTCTGAAAGCAGTCTTTTGAATATCTCCTTCTCTTACTCGGATTTGATGGTAACCTGACTTCAAGTCAATCTTTGAAAATACTGCGGCTCCTCTTAATTGGTCCATCAAATCATCGATACGTGGTAAATGATAACGATTCTTAATAGTTACCTTATTAAGTTGCCTATAGTCCACACATAAGCGCGAAATTCCATCCTTTTTCTTAACCAACAACACCAGAGCTCCCCATGGTGACACACTTGGTATGATAAATCCTTTCTCCAACAAACCTTCAATTTGGCCCTTAAGCTCGCTTAATTCCAATGGCGACATCCGATACGGCACAATTGAAATAGGTTCAATTCCTGGGTGTAGAACAATAAAGAATTCCACCTCTCTTACTGGGGGTAATCCTGGAATTTCTGTTGGAAATACGTCTGGATACTCCTTGACAAGCACCACATCTTCTATGCTCACATCCATCTTTGCTTCCACTTTAGCCAATGATAAAAATTCCTGAGTTCATTCTCTCAGCGACACTCCGAGTTTGTTAGCAGCCAAATACCGAACGACTCCAGGTTCGGGAAAAAAAACTAATTTGCGAGCACAATCCAAGACTACATAATTATACGACATCCAATCCATGCCGAGAATGATCTCGAGTGATTGTAGGGGTCAACAAATTAAATTAACCAAGAAATCTCTATTCTGAATAGTCACAGGACAGCGTAAACATGCAGTATTTACGGTCAAAGTCTTAACAGGTGTGGAAACAACCAAATCAAAAGGAAAAGAAGACATATATAGCTTCAAACGATTCTTACAGTCCATAGCAATGAAGGAATGGGTTGCACCCGAATCAAAAAGTGCAGTTAGTGTGTTACCTGCAATCTCGCAGTCTCTTTGGATCAAATTGTGAGATTGATTCCCAGCTTCAACATCCATGTGATAGACGCGTCCCCTAGCAGTAGGACGAGTAGCTCTAGTCGCGTTCACTGTTGCTTCCACCTTCGGAGCCCTGCAATCCCTTTCAATTTGTCCTGGTTTCTGGCGATTGAAACATGTAGGATCCTTTGTAGTACAAGCAGTAGCATAATGTCCCTCTTTCCCACATCGGAAACATTGTGCCCCCTGTCCCAATTGTCGTCCAAAATTCTGGTTTCCCGGGCGATTCTAACCTCTGTTGTTGTCCTGTGGCCGGTTATATGGTTTAACAACCAGCTTTCCTTTATTGTTCTGATAGTTCACCCGACTAGGCCATCATGAATTAAAGTTCCCTCCTCAGTTAGCCCTCCTATTCTTCATGTCCTCAACTTCTCTACATTTCTCCACTAATGCTTGGAAACGTTGAATTCCCAAGGGTAAAACCGAGTCTTGAATCTCATACTTCAGTCCATCTTGAAAACGATGACACATAAATTGTTCATCCACCTCTTCACGGAAAAATCTAAAATGCCTTGAAAAAGATTCAAACTTAGCTGCATATTCACCCACCGTCATGTTTCCTTGGTGCAATTTTAGAAAATCATCACCCAACTTAGTCCTAGTGCTCATCGGGAAGTATTTGTCCAAAAACTTCTTTTTGAATGACTCCCAGTTCACCTCCTCATGAGCTGATTCCATCAGAAGTCTGGTACTTCTCCACCAATATTCTGCATCCCCTAGTAGCAGATATGTAGCATAGTTGACCTTTACCGCCGCCTGGCAATTAATCATTTCAAAAATCTTTTCCATTTCCTGAATCCATTGGTACCCTCTTTCTAGACCCTCATCACCCTTGAACTTTGGAGGATTATGACGACGAAAATCCTCTAGTCCTCTTGATTCAGCAACACAAATCTCTTTTTCTCTTTTCTCTAGATCTCGTTGATTCTTTGCAGCCGTTTGTGCAGCAACAGACACAACCATGTTATTCATCGCTTCAGTCATCCGATCATCCCGGCTGACGTTGGCCATTGTAGTGTCATCTCTTCTTGGAGGCATTGTTCCCTACAAAACCATCATCAAGTAGAAATCTCACACCACTTAGAATAATTCCAAAATCATAACTTAACAACATCATTACTTCAGCACACCACAACTATACAAGAATTGACACTCTAACTACTTGCTCATATGCATGATTAGGTAACGACTCACAACCAACAATCTAACCAAAGCTCTACCCAAAAGTTTAACCAAAAGCTCTAGCCAAAACTTTAACCAAATGCTCTGATACCACAATTGTAACACCCCGAGTTTTAAACAGCGCGAGTGTATTATTTTTTTTCCAACCAAAATAAATAAAAGAATTTTCCAATTAATTCAGAAATGATTAAAATCAATTCAAATTAAAATCGTTCGACATCGTAATCCAAAATACAAAAGTAATTAAACAATTACATAATGATTATAACCAAGTAAGATAGTTTTGGGAAATTGATCTTCGAAATATACCAAAATAATAATACATCGAAAACTGTATCTTGGACTCACCAAATTATTATCAGAGTGCGAAAAAATATACAATTATCCCAAAATAAATAATTACATCCACCGAGCTCAAGACCTATACAACAAGTCTAAACTGATCATGCACTAAAGCTACAGTAGCAAGTGATTTCCACCGCATCCTCTACAAGTCTCGTCTTCACTCCAGATGTCTGTCCATCTGCGTTGTCCACGAATACTCCGTACGTGAAGATCAAGGAAAACTAACGACGTCTTCGTCGTTAGTGTAACCGTCGGTGGGACGGGTTTGGGTATCATCTGAGGGCAAGGCCCAATTTTCCACAATAATAGTAAAGGGTCACCGACCAAAATTAACAATTACCACATAGCAATTATATCAAATATAAGAGATACACTCATGGCATATTTCAATGCTATAACAACGATGATAAATAAGGATGCTCACTTTTTAAAATACATGACATCTGCATCTTTGCAAAACAGCAAACAATTTAATATAAAAATCATGTTGCAAATACAAATACAATAAACCATCTCCACAACTCATTGGAAACTTAAAATTCATAAGATACTTGCACCATTGATTTCCACTCATCAATTCATATCAAATCATGACTCACATGTCAACCATCCCAATGCAATATGTATATGCCAATGTACACAACTCTTGGAATTACCAAGGTGCAGTATCTCACGGACCAACACGATTTACCCATGTTAGCCTCTCACAGGCAAAACAATACCAGAGTGCAGTCTCTCATGGACCAGCACTAGTGCAGTCTCTCACAGACCAGCACACGTGTAGTCTCTCATGGACCAACACGATTTACCCATGTTAGCGTCTCACAAGCCAAACATTACCAGACTGCAGTCTCTCACGGACCAGCACAGTGCAGTCTCTCACAGACCAGCACACGTGTAGTCGCTCACAGACCAGCACACGTGCAGTCGCTCACAGACCAGCACATTTTACGTATACCGAGGTGCAGTCTCTCACGGACCAGCACCAGTGCAGTCTTTCACGGACTAGCACCAGTGCAGTCTCTCATATACCAACACACGTGTTGTCGCTCATAGACCAGCACACGTGTTATCGCTCACAGACCATCACGTTTTACGTATGTTAGCTTTTCACATGCCAAAACATATAGAAGTTAAATTCTCGCACAGATAGAATGGACCACCACGAACGCGCGACCATTCTGTAGCCCATCATTGTTACTACTTAACTTCGCGGCCCATCACGGTCACCGCATCAACTCTGTGGCCCATCGCGGTCACCACCTGACTATACAATGCATGGACATGTTATGTTTTCTCTTCACTGAAAACAGTATGCAAAACCAATCTGAAGTCCAGAAACTCCATCACCACCTCAAACCATCTCAAACCATCTCAAAAACTTCACATAAGTTTGTCATATACCTTCCAAATGTTTCCCAACTCTTTAAGTGCATAAACCAATGTTTAAAATAGAGTTTTTGAAAAAAATCAATCTGTATTCGAATGCATCAACCCAACAACAACCCAACAGCATGCATTTTCATCATCCATAACCACATGCAAGGCAGATTCAGTATCAAACAACAACACCATTTTTTTAACACGCATAACTCATAAAAATCATCCATCAATATGCATTTACAGCCCTAAATGCAATCTAGAAAGTTGGAAGGTGCCCTTTACCTTTGTTACGTTTTCTTGCTCGTTTACGTTACCGCGACAAAAGCCGGCGAAACTCCCGCTCGCGTCGTCGCTACTAAAGTTGGTTCTTTAGGACCGTGAGGGTGAGAGGAATAACTTTTCTCGTCTTAGATCAAATCCCAAGTGTTTATGGGTTTTTTGTTGATATTTATCAATTTGTAAAAAAAAATGTTAAGATTTTTTGAATTGAAATTGATTTTACATTCAAATTATTTTGTTTGAGAGGGATAAAATATTACTTTATGATGAGTTTAATTTTGTTAATAGTTTTTTTATTAAAATTATTTCTAAAATAAAGTTATACTAGCATTAATAATTTACTATTTTAATTTTTAACTGATCCTTTTTACCAAATAAATATAATTTAAATCAGGTTAGCCAAATAACATACTTGATTTCTATTTAGTCAAGATGGGAAAGCAAAAGAGGGAAACGCTTCTATTTCCTTTTGTATTATATTATTTTGTTATTTTCTTGACGCTTCTATTTCCTTTTGTATTATATTATTTTGTTATTTTCTTGATTACAGTGTTATACAACAAGATTGGTTTGTGGTGAACATTTATTTGTTTATAAATTTAATGAAATATCAAACAAAATCGACAGCGAGTTGGTTAACACAATTCAGATAAATTAGTTCAAAATGTATGGTTAACAGATACAACAATATTTGTAAATCAATTTCCATGCTTTACTTTCTTTGCTTCCTTTTATGTTAAACTTCTTACTCGTAGAGTTAATGATATTTTAATATAACATTAAATCAAAAAATTGACCACAAAATGATTAGTTAAACAAATTCAAATACGTAATTAACTATGTTTTGCTTATAACTATTATTAAATACTAAATGTAAAATGATGAAATTTATTATTTATTTATTAAATACAATTAAATATTCAATTACATGTAAATTTAAAAATTTAAAAAATCGTAGTTAATATCATTTAAATTCATGATTAATTTTATTTAATAAATGTTTAATATTGTTATATCTTTTAACCATACATTAAACATAATTTATCTGAATTGTGTCGAATTTGTGTTTGATATTTCATTACAATTTATAAACAAATAAATGTTCACCACAAACCAATCTTGTTGTATAACACTGTGTTGTTTTTGAGT
Organism: Cicer cuneatum; assembly: GCA_037974295.1. NCBI lineage: Eukaryota > Viridiplantae > Streptophyta > Magnoliopsida > Fabales > Fabaceae > Cicer > Cicer cuneatum. The sequence goes on along the minus strand of JBBPBO010001984.1, from coordinate 66,541,894 downwards.
TTGAAAAAAAAAACTGTTTAAAAAATCACAATTTGTTCCATCGAAGATATTACTGGGTTGAGTCGCGAACTAGGTCGCTATCTTTATGACTGTATTGGAGTTTTACTGCACCGTAGAAAACCGTTCTAGAATTACACCCTCAATATGGCTATTAAAGCCACTCTCAATATGACGGTTAAAGTCACTCTTAATAAGGCGATTAAGGCCTCGCAATATGGTACTATCACCACTCATTAATCAAAATGACTACGGTATAAAACCGATCTAAAAGGATAGTGGTATTAGGACCACTCAAAACTCGACAGAACTACGGCATAACAACCATTCTAAAATATCGAAGGGACTACGGTATAACAACCGCTTTAAAATATCGAAGGGACTACGGTAACAATACCGCTCTATAATATCAAAGGGACTACGGTAATAATACCACTCTATAATATCGAAGGGACTACGGTAACAATACCGCTCTATAATATCAAAGGGACTACGGTAACACACAAAAATTCAGTAGATCCCATATACAATAAAAAATGATAGATATTATACTTTTATACATCGCAGGAAGATATTGGAATCATGACAAATATGAATTTGGATGCTTACAGATTTTCAGTCTCTTGGTCTAGAATCCTCCCAAGTGAGTTAAACATTGAGGATTAATTAACTCCTCCTATTAGTTACTTTTACTTAATTAAATTGATACTAAATAATGTTTTACTTTTTTTTTGTGTTCAATTTTCATAAATATCGATAGAAGGAAAACTTAGTGGCGGTATAAACCAAGAAGGAGTCAAATATTACAACAACCTCATCAATGAACTTGTGGCTAATGGTCAGTCCAAGCTTTGTTTATATACTTGAATTTTTATTCAACTTCACATTTGAACATTTCATGCAACAACTACTAATACTAATAGTTAAACAAAACAAATTGAATTTCAATAGGTTTACAATCATTTGTAACTCTATTTCGTTGGGATCTTCCTCAAGCTTTAGAGGATGAGTACAATGGCTTCTTAAGCCCTTACATTGTGTAAGTGATGCAAAATTCAATTCTTGTCCAATTTGTAGCTTTAGAGTGATTTAACTTATATATATTTTTGTGTTGTTTGTCGGTTTAGACTAGTGGTGTCTATGATTGGAAATTCTAATTAGACTATTTTAGTGTTAGAACAAATTGAGTATCCATCAATAAAACTAAGCAATGTCAAAATGGATGACTAATTTTCAGAAATGATTTTCGAGACTATGTGGAACTTTGTTTCAAAGAGTTTGGGGATAGGGTGAAGCATTGGATTACTTTGAACGAACCTTTTTCTTATAGCATGGGTGGCTATGCAATCGGATTTTTGGCACCTGGTCGATGTTCTAAATGGTTGAACCCAAATTGCACCGGTGGTGATTCAGGGACAGAGCCCTACTTGGTTTCACATCACCAACTTCTTGCTCATGCCGCAGCCGTAGAAGTGTATAAGAAGAAGTACCAGGTTTGTTATAACCCAATTAATAATTTTTTAAAGCTTTAAAGTTCATATTTTTTTGTATTTTTCAAAATTTCTGTGTGAAACTCACACTCACTAAGTGTAGAGAAAAATGGTAGTGGCAAGTTTGAAACTTCGCACAACATATCAAAGATCTATGCAGCTTTTACCAGTTTTTACTATCTGAATTGTATTTACGGAACAAGTGCATACTTCTATATTGATGCGCGATTGTGTAAACAAACTCTTATGTACCTAGCAACTAAAACATTAATGATCTATGCAGGATTCTCAAAAGGGTATAATAGGCATAACCTTGGTGACTAACTGGTTCATTCCATTTTCAAATAACAAATTAGATAAAATGGCAGCTGAACGAGCAATTGACTTCATGTTTGGATGGTAAGTGCATAGCTCTATTAGAATACTAATTGTTCTCCATCAAAGCTAGCTTGAATTAGTCATTATATTTATGTATACATTTTTTTTATTGTGGTTAGAAATAAAAAATTATACTATTTGAACATATAACATGAAAAATTCACAAATTGAATATTTTTCATTGGTAAAAATGATTACAGGTTTATGGATCCACTGACAACAAGGAACTATCCAAAAAGCATGCGTTCCTTGGTTGGAAAACGATTGCCAAAGTTTTCTAAAAAACAAGCAAGGCTACTCAAAGGCTCATTTGATTTCCTTGGACTAAACTATTACACCTCTGATTATGCTTCTAATGTACCCCATCTTAGCAATGCTAATCCTAGTTACACCACTGATTCTCATACCAATCTTACAAGTAAGCATACATTTATTTATTGATCATTCTCTAATAATTAATGAACATTTTGAACTTGATAATTGATAATTGAATGTATTTTGTTTTTTGTGATGGAAGCTGAGCGCAATAGAAATCCCATAGGTCCAAGGGTACGTATGTCATTTGATAATTTTTTTAATAGACAAATGTTGATTGTTAATATGTTATATATGTTAGCAGTCAGATTTTAAATTTTTGATCTTGTTCTCAAAAAATTTCGGATGCCCTAACTCGACCGCTTAAACTACGTTTCTAAAATTGTAATTTGATAATTTATAAAAAATTCATTTGAATTTGAATTTTGACATATTATTGCTACAAATATCTTTTAGTGTATATATAGCTTATGTTTATAATTATCTTAATTTATAGGCAGCTTCAAATTGGCTATTTGTATATCCGAGAGGAATTCGTGATTTGTTACTCTATATCAAGAAAAAGTACAACAATCCTTTGATCTACATCACCGAAAATGGTAAATACACCATACTTCATATTCATTATATTGGAATGTTATTATATAGAGTAAATGGGAGATAGAATACATAACAAATCTTGCTAAAAGATTGTGTTTATGTATGATCTTTTCTTTTAACATTTTTACTTATAACATATATATGATGACAATTTTTTTTTTAAAACTTAATTTTTAGGTGTTGATGAATTCAACGATATAACATTATCATTAGAGGAAGCCCTTCTAGACATTTTTAGAATTGACTATCATTATCGTCATCTTTTTTATATTCAATCTGCAATCAAGTATGCAAATGAATTTTATAAATTTAAAAAATATATATGGTTGTTTTCTCACACATGATTTAATGTTTTTTCAACTTTATTAGGAACGACGTAAATATAAAAGGATACTTTGCATGGTCATTGTTGGACAATTTTAAATGGTCATCAGGCTACACGGTCCGTTTTGTAATTAATTTTGTGGATTACAAAAATAATTTGAAAAGATACCCAAAGTTGTCGGCAAAATGGTTCAAGAATTTTCTCAAAAGACATTATTAGACTTTTAATATATCTATATATATATATATATATATATTAGTTTAATAAAACGTATGAAGCAAATGTAACTTTAAATAATATATTGTGGATTTGTGGTCGTTCATTCTTAAACAATTATGTTACTTTAGTAACACATGCAATTTCAGTTGCACTTGCATGTGGAGATTGAAATGAAAATTAAAAGTTCTCAATAATGAATCAATTGAGTAGTTCTTGTAAGTTTAAAAATAATTGTAAACACCTATTGAAATCATATTCGTATAACTATATCTAGATTATCACTTCTGTGTTATAGATATTACCGTTTGATCTAGGTGACAAATTTATAACTGAATTATATAAGAAACTTAACAAACTACATGAAGTTGAATGTGATTGTTACTCCCGAGTATTATGTGAAAAACTCTGAACTTGGGTAAAAAAATCATGAAATAAGGGATAGAGAAACGCATTGTTAAAAATGGCTCAACAATTACTTGGGAATAACATCTTCATTTCTGTGTGGAAAAATAACATCTTCATCCATATGTGGGATTGTGGGCTCATTAATTAATTAAATGGCCTATGAACATCAAATACACTAATTATTCAAATGATTGATTAGAATAGTTACTGCGAACAACAAAAGACAATTTATAAAATTTTGCAAGAGGAAAGATTGAACATTGACATATATTGTTAAAATTAGAAGGTAATTCATCATAAATAAATTATAAACAAAAATAGATCAAATTATTCATATTAATAAAAAGTATTTTCGTTGGCCTTATTTAAAAGCATAAGTGGAACTACTGTTGTTTGGCGCTATGCCTTGATTTCATTTATTTCTTTTAATTGCTTGAAAGAAATCAGGTTGCAGCTTCTATCTCTTTCGTCTTATGAAGGCCCTTTGGCCTTTACTTGGACTGTTCTTTTCTTTTTATTTTGTGTATGTGGAAGAACAAATGGATTCAGTAGTTGATTTCAGCCCTAAAAAACACATGTACAGTGGCTGGGTGAAACTGTTCCCTATTTATGAATTGATAGTATATTTAAGTACCGAATATATGTATCATTTTTATCCAACATATTAAGGTGGAAAATTTGATGTTCAAGATTTTTTATTACAAAATTACAATCTAATTTAATGTGTTTAATAAAGTAGCAATAAAGTTAATGCTTGAATTATGACCATTTTAAATATATCTTGTCATAAAAGTTATATTTTAAGTATTTTTCTATTCATTACAATTTTTTTTATCAAGAAATTTAAAAAAATATTAAAATGAGAAATTATTTTAAAAAAATTTTCACAAAAATTATTTTTAAAATATATATTTTTCTAAAGAATTACGATCTTTAGTTAAAATATCTAATAATAAATCTGTATAAAATATTTTATACTAACAAATAATCCAAACCATTGATCGAATAGTTTTTGAATGATGACATTTATGATTATTTATTGACATAATATAATCAAAAGTTATTATTTATAAGTACCATCATTTTTTCTCATAATAAACCTATAACTACTTTTTTTTACCATCATTTTTTCTCGTAATAAATCTATAAGTACTTTTTTTGATAGAATAAATGTATAAATTATTGATTGTCAAAATAAATTTTTTATTTGATAAAAAATTATCTAAAATAATTAATACTATTTTTCAGTAAATTTTAATAATTTTTTTTAAAAATATAAATATATTTTAAATCTATAGAAAACGCTCTTACTATATAGATGGATTACTCTTTCTATTAATAATTTCCGACAGTATAATCCGGGGTGTAGGAAAAGTGAGCAAGTATTGTATTGGCGGGAAATAGCTACAAAATTTACATATCACATCGGCACTTCGCACAAGCTCTTTTGGAAAGCAGAAAACAAAACCAGTCACACGCGCACCAATGATCGTGAATATTAGCCGTTAAAATATCACGTCTCCGTCGATCGTAAAAAATCAGCCGTTGATCTCTTTAATCCAATGACTGCAACAGCGTGATCTACAATGCGGACGACAGCACTGGAACGCAGACAAAAAACAAAGCAGTTTCAGTTTTTCAAAGCCCTAGTGAAGGAGCTTGCAAGCTGAATTGAGAATTCTAAATCTGAACTCAAGCTTCATTCATTCAAAATCGAAATTCACAGTTATTCAATTTTTTCGTTTGAATTCAATCTCCATGGACAGTGAAAGTCCAATTGAGTCAAATAAATCCAAGTCAAAGACACCTCGCAAACCAAAAGAAACCGTTCTCAAGCAAAGTCTCTCTCTCTCTCTCTCTCTCTAGGTTGTAATCTCACGTTCCATTATCTTTATTATTCAATTGATTTTGTTTTTGTTTTTCAAAAAATTGCAGAATCTCCGGCCGAGTTTTTCGCAGAGAACAAGAACATCGCAGGATTTGATAATGTAAGCTTAATTTCGCAATCATGTGTTTGATTTGGTAGTATAACTTCAATTTTGCGATATTTAATTTTCCGTGGATTTAAATTCAGCCTGGAAAATCTCTTTATACTACTGTTAGAGAATTAGTAGAGAATGCACTTGATTCGGCGGAATCGATATCGGAGCTTCCGGTGGTTGAAATCACTATGTAAGTTTGCGACTACAAGTGTGGTTGTTGATAACTTGATATAATTCAAGTGAATCTTTTAGTGCATTGATTGAATTAATTAATGATTTTTTTTCCTGTTAATCTGGTTTTTACAGTGAGGAGATAATTAAAAGCAAATTCAATTCTATGATTGGTCTTGTTGACCGTGAACGTGTTGATGCAGCACTGTATGATGATTTTGAAACCTCAAAGGCTCGTGAGGTGTGTTCAATTTTACTTTACAGCATTGGTTGTTGTACTGAGATATACTAGTTAGAATGTATCAAATTGTATAAATTGTTGATTTGGCTATGGTAACCAATTTGAGTATATGTTTGGAGTTGCGTTGGACTTCAATTTCTCGTGTCCCAAAGCAATGTGTACTGCCGTTCCATCAAAACTACAAAGGCTAGCTTCCCCGCAAAAACAAAATGCTGTGAAATTATGATCATTGTTTATGCTATGCATTAAAATTTCTGAAATTGAGTAGCCTCTATTTACATGGTTTTGTCTGTCTCGCATTATATCTTCTTGTGCAGAAACGGTTAGCAAAAGAAGCTCGTGCTCAAGAATTACAAGCAAAGAATGCTCTCCTTGGAAAGAAAATGAAAGATACTCCAGCTTCTAAGGGTATCAAGGGTAGAGGTGAGGCTTCATTTTACAGAGTTACATGCAAGGTGCGCATTGTTTCTTCCTTAAGCCTTTGTTTGTGGTGCTGTATTGGTACACATTGGTCTTTATGTCTTAGTTTTTACCCAGTCTGTAAACTGTTTCATCTGATTTTGAAACTGTAAAACTGTATTGGTACACATTGCTCCTTAAGCCCCAAAGTGTTATCTTTCCCATTCCTGTTTGTGTAATGTAGCATACTTGTTACTAATTGCAGGATAATGGAAAAGGAATGCCACACGATGACATCCCAAATATGTTTGGTCGAGGTCAGTCAGTAACCTGCTACCTGAGTTGTGTGTGAATCAACATTTGTGCAGACATTTCTGTAGTTATTTTTTGTTGGTAGTACTAGTAACCTCACTGGTTGTAAGCTTATCCTATTCTTGTAGTTCTATCTGGGACAAAGTATGGCTTGAAGCAGACACGGGGAAAGTTTGGTCTTGGTGCAAAGATGGTATTGGCAACATGCAATTGTTTTTAAATATATATATTTTTTTCTTTGTTTTTAAGTTTCATCAACTCTGACAATTGACTTGAAACAGCTACCAATTTTCAACTCGTGTGTGAGTTACATACTGGTTTCGGTTTGCCTTATTGACCTGTATTTTAATTGGACGCAGGCACTGATATGGTCCAAAATGAGTACTGGGCTTCCTATTGAGATCTCTTCATCAATGAGAAAACAAAATTATATTACCTTTTGCAGGCTGGATATTGACATTCATAAGTATGTTATAAATATTATAATTGAATTGATAGTCAAATTCCTACTCCAAATAAACAATGCTTCAATTATCAGGAACATTCCTCATGTACATTTACATGAAAAACGTGAGAACAAGCAAAATTGGCATGGAGCTGAAATTCAAGTTGTCATAGAGGGTAACTGGACAACATACCGTGTATGTAAATAGTATTTGATGCAATTTTAATAAATTTTCCGCAAACTCCAGTTATATTTAAGTAGTTCCATTTTCCAAAATACAATGTTATCATGCCTATAAACTAAAAACGTTTCATTAATATAAGTTCCTTTGTTTGCATTGCAGTCAAAAATATTGCATTACATGCGACAAATGGCTGTTATCACCCCTTATGCACAGTTTCAGTTTAAATTTTTGTCAGATGCACCTGAGTATGTAAATATATCTATTCAGGTTCTCCCTCCAAGAACTACCGTCTACAATCATCTTATACTATACCAACTGTTCTCTTTTGCAGCAAGAATGTGACTGTAAGGTTTGCTCGCAGAACAGATGTTATGCCACCCATTCCTTTGGAGACAAAACATCACCCATCCTCTGTTGATTTGCTGCTAATTAAACGACTTATTACTGAAACTTCGAAGCAGAACCTTTTGCAGTTTCTTCAGCATGAGTTTGTAAATATTAGTAAACCCCATGCTGAAAGATTGATAGGTAAGGAAAATACTATTTATTAACAATTTGTAGGAGCTTCTTTGTGATTCTTATTGAGAGCGTTTAATGCAGTTATTTTGAAGGAACATTTCTCATGCTATTTATGTGCTCCAGTTGACTGTTTGGATGCAGTCATGCATCAAATAAAATAGAATTGCTATAACTGCTATTTTTTAGGCTAAAAGAATGATAAAAATTAAGTTTCTCCACCTGATAATAGTCAATTTTCATTGATGTTAAAGCAGTGTTATTGTGAGGTGTTTAAATGGAGAGAGAAGACATGACTCACATTCTTTGTTGAGATTGAAACATGGGAATGATTAAGATCCCTCTTCTCTATTTTATATTCACTTTTGTTTTAATAAATGAGTGATGGGCTAGGTTGCCTGCTGCAGTTCTGTAATGTAGATGCTTTTGTCTCTGAGACTCATAAAGAGATACTTTGGGTTACTGCTGAGTGCTGATATCTTAGTAGTAAATTAGTAACAGTTCATTTGGCCTGAAATTAGAGGAAGTTTATATTCACATGTTTCAATGTGCATATTCTATATCACTATTTGTATCTACTACACTCTTTCATTTTTTTCGCCCAGGAGAAATGGGTCCAGACTTCAGCTCCAAAATGGCTGTGAAGTCTTTAACTTCTCAGCAAATAGTACGCATTCATCAGTTGTTTCGACAAGCCAAATTTGATGATCCTAGTGGTCATGTAAGTGATGGAGTCTATTATGATCCCCTTTTCTATACATTTATCACACATTGTTCCATAATTAACGTTTTCATTTGTTGCTCCTTACTCATGTCATTGCGTATGTCTTACTACCTATGATCAGTGTCTTAGCCCTGCTGGCGAATACAATCTTCGACTAGGAATTATAAAAGAGCTTCACCCCGACATGGTTGCAACGTATTCAGGCAGGTAGTGATTCAATATCAAAGTTTTGTTATTGTTCTTAGCTCAAATTATATCTTCTTGTAACTTCTATATTTCTTAACTAACCATTCTTTTTCATCCTTCTTGTTGTGGACCATCATGGGAATTTGGCTTACTTTCTATAATTCTATCTGTTCTTTCTGATTCCGAGTTTTAAAGTTCTGAAGGGGTTTAAGGATGCCACTATGCTAGAGGCCCATTAGATATTTTTAGTGTTAGTTATGTGCTTGGGTTGGCTTTTTTGGTAATGGATAATTCAGTATGCTTAAAAGCTATTTTCCTGTGACTACTGCACAGTGCTCAAGTGTTTGAAGGCCACCCGTTCATTGTGGAAGCTGGAGTCAGTGTAGGTGGAAAAGATGTTAAGCAAGTTAAGTTTTGCTTCCAGCAATTTTTATGTTAGACAGCAGTTTATTTTTTATATCGATGTATGCTAAAAATATCATTTTTTTTTTCTGAAAGAAATAGTTGGAGACTGTCAATTACTATGAATGGATGCAGTAATAAGCATAGAGAAAACTATACAATAAAATAGAAAAACCCTATGTTAGATTTGCAAATGGATTGGACTTAGTCAGCACATTTTATCCATTCAGTTACCACAGTTATGATTATGTTATGCTTAGTCAGCTAGGTAGTTTATCTTAGGTCAGTTTTTATATAAACTCCCATTGTTCATACAAGTTGTTATAGAATCATTTTCACTAATTCTCTGATTCTATTCTTCTTAAGTTCTCTTTCAATGCTTGCTCCTTTCTATAGAAGAGCTAGTTATAAAGTGATGTGTCATTGTGTTTTTAAACAATGATAATGGTTTCTTCTCACGAAATATACAATACTTGTTTTCAGGGTTTGAATATATTTCGTTTTGCCAATAGAATTCCTCTACTTTTTGAGCAAGGTGCCGATGTTGTCACCCGGACTGCACTTAAAAGAATCAAGTAAGTGTGTGCAGAAGCATATGTTTTGCTCTTGACTTTCTAATTTTGTTAAGAAGTGTTGAAGAATTAAGGAAAATCAGATTTGATTGTATTTTATTTTATATTATTCTATTTATTTGTATTTTATGATCATGTCATTATTACTCAGTATTACTATTGTAATTTTATTTTCTATATAAACAGCTTAGGGCTGTAGTAATAAAATATGAAAGTATTTTGTCTTTTACTTTTTTCATGGTATCAGAGCTATTGGTTAGGGTTTTGTAAAGCTTTTCACAACCCACTAGAGTTTGCTGCGTTCTAACCAACAACTGAATTATGGCACACAATACCTCATGGAAGGCATCCCTTACGGGTAGCGGCGACTATGGTTTGGGTGAAAAATCAGAAGTAGCCAACAACATCGGTTTAGGCACTGGCGGCGGCTCAGGCGACAACACTGGATTAGGCACTGGCGGCGGCGACTATGGTTTGGGTGAAAAATCAGAAGTAGCCAACAACACCGGTTTAGACACTGGCGGCGGCCCAAGGGGCAATGGTAGTTGGAATGGTTTATCTAACAATGGTTTTTCCAATTTTTTTGGCCATGAGAGAACTTCTAATGCCCTCAAAGTTGAAATCCAAAAACTTAATGGAAAAAATTATGTCGAATGGTCCCAAACCGCAAGATTGATCCTAGATGGTAAGGGAAAATACGGTTTCCTCACAGGAGAGGTGCAAATACCTGCCACAACTGATCCTAATTACAGGTTTTGGAAATATGAGAACTCTGTTATTATTGCTTGGCTGCTTAGTAATATAGAATCAACGATTAGAAAACCTTTTATGTTCTTGCCTACTGCGAAGGAAGTTTGGGAGGCTGTCAAAGAAACATATTCTGATATTCAGAATTCTTCTCAAATCTTCGATCTCAAATCACGATTGTGGCATGCCAAACAGGGAGATAGAGATGTCTCTACCTATTATAATGAGTTGATGACACTATGGCAAGAATTGGATCTCTGCTATGATGATCATTGGAAGTGTTGTGAGGACAGTGTTTTGTTTCTTAAGAGACAGGAGAACGACCGAGTATTCATGTTTTTGGTTGGGCTTAATAAGCGACTTGATGAAGTCCGAGGCAGAATATTGGGAAAGATTCCATTGCCATCACTTCGGGAAGCGTTCTCAGAAGTTAGAAGAGAAGAGGCAAGACAAGGTGTTATGATGGGTAAGTCACCTTCTGTTGTTGAGGTTGAAAGCTCTGCCCTAGTCACTAAGAATGAAGACGGGAAGAGAGATGGCAAGAAACCATGGTGCGAACATTGCAAACGTTCATGCACACACGTGATACATGTTGGAAGCTCCATGGAAAACCTCTAAATTGGAAGAAAAAAGGAGGAAATGAAGGTCATGCCCTCCAAGCTGGTACCTCTGATCAAGAGAAGCAGTCTCCTTCAAGCCCATCTCCTTTCACCAAGGAACAATTAGATCAATTGTACAAACTCCTTGAGTCTCAAACTCCTTCTTGCTCTATAGCTCAGAGAGGTAATTTTCCAAATACTGCTCTACTTAGTGTCTCCCCCAGCCACACTTAGATTATCGATTCTGGTGCTACTGATCATATGACTGGGGAGTCGAGTCTATTTTCTTCTTATAGTCCTTGTGCAGGTAACCACAAAATTAAAATTGCAGATGGCTCTCTTTCAACCATTGCAGGGAAAGGTTCTGTTATTCTGTCACCTGTGTTAACCTTAAAAGATGTCTTACATGTTCCCAATTTATCATGTAATTTGTTATCCATTACTAAATTAACAAACGATATAAATTGTCAAGCTAACTTCTTTCATTCTCATTGCACTTTTAAGGATTTGAGCACGGGGAAGATGATTGGCAATGCTAAGGAGAGTGGAGGACTCTATTATCTTAACAATGGACTCGACTTCAAAGACCAACCAAAAACAAGTACCTGCTTTGAATCTATTTTTGTTTCTTCTAATAATGATGATATTATGTTATGGCATTTACGGTTAGGACATCCTAGTTTTCCGTATTTGAAACATTTGTTTCCTAAATTATTTTCTAAGAAGGATCCGTCTTTATTTCATTGTGAAACTTGTGAATTTGCTAAACATCACCGTTCTTCTTTCTCTACACAACCATATAAAAAATCAAAACCATTTGCAGTTATTCATAGTGATGTTTGGGGTCCTAATAGAATAAACACTTTCTAATAAAAGATGGTTTATAACCTTTATTGATGATCATACTAGAATTTGTTGGGTTTATCTATTGAAAGAAAAATCAGAAGTTGGACAAGTTGTCAAAAATTTCTTTAAAATGGTGCACACTCAATACCAAACAAATATTCAAGTCTTCAGAAGTGACAATGGTAAAGAATATTTTAATATATTTTTGTCTGATTTTTTTCTTGCCAATGGAGTTGTTCATCAAAGTTCTTGTGTTAATACACCCCAACAAAATGGAATTGCAGAGAGAAAGAATAGGCATCTTCTTGAGGTTGCTAGAGCTTTACTATTTGCAAATAAGGTTCCAAAATATTTGTGGGGTGAAGCTGTTTTAACTGCATCATATTTAATTAATCGAATGTCATCTAAAGTTTTAAATTTTCATACCCCTCTTGATGTTTTTCGAAATTATTTTCCTTTGACTAGTGTATCTACTGATTTGCCACTAAAAGTTTTTGGTTGCACTGCTTTTGTTCATAAACATAAACAACTTGACAAACTCGAGCCAAGAGCAATAAAATGTGTGTTTACCGGTTACTCTCCAACTCAAAAGGGGTATCGGTGTTTTGAACCAAAATTAAAAAGAATTTTTGTAACCATGGATGTTACTTTTGTGGAAAATCAACCATTTTTTACCGACATTCATCTTCAGGGGGGAAATTATTAGGAAGATTCATCTTTTACTTATGAAAACATCATTACTTTAAGTGATATAGTGTCGCAAAATTCTGAGACTTATATTGATGCACCAAAAGAAAATGCCCAAGAATCCATATTGGAACTCAATCAACTCGACAGATTCGGGGGCGACAATTTTAAATCAAAATCACACTGATCAAATTCTTGATCTCAATAATAATGAAGGACCACCTGAAATGCCACAACATAATGACTCAGATAAAGAGACACAAAGCAGGTTTACTACCATTGACCCTACTTGGAAGGGAAATGTCTTTGAAAGAAGAAACCATAAACAGAGTAATGAAGGACCCATTCTCCGACCCTTCCAAGATTCCGAACCAATAGATAATCCAACACATCATCTTGATACAGGTAAGTCCTCTTCTGTTCTTAAGAGTCATGTCGAGTATCCTGATATAGACCTTCCTATTGCAATTAGAAAACCTGTTAGATCATGCACTAAATATCCTTTGTCTAATTATGTGTCATACTTAAAATTGTCTTCTTCATTTGCTGCATTTACCTTTAAGTTGTCTGCTGTAGAAATTCCAAAAAATATACAGGAGGCTTTAAAAATTCCAAAGTGGAAGGAAGCTGTTCTTGAGGAGATGAGAACTCTTGAGAAGAATCAAACTTGGAGAGTCATGACGTTACCTACAAGAAAGAATACCGTTGGCTGTAAATGGGTATTTACTGTGAAATATAATTCTGATAACACAGTTGAAAGATACAAGGCACGCTTGGTTGCTAAAGGGTTTACTCAGACATATGGCATTGATTACTGAGAGACTTTTGCTCCTGTTGCCAAGTTAAACACTATTAGAGTTCTCTTATCCTTGGCAGTGAATTTAGATTGGTCTCTTAACCAACTTGATGTAAAAAATGCTTTTCTGAATGGTGATTTGGAAGAGGAAGTATACATGGATAGTCCACCTGGCTTTGAAGATAAGTTTGGTTCAAATGTATGCAAACTACAAAAATCCCTTTATGGTCTCAAGCAATCTCCAAGGGCTTGGTTTGAGAAATTCACTCGGTCTGTCAAAAAGCAAGGATATATGCAGGGACAATCAGACCATATGCTGTTCGTGAAGTTCTCTAATGTTGGTAAAATTGCAATTTTAATTGTATATGTAGATGATATTATTCTCACAGGAGATGACATTATTGAGATGGAAAGATTGAAGAAAAACTTGACAAAAGAATTTGAGATCAAAGATTTAGGCGCACTCAAATATTTTCTTAGTATGGAAGTTGCTCGCTCAAAGAAGGGAATTGTTGTTTCTTAAAGGAAATACATCATAGATCTCTTGGAAGAAACTGGGATGAGTGGGTGTAGACCAGCAGATACTCCTATGAAATTAAACACTAAACTTTGGGAGAAAGGCAGTGTTCTTGTTGAGATTGGAAGATACCAGAGGTTGGTTGGCAAACTTATTTATCTAGCCCACACTAGACCTGACATCGCTTTCTCTGTGAGTGTTGTAAGCCAATTCATGCATTCTCCCTATGAAGAACACTTGGAGGCAGTTTATCGAATCTTAAGGTACTTGAAATCCAATCCTGGAAAGGGTTTGTACTTCAAGAAAACTAATGACAGAGAAGTCTCTATATTTACAGATGCTGATTGGGCAGGATCAGTTACTGATAGAAAATCCACTATTGGATATTGTGCCTATGTTTGGGGAAATTTAGTCACTTGGAGAAGTAAGAAACAAGGGGTTGTTGCTCGAAGCAGTGCAGAAGCTGAATTTAGAGCAATGGTTCAAGGAATTTGTGAACTTTTGTGGATTCGTAAACTCTTGGATGAACTGAAAATGAAAGTTGACTCACCCTTAAAATTGTTCTGTGATAGCAAAGCAGCAATAAGTATAGCTCACAACCCCGTACAACATGATAGAACCAAACACATTGAGATTGACCGCCATTTCATAAAAGAAAAAATTGATGCCGGAATTATATGTCTGCCATTTGTGACTTCCAACCAGCAAACCGCTGATATCTTGACAAAAAGTTTGGCAAGACCCAATTTTGAGCGACTTATAGCCAAGTTGGGCATGACAGATATCTATGCACCAACTTGAGAGGGGGTGTTGAAGAATTAAGGAAAATCAGATTTGATTTGATTTTATTTTATATTATTCTATTTATTTGTATTTTATGATTATGTCATTATTACTCAGTATTACTATTGTAATTTTATTTTCTATATAAACAGCTTAGAGCTGTAGTAATAAAATATGAAAGTATTTTATCTTTTACTTTCTTCAAGAAGTAACAGAATAAGGATCGATAATTGCTGTACAAAGTTCTCTAGCAATCACAACACAATAGTTACAACTTACAAGTGAAACTGTACTGAACACATTTTCAGCTGGAGTAGTTACAAAATTAACCAAGTACAAGATAAGATTGGTGTCTTTGTAAGCATTGTGAGCACAAAAATCCCATTTAAAGGAACTGGAAAAGAATACATTGGAAATGACATAAACGAGATTGCGTCTGCTGTCAAGGTTTGGAGTTTTTAGTTTACAAATTTTCAATTTTAACAATGTTAAGTGAGCTAACAGTAACTTTTTGCTACTATATCCAGTCTGCTATTCAACAGTGTTGTGTCCAATTAAAATCCAAGATTGTGAAAAGGATGCAGGCCCGTGAGCAGCAGGAGAGGAAACGAAATCTAAGCAGGTAGGCATAAGTTTGATTTGTCCCTCATAATTTCAGGAATCAATAGAGCGATGCTGCGCTTGCTTCTGCTTTTTGTTTGACATGATATAAAATATGGTTCTTACCAATTGGCAGGTATATTCCTGATGCTAGTGGTGCAGTCTACAATGTTTTGAAACAAATGACACAGTTACATCCACCAAAGAAGAATCGTTATGGGGATGATGATGTAGAACTACTAAGAAAAGTCTCAGAGAATTTGATTACTAAAGAAACATTGTGTGAAAAGCTTGCTAAACATGTTGAACAGGTATTCCCCTCTAGCTGTTTTTTTTTTCTTTAGAAGCTGGATTATTTGCTGAACTGCCCGTAGCCTTTTATTTGAGTCCATCTTTCAGAGCAATAGTGGGAGTTGCAATAGCTTTAACCAAATCACCAAATGGATCTTCGGTATATTTGGATTAGTGATATAAGGTGGAATTGAATGAAATAGACTAATTAGATTTTAAAAAATGGATGTTATCTCATTCCAGTCAATCCAATCTATTCTATGTTATACCACCAATCCAAACCTTACCTTCTGGACGGTCTCTTGCCCTTACTATGAACTGAAGAAAAAAGGATGTGCTAGAGGGTTGCTTGAATTTGAATATGTTGCTGAAATTATGAACATATAATGTGTATATGCAGGTGGATTATGAAATGGCATTGGAATATGCCACACAGAGTGGAGTTAGCGAGGAACCCAGGGTAACAATATTCATACAATCATTGGAAGCTGAAAATAAGATGATTGACTTACATGCTCCATTTTTTGTTTTCAGAGTCTTTCAGTAGATTTAGAAAATTGATTTGATAATGAAAATAAATGAAAGTGAAATTGATTATTTAAATTAGATATCACAGTACACAGGACATTTATTGTATCGATTCTTTTTATTTATAGGAAATGCCAATAAGATTTATAATACAGTGGAGTGGATTCTGAAAGTGTTTACGCTTACATTCTGAAAGTGTATGCTTACCTGAGAAGTAGGTCTAGACATTCATATCCTGTTAAATATATATCATACGTGAGGTTGATAGCAAATTAGGAATTGCTGATTCACACAAGCTGTGCTGGAATTGCGAGTGCTTGATGATATATACATTTTTGCCAAATAGTTTTATGTTTTTAATCTGATTTAGTCCAATTATTTGTAAGTTGTAACAAATAACCATGTCAGTGCGCACATTAAGACATAAATAACTGATAAGACAGAAATTATTTGCGGGTTTTTTTCCATATAATTCTTGTTGAACAAACAATAAGACAGAAGTAACATGCTTACAACTCTTGGTTCTAAAATTTACGTCACGAGTAATTTGTTACATAATAGGTTTCTTTTATTAGGAAGGAAGCAAAACAAATTTATTAGGGGTGTGCAAATATATAATTAATTGGATCACATTGATAAATTGGATTGCACTGCATAAAAAAAATAAATCAATTTAAATGGTTCATGAATTGAACTACATATTTAAAACAAATTAATTTACTAAACTTAATTTAAAAATCAGTTTAACAATTTTTAAATTTTTTTAACTTCAATTAAGATTTTTTTCTTAGAAAATTTTTGAAATTCGTTTTTCTTGAAAAAAATAATAATAAATATCGAAACATTTTTTTAGAAAAAAATTTAAATCATTTTCTTAGAAATTTTTTGAGAAAAAAATTGAAAATATTATTTCCCAAATTGTTTTTTGATTTTTTCTTGAAAAGTTTTTTATCGAGAAATTTTTTATATCTATTTTTTTTAAAAAAATCAAAAAAATTTTGCCAAAAGAATTTCAAATTTTTTTATTGGAAATTTTTTGACATTTATTGTTCTTGGAAAAAAATCGATATTTTTTTGTCAAGAATTTCAAAATTCTTTTATCGAAAAACTAGTTCGAAACCGATTTTAACTAAAATTTTGTTTAAAATATTAAATTAGTTTATATTTATAAATTACTTTCAAATCGGTTCAAAACCGCAGTAAACTCGATTTAAAAGTGGTTTTCAAGAACCGAACCAAATCATTAATATAATTTAATACAATTTAATTTTTGAACTATAAAATCCCTACCGCTTAGTTAATAGAAAGACATATATGAGATCGCAAGGGTTTACATGCACAATTATTAATGATACAATACGTAAGCATAACACGATTCAATGTCTCATAAAATCAACCCCATAACTATCCATCTCTTGAATTAACTAATCAGGATCAAAGTGCTACCGATCAATTTTCCTTCCTTTCACTAGTGAGCACTATTGCAATAAGGACTTTCCTAACTTATATCAACAACAATAACATCAATTTTGTTGTACCAAAAAATATCAATTTAGAGAGTTTTTCCAGATTCATTATGAAACTCTTAAAAGCCTCAAGATCCTTTTTAGCATTGTTCTTTTGCCAAACTCCAACACCACCAATTGCTCTAAACTAGTTTCTATCAAGCCTGCAAGTAAAATCAACCTATATTAATCTTTTATCAAATATCTTGAAGGTGCATTTTTATCAAACAACTTTAGCATGTAAGAATCTAGTAACCATTCAAATCAAATAAGGCACCAAATGAAACCTCTGTCTAAAATAAATACAAGACACCAACAAATATTGAAGAAAATCGAGGCACCTTCCATTTTGTAGATTTTAGTGCTCTATGTATTTCATATTTTCCTCATTTTGTTCCCCATTAATATTGGTTTTTTTGTTGTTGCTTAGTTTGATTTAATAATTTCCTTATTATTTCACCATCTACATTTCATGGTAGTTTAATTTATATGTATCAATATTACTTCTTTTTATTAGAGGATCATCCACATGTGCGACACATTAACAAAATCCTAAAATAAAACAAGGAAATAAAAATAATTAAGGCATGTTTGAAATATTTTTGCATTTTAGTTTTTAAAAATTGTTTTATAAATTTGACTTTAAAAATTGTTTTATAAATTTAATTTTAAAAATTGTTTTATAAATTTGATTTTAAAAATTGTTTTATAAATTTGATTTTAAAAATTGTTTTAAAGAATAGAATTAAAGAAAAAACTTATTTGAGATACTTGTTTTAAAAACAGTTTTAGAGATGAGAAAAAAAGAAAACCTCTTTGATAATCTAAATTTTTAAAATAGTTTTTGACTAGAGAATTTAAAAAACTGAAAACTGAGAAATAAAGCATCATTTATCTATTTTGTTTTTTTAGTTTTAAAAAGTATAATATTAAAAATAGTTTTACAAAACAGTTTTTAAAAACAAGTAATCCAAACAAATTTTTTAATTTTTAAATTTAAAAAAATTAAAATAGAGTTTTTGGGAAGAAAATCAAACATGCCCTTGGTGTCAATTTCTTTAACTATTATATTGTTCTATTAATACATATACGAATAATCAAGTCTACCTTCTCATTCACATTATATTTTTTGTACAGATGATATATATAATTTTTCTTAAAAAATGATTTAGTACGATAAATAAACCGCATGTTAAAAACTCGTGTAATAAAATTGAATGAAATAAAGATAATAATTTAAATCTCTTAAGCCAAAAACACGATATAGATGAATTTAATTGCATTTTATTATATTATCCTCCATTTTGTATTGAGCATTTTGTATTGATAATAAAATTGCAGTGTGATTGATTGTAGTAATAATGGCGACGAAGCAAGATAGACCACAGATCGCGATTCTAGGAGCAGGTACATTTGTGAAGAATCAGTACCTTCCGAGACTCTCTGAGATCTCTAATCTCTTCCACCTTAAAGCAATTTGGAGCCGCACTCAGGAATCTGCAACTTCTGCTGTTCAAATAGCTAACAAACATTTTACTGGAGTTCACTCTAAATGGGGAGATAACGGACTCAATGACATCATCCAAGATCCATCCATTACTGCTGTTGCTGTCGTTTTGGCTGGACAAAATCAGGTCTCCATAAATTTGTGATTCACTCTATAAATCTACTGCAATTTCTTCTTTTTATTTTTTAATTTTTTATTATCAATTATCAATTATCAATTGTTGCAGGTTGATATTTCACTCAAGTTGTTAAAGGCTGGTAAACATGTCCTTCAAGGTAATCATTGTTGCAAATGTGGTGTGATATTTTATTATTAATCTTTTTGTGCCATTCACTAAATTTCCTCTTTATTTGGATGTATTGTATGTATGTCTTGGGTGGCTGATTTGGTGGATATGAAGAGAAACCTGCAGCATCTTGTAAGTGGTAGCTATAACTTTTATATGATATTATTATGTTGGCAAAAAATTTAGTAGGATGCTTCTCCTTCTTATCTTCAAGGATTATATTAACTTAGTAATGAAGATTTTGGAGGAAATATATATTGAATGTAAAATTCTTCAGTACAATGTAATACTGCTGAGGTCAAACTGAAATTTTTTCACATTTAGGCACTCTTGAGGACCTGCACACTTTCTAGTTTCTAGTGCTAATTATGTCACTTATCTATTGTAATTTTCTTGATTTAATTCAAAATGTAAGTCAAGAAAGAATAGACTCTTTTACTGATGAGGTACTATTGGCCAAGAGTGCAAGTTACATTGAAGTCTTGCAGCAGTTTGGTTGGGGTATCGTAAAATAATAGAGTAAGATAAGAATTTTTTTTTTTTTAGAAAAGAACAAGAAAAAGAGTGATATAGCTGCTTACTTGATTTGAAAGCCAGACCTATTTGTAGCAATCATGAGTCAAATATCAAGTTACACACTTGCTGGATTACAGAATTTCACCAGGTTGTCATTGACCATCCCATCTCACTTATGTAATGAAAATCTACTGATAGAAACACACTTTACCCTGTATCACATTGATAACTTCCATATTAGATGATTTACATATATTCTTTCCCTCAAAAATTAAACACTTTACCTTATCCTAAGCGTAATTATATATATTAATCTGATACTGCAGGTACAAGTGAGCTGGAAACTGCATTGTCTAACTACAAATCTATTTCTGCTGATGCTCCTGGCCAAATAATTTGGTCTGTGGCTGAAAATTATCGTTTTGAGCCTGCCTTAGTAGAGGTATTTGTTTCTGTTTGACATTTTAACCTATAAATCTGGCTGTCCAGTCACATAATTTTTTTGGCAGGGCAAGAAACTAATTGCTGGCATTGGGAAAATGATGAGTGTCCAAGTTATTATAGAAGGATCAATGAACAGTTCAAACCCTTACTTTTCAAGTTCCTGGAGGCGCAATTTTACTGTATGTGCTTTGTAATTAAGTTACACATTTTGCGTTTGTTAGTTCAGGAATAAAAATGAACGGGGAATAATCTACTTTGTTACCTAACAATTGAAGAATATGTATCCTATAATTACAAACTTTATGAAAGTAATAATAAGGTTGAGATTTCTTTCTCAGATATGAATTCTTTTTTAGTTTATATGACGTGATCAATGTAGTTATGGTTTAACAATATTCATAAACAGTCGTAATGGTTGTGTATTTTCCTTATATCAGGCTATACTAGCATGACTATTTAAATTCTGAATTTTTTTATTAACTTCTCGTGTTATTAGCATAACAGTTTAACCCTGTTTTATCCTCAACATTTTTTTGCCTTCTTATGTTAAGGTATCATTATTTCTTTTTGGCAGGGAGGCTTCATTCTTGACATGGGTGTGCATTTCATTGCAGGGTTAAGAATGGTAATATTAAAGATTTTACTGTATAGTTCACAAACTATTTTATTCATTAGCTCATGTTCTTCTGTAATCAATTAGGATTCTTTGGCATCTGAATCTTAAATTGTGAATGAACCACTCTTTACCAAAACTTTCTTATTAATGTTTAATGCATTTTGGCCAAAGTAAACTTGAGTATGGAAAACCAAAATGAACCTCAATTGGTAAAGTTGTTATGATTCTAGATGTTGGTGAAATTTTCTGTCTACTTAGGAAGTCAAAAAATGAAAAGAACTAATGGACAGCTCCAATACAAATTTACTTCTCTATTAGAAATCTAATAGAGAGGCCATTAGGCTTTACTTCTATATAATGATGTCCATTTCCTTTTATTTTTGACAGCTTGTTGGGTGTGAGGTGGTTTCAGTTTCAGCTATGACATCTCATGTGGATTTGACCTTACCACCACCAGATAATTTATCATCTGTCTTGTAAGCCTCTATTTTGGAGAAATAACTTTACAAACACTCGATTGGAAGTCTAAAAATATTGTTGGAATGTTTTTTCCTTAGTCATTTGGAGAATGGATGCTCAGGAGTATTTGTAATGGTTGTCTCCTCAAGATCACCAAAGGCATGTTCATTATTTGTAATGGTTGTCTCTTCTTACAAATTCACACACGTGCTGCACATCCCAGACAGTAGATATGTTCATTATTCATGCACTTGTTCATGCCAGTCTTTACTCATGACATTAAACACATTATAGATCTTGTGGCGAGTTGTTGGCATGAATGGAACCCTTCAAATTGAGCGTGGATTCCAAGGACAACATGGTTACCTGGTATATACTTTTGTTATAGTTACATGTTTTTCATAAATAATATCGTATTGTAGGATCCAATCTTTTCCTTCAATATCTACTCAAGTTGCAATTATTTTAATCAAAGCACTTTCAGTTATCTTCATTATTTTCTGACATTATGATGCTCTATATAGGTTTCATTATATGATGCTAATGGAGAAAGCAAAAGCTCCTTTTACCCGTTCAGTGGAGTAACTGAAGAATTAAAAGCTTTTTTTAATGATGTTTCTGAAAACACCCTCAAGGTAATTAGATTATTGCAAAATGTTTCCACAGTTCCACCTTCTCATTTTTTAATTCCATTACAAATCCCTCGCATTATCCTCAATTATATGTACAAACATACCACAAACAGTTGATATCAAACAATGTCATACACACATAATACATTTAGATATAATTTACTCCAATTTTGCAGAAGGGTAGTCAGTTTGTGGCTGAGCACCGCCTCTCTTATGTTGAGGGTGCGAGAGATGTTGCTCTCTTAGAGGCAATGCTTGAATCTGGATCGAGGAAGGGCGAGCTAGTTCATGTGAAAAAGTTTTGAGGTAATTGATCTACAGATATTTACCTAGTGTAGATGAACAAGCCCGTGGATCAAGGCAAGGAGATCGTTGTGATAGGATGAAGTTTTAGGATTTGTTTACATTTATTGAAATTGTCACTGGTATGCTCATGCTGATGCATCTGAACTTCTAATATATTGAGGCTAAGTATATGAAATAATGCGATGTAAGTTGAATTATTATAATGTCCCATGCATCTGTTGATACAGGGACAAGATAGGTGCTCTCAATTAGGAGACAATGAAAATGTACGAGGTAAACTGAATTGATAAACCAATCCTATAGCAGCCAATCACAGAAATTCCTACTCTTTCATGTCAAAAAACCATTCCTTCCTACTATTCAGTATTTCTCTTTCTTTTATACTTTATTAAATGTGACCACCACCTTACTACAGCATCAAATATACGAATAAAATGGGAGAGCATATATTTATTGTAAAATAGAATTTGAATAAGCTAGCATGTTAATGTAAAGTTAGATAAGACCACAGTAGACCTCAAAAATGATTTACATCATACAACAAATTAGAATCATACCTTATAAAACTCAGCTCATTAAATATGATCATACGAAATAGATCTGTAAGTAAATTAATAGGCTTTCAAAAAGGCTAGTCCAGGCTTAAGAAAAAAAGGCTAAGACAGACATATTTTTTAAACAGGTCAGGTTTATTTTTGTAAAGTCTAAGCTCGATTAAGTGTATTATCTTCACTAACTGAAAATGATATGTATTCAGCATAAGTAAAGTAACTCCCTGATTCTCTGGTTCCAATTTCAATATATCTATTCTCCCTTTCTTTTTCTCCCTCTTCACTTGCTACTGCTAGTGCTGTCACTCATTGCTGTTTGTTTCCATTCATTGGCATTTTGACAGCATCTTTTTAACAGTCTCAACCAAATTAGAGTGGAAAAAAAATATTCCCACTTCCATTTAAACAGAATCCAGAACAAACACATAAAAAGCGTGAAATTCTATTACTAATATGCAGGAAAAATCTCGAGCCATGGTGTTTAATTGAAACGGCCTAATCTTGCGCAAAAATTAACTTTTCATCTTGATTCATGAACTTTGTTTTGCTCACTAGATTCGACGTGACACGTTTTGAGAACTGATAGAACTGGTATGTCAATCCTATCAAGAACTTCTTAGAATTTTACTATGCAGATTGTGATTCTTTTTCATAGAAAATTTTGCTTTTACTTTCCAGTCTTTTTCTATTAAGATTGTTATTTAGAGTCACTTAGAGGCCATTTTTTTAATTAGGAAATTAGTGAAAATGATGTGATGAATATAATTTTTTTCCAAAGTTATTCTTAATTGCAATAACTCTAGCATCTTTTTTTTCACAAGTATATTTGGAGATTATTGGGTTCAATATTTAATCCATGAAGGAAGAAAAATAAGTAGTTTTTGATTTTTTTCGTTTTCTATTATTTGAACATTATAGAAGAGGAAAATGAAAAAATTATATAAACGAAGGTTGTTGGAAGAATAATGAGATATGAAATCATGAAAGAAGAATAAGAATAAATTATATAGATGGTGATAATAACATTAAGTAAATTAAATTTCAAAGTGTTATTTGTTTATTTCTAAAATTCGGAGGTAAATACCCAACCCTTGTAATTTTATGGGATAATTAAGTGATTTAATCTTCGTTAATTTTTGATATATTCTTGTTTGAGTCACGCCGAAAACGAAACCATACCGGCCTGCAAAAATACGTGGGACAGTGGGAGACTAATGTAAGAGTATACTATTTTAACCCAATAATCAACATAACACATCCATACTTTCATAATCATCATTCATTTGACTTCTTAATAAACTTATGTCACTGTTTTCATAAAATCATTTTTGTTAAAAGAGTTTACTTTAATTTTATACATTTATATGTCCATTTTTTTTAAACGACCAAAATAATTATATTAAAAAAGATATTTTAAACGCAAAATATAAAACACAATTATTACACCAGAAGACTTCATTCATACAAAGGGAGCCTCAAAACATAAATTGGTAAACTGAATAAATCAATTATAATTACTTATGATATACTATGTACATGAATATATAATATCAACAATTCATTTGATCATAAATAATTAATATTGTTCATTTTATTTTTTAAAGTGAACAATTCACTTCAAAAAAGTCAATTCTCAAAACAATACAAATAAAATGCACCATTGACCAATACATTGACTAAAAGTATAATAGAATCCTTTAATAAAATCCTTTACATGTTCAGTTATTGTTAACAACTAAAAAATTCATTCGTAAAAAAAGTCTAAAAATTCCAGAAAAACTATAAAATAAAATATTCTGGAAAGGAAAATTCAACTTTGAAGCTATAAAGCAAGTTAGAATAAATTATTAACCGGGCGCTCATCACATTAACTTTATTGGTTGGTTTTTCATACAATATGACACACCGTATTAAATAATATGTAGAACCTGATACCTAAACTATAGGAAAGACAAAAAATAAAATAATGGACATTTCATCATCACGAGCTTTGAGAATTCCGTTGTTAAGTTTCAATGAGTAATAATTAATAAGCATATCGGGAATATTACGAATCTTAGATAAAGCATATAACCACACTAAATCACATTTCATGTAATAAATGATTCTTAGAGATCAAGTAAATACAATGTCCTTCAGTTTTTGTGTATTTTTAAAATGTATATATAAGTTATAAAAGATGAAAAATAACCTATAGTCTCATGTTCAAAATAAACTTAGGAAAGATTGATGCTAAGAAAGATTCCTTAAAATATCAACAAAAAAAAAAAAGCAAATTTCAAATTTAACCAATTAATTAAGTCTAATCAACTAAAAAATCAAGTTTAACCGATTAATCAATCTCCTAAACTATTAATAAAATTATCTAATCTTAACGTATTTTGTTGTTTAAATAACACAAATATAAAATAATTTAATTAAAAAGAGAGAATCTACTTTATATGTTCACCGGATTATCGGAACAACACATATAAGTATAAACGTCGGAATATTCTGTGTCTATATTATGAACTAATGTGAGCTAAAATTGTCACCATCAGACGGATTCTTCTAAGGTGATATTCCGTATATAATCCTATGTTGGCATATGTTAGGCACACAGTAAAACTCTAGTACTTATCGAAGACCAGGTGAACAATATTTTCATCTTGTCACTAATCTACGGTTTTTAACTTTTTCAATCTTAATTGGGACCCTTCGTTGATATTATATATATATACATATATTGCACTAATGAGCTCAGCAGTTTCATTCATATTTCCTCCTCACATGCCATTTGGCATCCATTAGGAATAACCAAATTAATGTGTTTCATCATCACTGAGGTAACTATAATACAACTTGATTATTACTTTTCTTCAATTTATTACCCTTTTTTTTTCTTGCTTACTACCATGCATAATCATTTCTATACCAACATGTTTCATCTTTTGTCTGAGAGTCTGTTTGATGTTTTCCAACAACATAAATATGTGTGCGTAACTCTATGTCATGCATTATTCACTTCAAGATATCCAAGAGTTTATGCTGACAATGATATTGCAATCACAGCAAGTTTTGCATGTAATGCTCCTAGGTGATTAAGTCGTCATCAAGATTGATAATACACTGCACACTTCTCATCTCAAAGGTACATTTATCTGTCTCTCCACTTATCTCTAATATTGGTGAATCATATCTTTTCTAAATTTAGCAATTACCCTTAAGGAAAAAAAAATTTGTGTAGAAAAGAGTTTTTTCTTTCTTCCTTATTTCAACTCTTGTTAATTTTCCTCAATGGTGGTTGCGGTCATTGTAATAGTACTGGAAGTTGTGTCATTTCAACGCCGACACTTTGATTACATTCAATTTATTCATTTTCTCAAATTATTATATGTGTCGACGTGTCAATATCAGTGTCATGTTTAGTGCTCGTGTCAATATCCATGCTTCATAAGTACTGATTACCTCAACTGATTTAAACAGCTTTCAAATACTACAGGTTTTGAATTAAGAGATGGATCCTGAAAGATCAATAGAGGAACAATTTTCCAAGCTACATCCTTCCTTGCCAGTAAATACCAGAATTGGAATAGTTGGTGCTGGTCCAAGTGGAATATCAGCTGCTTATGCATTGGCAAGGCTTGGTTATAATAATATCACTGTCTTGGAGAAACACCATGTAGTTGGTGGCATGTGTGAATCTGTAGAAATTGAAGGTACACTAGCTATATCATAACAACACTCTCTACTCTCTAGCTGTTTCAATCAAAAATTGGACCGATCCTGCTGGTTCAATCGGTTGAACCGGGAACCTGCTAGTTTGCTGGTTGGTTTGACCCCAGTAAAACCATAGTCTGGTTGAACCGGATTGAACTAAAGTTGATGGTTTTCATTTTTTTTTCATTTATCTATTTGTTTATTTTATTTTTATTTTCTACTATTTTAAGACTTCTTTAATTTTTAATATATGTATTTTTCATCTAGTTCAACCCTGGTTGAAACGATTGAACCAACTGAACCATGATACGAAGGTTTCACAGTTTCAATCTCCAGTCCGGTTTTTAAACATTGGTTTCAGTTGACTACAAATTTAACTTAATATGTTTATGCAGGAAAAGTTTATGATCTGGGTGGACAAGTTCTGGCTGCAAGCAGTGCTCCTGCCATCTTTCATTTGGCAAAAGAGACAGGGTCAGCACTAGAAGAATTGGACTCCCACAAGCTTTCTGTTATTGACAGTTCCTCAGGAAAATACCAAGATATTAAAGTTGCTGATGATTATGTATCTGTTATGTCACTAACATTGAAAATCCAAGTTAGTCTTCTGTTAATTTCTTGTACACAGACACATAAAGAAAATCATTTAGTTCTTATGAGCTTAAAAATACAAAGTGGAATGATGTTAATTCTTCTTGGTGGTATTGACAGGAAAAGGTGAAGAATTCTGGTCGATTTGGGGTCCATGCTGTCAGCGAAATTGCTGCAGACTTAACTCCGGAATATCTTGAGCATCATGGACTCAAATCAGTTCCTAAATCTGTTGCTTATGGTTACATTGCTTCAGGATATGGATTCATACAAGACATGCCTTATGCCTATGTTCATGAATTTACCAGAACGTCCATGGCTGGAAAAATTCGACGATTTAAAGGTGGATATACGAGTCTTTGGCAGAAGATTGCTGAATCACTTCCTATAAAACTTCACTGTAACACCGAAGTCTTGGCAATAAGGCGGAATTCTGATATTGTCGCTGTTAATGTCAAGAGCTCAAATGAATTTGAAACTATGGAATTTGATAAGATCATAGTCTCTGGTAACTTTCCATTAAAATATGGAAGAACTTATAGATCATCGCCTTCAACTTGCATAGGTATGCAAACTTCTAACTGCTCCATATTTACATATTATGTTTGTTGATTGCTTCAGCCATATATATAGATACCTGATGAGGTTAAGTCTTGTGGCAGATTGTGAAGCAGAAGTGATGGATTCTAGTGATATTGAAAAGGAGCTATTCAGCAAAGTAGAAGTAAATGACTACTACACCACTGCTTTCAAGATCAAAGGGCTGGATCATATGCCAGTTGGATTTTATTATTTTAATGAATATATGGAAGATCAAAGTACGATAGGAAATCCGGTTGCCATGCAGAAGTTTTATGGTGACACCGATATATTCTTGTTCTGGTCTTATGGCAACTCCTTTGATGTTAAGGGACCAACAATCACTGAGCTTGCAATCAAGAATATTGAATCCATGGGGGGAGAAGTTGAGAGCTTTATTCTTCAGCGTCGCTTTAAGTATTTTCCTCATGTTAGCAGCCAAGGTATTTCAGTAGGTTTTTAAATTCCATGTTCCCCCTTTCAAGTAAGAATTCTAAATTTTCAAGTTTGAATGCAGATATGAAAAATGGTTTCTATGAAAAGTTGGAATCAGAGCTCCAAGGTTCAAGGAATACTTATTACGTCGGTGGACTTATGGCATTTGAGCTCACAGAGAGAAATTCATCCTATGCCATGGCTCTTATGTGCAAGAACTTTGCAAATAGCAGTGATCTGCCGGTGTTTCCTTACACTAAGGTGATTTTCCATTTATATATCATTACCTGTTATTGATTTGAATAATCTGGATTTTTAAGTACTTTTAGGAGGACATATTTTCCATATATATATATATATATATATATATATATATATATATACATGAGCTAACTAAAAACATGTCTTATGCAGAGTTTGTTTCCCTTGCAAACTGAGTTTCAGAGAAAGGAACCTAAAGAACTAGCTGAATTGCCCGGTGTGCAATTTCCCGATTTGCCAACTTTGAATAGCTATTTAAAGCACTGGGGAACTCATCCAGTCACTCAAGACAGAACCCTTTATAGTTGGATAAATGAAGAAGGGAAAGTGATAGTTAAGAGGACATATAGAGAGCAACATTTAAATGCTTCTTGCATTGCAAGTAAACTCTTAAAAAGCCACAAGCCAGTTATCAAGCCTGGTGACAAGGTTCTTCTAGTTTATGTTCCCGGTCTAGATTTCGTCGATGCATTCTTTGGATGTCTAAGAGCTAAAGTTATACCTGTCCCAGTTCTTCCTCCGGATCCCATGCAAAGTGGTGGACAAGCACTTTTGAAAATTGAGAACATTGCCAAATCATGTGGCATAGTTGCAATTTTATCAACGGTAGCTTACCACTCAGCAGTCCGTGCAGGTTTAGTGAAAAGTTTTATCACATTGAAAAACGGGAAATCCTCAGCTCGGTGGCCGAATCTTCCGTGGCTGCACACCGATACTTGGGTCAATAACTCAAGAAGTTCTGCTATTGAGGATTTATATGATCAGTGTGAATCTAAGAGTGGTGATATATGTTTCTTGCAGTTTACTTCAGGCTCAACTGGTGATGCTAAAGGAGTCATGATCACCCATGGAGGGCTAATTCACAATGTGAAGCTGATGAGAAGCAGATACAAGAGCACCTCAATGACAGTACTAGTGAGCTGGCTTCCTCAGTATCATGACATGGGGATGATTGGAGGACTTTTTACAGCTCTTGTTAGCGGTGGAACCGCCCTTCTGTTTTCACCGATGACATTCATCAAGAAACCACTCTTATGGATAGAAACCATGAGCAAGTATCAAGCAACTCACAGCGCCGGACCGAACTTTTCTTTTGAGTTAGTCGTTCGAAGGTTAGAGTCTGACAAGGATAAACTTCAGAATCTAGACCTTTCATCCATGATTTTTCTTATGGTTGCCGCAGAACCAGTGAGTCAGAAGACTCTGAAAAGATTTCTTGAGCTAACCAGTCCTTATGGCTTGTCTCAAAAGGTGATGGCTCCTGGATACGGCTTAGCAGAAAATTGTGTGTTTGTCAGTTGTGCATTTGGAGAAGCCAATCCTATTCTTGTTGACTGGCAAGGACGAGTTTGTTGCGGATATATTCATCCAGGGAATGCAGACATTGACATCAGAATAGTTGATCCGGATAGCGGCGAAGATTTTCAGGAAGATGGAAAGGAAGGAGAAATCTGGATCAGTAGTCCAAGTGCAGGAATAGGATACTGGGGGAAGGAAGAATTGAGTAAGCAAACCTTTAGAAACCAGCTTCCGAACCATCCCGGACGTGCCTACACAAGAACCGGAGACTTGGGAAGGATAATTGATGGAAAGCTATTCATCACTGGAAGAATCAAGGATCTTATCATTGTTGCTGGAAGAAATATCTATTCCTCAGATGTTGAAAAGACAGTTGAGAGTTCGTCTGAATTTCTTCGTCCGGGATGCTGTGCAGTCATTGGTGTCCCTGAAGAAACTTTATCAGCAAAGGGGATTTCCTTGCCAGATGGTTCTGATCAGGTTGGCTTGGTTGTGATTGCAGAACTGAGGGATGGTAAACCAGTTAGCAAAGATGTGGTTGATGATATTCAAACTCGTGTGGCTGAAGAACATGGAGTCAATGTTGCTTCTGTCAAGTTGATCAAGCCTAGAACCATCAGCAAAACAACATCAGGAAAGATTAAAAGATTTGAATGTCTCAAACAGTTTGCGGATGGAACACTGAATTTGGTACCACAACCTGTTTTGACAAAGAAAACACTAAGAAGATCATTCACTACAGGAACGTGTAAAGAAGGAAGAACACCACGGGCGCGGTTAGCGAATAGTACACCTATAACTAGTCCAAGAATAAGTAACAAGGAAATTCTTGAATTCTTGAAAAGGCTTGTTTCTGAGCAGGCTGGAATCTCGGTAAGCAGCATCTCTGTCATAGACAACATGTCAACCTATGGAATGGATTCAATTGGTGTGGTTAAAGCAACTCAAAAACTCTCAGATTTCCTCGGAGTTCCGGTTGCAGCTATCGATGTTTTCAGTGCATCCTGCATTGAAGAATTGGCCAACTTCTCAGAAAATCTTCTGTTAAAGTCTCAGCCTCACCTTGTAAACAACCAATCCATTTCTCCAGAAGCTGAAACTGAATCTACTGAACTGTTTGTTGATGTGTCCAAGTCTCACCGATGGAGTATATGTTTCCTTCAACTCTTAGGACTTGTTTACATTTCTGTCCTGCTAGTTTCTCCTGCTTATTTATCCATCACTACTTTTCAAAGTCTCATAGAAAGAATCGACAAATCGATATACAGAATTCCTTGGTCAAACTATCTAATTTCACTGATTTTAGCACCACTTTCTTGGATCCTTTGCATTGCTTCTACATGCATTTGCATTTCATTTTTCGGAAATTCTTTCTTGAGGCCAAATTATGCTCTTTCTCCTGAAATATCCATCTATTCAATGGACTTTGTTAAGTGGTGGGCACTTTATAAAAGCCAGGAGATTTCTTCCAAAGTTCTGGCTATACACCTCAAAGGAACAGTTTTTCTGAAGTACTGGTTTGAGACACTTGGTGCGAGAATTGGATCCTCAGTTTTGATCGACACAGTTGACATAACCGACCCATCTCTGGTTTCAATTGGAGATGAAGCTGTCATTTCTGAAGGAGTTTTGGTTCAAAGCCATGAGGTAAAGAATGGAGTTTTAAGTCTCCATCCTATTAGGATCGGAAGAAATTCTTCCATTGGACCTTATGCTGTTATTCAAAAAGGAAGTGTCATCAAAGAAGGAGCTGAGGTACAACCATTGCAGAAAGTTGAAGGAGGACAACATGTGCTCAATCCTTCAAAGCTTAATAATGTTAAAGAGGTTAGTTCTGAGTACCAATACATTTCATATTCTAATAGGACCATGCCAATGTTTCGAATTTATTTTTGAGTAGTTAATGAGATGTAAACATGGTCATGCTTGGTTGCTCAAAACTTCATTCTATATAATAATTTTCCATGAATCATGATATATTGAATTTATGACAGAAAGAAATTGAACTTTTCCTTTTTTTGTTTTGTTTTGTTTCAGAATGCAGTGTTGCTTGTTACCACCAGCAAAACTGAGTCTAATGCTATATACCATTTTCTTGGGATTTATCTTGTTGGCTTTCTTAGTTCCCTTGCTGCAGCTATCACTTACTTCATGTATACATGGTTCTTCCAAAAACCTTCTTCATTCCAAAGCTTTTCATTTGTTTGCATATGTGGAGCCTTCCATTGGATTCCATTTACTCTTACTGCATATGCTACCATGTTTTCTGATGTTCCATCAAATCCCTTTGCCTTTGCCATTTCTTTTACATGTGCATACTTGCTTCATGGTCTCATACTCACCTCTCTCACTTCTTCTTTGACTTTTTTACTCAAAAGTCAAAAGAAAACGCACTTCAAAACATGGCTTCAACAACAATTAATCCTTTCCTGCCACCTTAGATTTGCAAAGCTGCTCTCAGGAACAGAAGCTTTCTGTGTATATTTACGTCTTCTCGGTGCCAAAATTGGCAAACATTGTTCCATTAGAGCCATCAATCCAGTTTCAAACCCTGAGTTAATGTCCATTGGTGATGGTGTTCATCTCGGTGACTTTAGCCGCATAATCACCGGTTTCAATTATTCCAATGGATATGCTTGTGGAAAAGTAGAGGTTCAAGATAACTCAGTGGTTGGTAGTCAAAGCTTAATTCTCCCTGGTTCTCTTGTTGAAAAGAATGTCATTCTAGGTGCACTTTCTGTTGCTCCAATGAATTCTATACTCCATGAAGGTAGTGTTTACATCGGATCTCAAAGCCGAGTTACAATAAGGAACTCAAGAAATGCTAATTTTGATGAAAGAATAGAAGTGATGGACATGGACTACAAGAAAATAGTTGCAAATTTGGCAGCAAATTTAGCTGCAACAACTATGAATGCTAAAGCAAGATATTTTCATCGCATCGGTGTTAGTGGCAAAGGGCAGTTGAAAATATACAACAAAGTTGATGAAAGTATTCCAATGCACAAGATTTTTCACCCTGGAAAAAGCTACCCTATCATAGTAAGACATAGTAATAGTTTGAGTGCTGATGATGATGCAAGAATCGATGCGCGTGGTGCTGCTTTGAGGATACTTTCTGACGAACCTGCTAAAGATTCTTCTAATTCTCATCCTCCTACTCTCATTGATTTAACACTAAAAACAGGAAATGCATTCTATGCTCGAAATCTTGCTGATTTTGCGAGCTGGCTTGTGTGTGGACTAGCTGCAAGGGAAGAACTCGTGAAGGGCGCTCCACATGTTCGCAATGCAGTGTGGAATTCTCTCAGACATGCTGATTCATATGCTGAACTGCATTATTACTCAAACTATTGCAGGCTCATGAGGTTCCAAGATGGAAAACAAATGTATGTGAAATTCAAGTTAAGGCCTTATGACACAAGCATCAATGAAGACAAAGGTAAAGTTAATCCAACAGGGATTCTTCCACCAGAGACAGGTGCAATTCCTAGAGACGAAAACGATTCACGTCCTTTGCTTTTTCTTGCTAATGATTTTCAAAACCGTGTTAGTTCCACCAATGGAGTTTCTTATGTTTTCCAAATGCAACTAAGACCCGTGCCAGATGAAGAAGATGGCTGCGAGGTTGCGTTGGACTGTACTAAACCATGGGATGAAAATCAATTCCCTTTTATTGATGTTGGAGAGATTAACATCAATGAGAATCTTTCAATGGAAGATTCACAAAAACTTGAGTTCAATCCTTATCTCAGAAGCAATGAATTAGATGTGATTTCAGCTACTTCCAACACACAAAGTGCTTCAATTGATCATGGCCGTTCATTAATCTATGAGATTTGTCAGCACGTGCGCAATAAACAGCCACTCCCAGAAGCTTGGAGAAACCTCGTACAACAATCCAATGTTAAGGTTGACTTGTCCTGTTGTCCAATAGCATCATCATCATCATCATCATTGCCTGAAAAAGAACCATTGCTGAAGAAAGTGTCAACATTGACATTAGCAAGAACATGGTATCAAACACTATCAGCACTCTTCATTCAACCATTGCTACAAACATTTTTACCTTACATGGTGATTGGTTTATCAGTTTTCGTTCCTCTAAACTTGGTTTTTTATTTTAAGGATGTTAAGAAACATCAACTGCATTGGTTGCTTCCACTTTTTTGGATTCTCTCAGGTACTTTGGCTGCATTAGCATGTGTTATAGCCAAAAGGGTTCTTATTGGAAAAAGAAAAGTTGGTGAAACAATACCAATATGGAGTATGAAAATTGTGATGGATAGTACATGGCAAGCTATTAGAACATTGGTTGGTGATTATTTCATGGATATGACAAAAGGGTCATTTTTGTTTGTTATTTGGATGAAGTTGATGGGATCAGACATTGACATGGATGGTTATGTTGATAGCATGGGAGCAACGTTGAATCCTGAAATGGTGAAGATTGAGAGAGGAGGTTGTGTTGGAAGAGAGGCATTGTTGTTTGGACATATATATGAAGGTGATGAAGGAGGGATGGTGAAGTTTGGTGAAATCAAAATTGGTGAAGATGGTTTTGTTGGGAGTAGAGCTGTGGTTATGCCTGGTGTTCAAGTGGAGAATGAAGCTAATCTTGCTGCATTGTCTCTTGCCATGAAAGGAGAAATCATTAGATCAACATAGATAGATATACTATTAATTCACTTTTTGTACTATATATGTGTATATGATTATGGTGTATTTTTTTTTTCCTAGAATGAATTAGAATTTAAGTAGAGATGTATACATATCACATCATATAACTAGTTTGTTTTTTATGATAAATAAATGTTATGTCAAGCTTTTTAATGATGTGATGGGGTAGCATTTGTCACCACATAATAATGTAAGTCATTGTTGAATTATAAATATCTCTTAATCAATAAGAAGAATCTAATTATTATAAATAAATAAAAATAAGAAGAATCTAATGTAATTTGAGACAATATTCTAGTGCTATGCTTTATCAAAATTTAGGTGGGTTGAATTTAAAATTAGTGTGTGGATAACTCAATTATGGTGCTCTCAAATGATAGGCTCAAACACGGCTGTATTAATTCCGGTATTAAGGACTCGAATAAGTGAAGGGAAAATATGCTTTTTTCAACCCAAAGAATGACTAAAAATACAGAAAAATAATGCACTAGTTTTTCAAGTGCATTCATAGTATCCACAATAATTTGAGGATGTGGCAATATTTAAGTGACGTGTAGATGATGAAGTGAAAAATCATAGTAATGTCCAATTTAAGTTTAATTTTAAATTACTTAATTTGCATAATTTTTGAAAAAATAAATAAATAATTAAATTTTAAAAATTTATTTTGTTTTCTATAAAATTTCTGGAAAAAAATCAAAATTTTTTTATTATTATTTTTTGCTTTAAATATTTCTTAAAAAACATCAAAAAATTATTTACTTTGCTTATCTTTGCTTTAAAAAAAATTAATTTTAACATTAGCACGTAATTTTTTTCAATTTTTTAAATAAGGTAATTTAAAAAAAAGGTAAATAATTTTTTGTTACTTTTTTATTTTTGTTTTAAAATTTTAAAGCAAAATATAGTTATTTTAATTAAACTACTATTAAAAGACCCGTACGTTCGCACGTTCCAATATTTTAGTTTGAGATGCAATTGGTGTATTGTTTTTTTGGGTAAATCACAATTTTATTTTTTAAAAGTATAAATATTATCATTTCGGTCCTAAAAATAGCCAAATTAGTCATTAAATTATCAAAATATTCACTGAAAAATACAACTTACTATCATAAAAAATTCATCAAAGATACAATTTAGTGTCAAAATAATTTATGACCTTTATAACGTTAGGGGCCAAACACACTGATATTTTGATGATTCGAGAATTAATTTAGATTTTTAGCTGAGTCAGGGACTATAATGATAGTGTTTTATACTTTCAAGAACTAAAATTATGGTTTATCTAAAGTTTTTTTTATATATATATATTCAATGTATTATAATTGTTTTGATTTTTATGTAGGCGCTATTAAAAAGACAATAATTTTCGATAATTTTTTAATGACAAATCTTTATCTCGTGTATGATTTTAATAATAAATTATAATTAATATATTATAATTATTCTCAGTTTTATTTAGAAGATATAAAAAAATATGTGTCATATGTTATGTGTATTTATTATATTTATCATTAATAAATATTTGTCGTATATTTTTTTATGTATCAATGATAAATATTTGTACAATAGTTTTTTAAAAAATTGATCAATGACAAATACATGTCCCGTGTTTTTTTATGTATTAATGGCAAATATTTGTCTCATAATTTTTTTATATTTATTGGTGACCAATATTTGTCACGAATTTTTTTGTATATTAGTGAAAAATATTTGTCTCGTATTATTTTATATTTATCAATGATAAATATTTATTTTTTGTGGTTTTTTTAATATTTATCAGTGACAAATATTTGTCTCATATTTTTTTAATATTTTATCAGTGATAAATATTTGTCTCGTGTTTTTTTTTTATTTCTGAAAAATATT
The DNA here is from genome assembly GCA_037974295.1 of Cicer cuneatum. NCBI lineage: Eukaryota > Viridiplantae > Streptophyta > Magnoliopsida > Fabales > Fabaceae > Cicer > Cicer cuneatum. Next base: position 66,505,402 of record JBBPBO010001984.1, on the reverse strand, counting down.
TGTCCCATGCAGTTCTCATGTATCATATTTTTTTGTTATTTTATTATATTTATTAGTGACAAATATAGATCATGTATTTTTTATGAATCAAAAAACATATATTTGTCTTGTGCTTTATTATATTTATCAATAATAAATACCTATCTTGTATTTTATATATATATTCTATATTTTTTTTATATTTATCAGTGATAAATATATATCATGTATGTTTAATGTATCAATGACATATATTTATGATGTGTTATTTTATATTTATCAATTATAAATATTTATATCATATTTATCTATATTTAATAATGATTAATATCTATCTCGTATTTTATTTTATATTTATCATTGACAAACATGTTTCTCGTATTTTTGTATGTGTCAATGAAAAATATTTGTATCATTTTTGTATATTGATGTATGAAAAATCATAGTTAGTATATTATAATTGTTCTCATTTTCCTTACAAATATTTATTTCGTGTGTTTTTTAATATTTTTCAACAACAAATATGTGCCCCGTATATTTATATATTTTATTGGTTACAAATATTTGTCCTGTATTTTTATGTTTATCAATGATAAATATTTGTCTCATGTTAATTTTATATATTAAGAACAATGATTCTTCTCAAATATTTTAATATCTATAATTGACAAACGTGTCCCATTTTTTTATTTATCAATGACAAATATGTGTTCCTTGTGTTTTTTTTATATTTATGAGTGATAAATATTTATCTCATAATTTTTTTATATTTATCTCATAATTTTTTATATTTATCAGTGACAAATATGTTTCTCGTATATTTTTAATGTATCAATATATATTTATCCAATTTTTTATATTTATTGGTGATAAATATTTGTCTCGTGTTTTTCATAATTGGTTAATATTTATCGCGTAATTTTATACTTATCAGTGATAAATATTTATCATTTTTTTTATATTTATCATTCACAAATCTATAATTCAATATAAATGACAAAAAAATTGTCTTTCTTATAGGCAAAATACCTTATGTGGTCCTTTAACTTAATTTCGAGTAACAATTCAGTCTTTTAACTTTTTTTCTAATTTGATACTTTATTTAATTATGTCTTTAAATGTCAACAATTTTTTTTTTAATAGAAACTCATAAACTCATCATCATCTTAAAAAAACCGATAAAATGCATTATCGATTTCAAGAAAATTCATATATTTATTAAATGAACTCATATTTTTATCTCAAACAACATCAAATAAAGAACTCACACTTTAAGATTTGATCCCCAAATAACCAAAACAATATATTCTTCTTCGTTCTATCATTCTCCAAATCAAATATTTAACCTTAATCTTAAAACGTGACTTCATTATTTGGTAGATTTGATGTTGTTGTTGTGGTTGGAGATTAAAATATGAGTGTTTTTGAAGATTTGAGTTATGAATTTAATGAAAATGTAGATTTTGTTGAAAATGATTACTAATTTTCTGAGTTTTATTTTAAGATGGTGATGAATTTTATGCATTTATGTAAAAAAGGAAAACATTGTTGACATTTTAAAACATAAAAGACCAAATTATCAGTTAAAATTAAATCAAGAATCAAATCAAGAAGAAAATGATAAATAACTGAATTGTTACAGAAATTAAGTTAAGAGATCGCATGAGATATTTTGCATTTTTTATATTTACCAATTATAAATATTTATCACATGTTTTTTTTTATATTTATCAGTAATAAATATGTATCCCGTGTTTATTTTAAATTTATCTATGATAAATATGTATCTCATATTTTTGTATATCAGTGATAAATATGTATTCCGTAATTTTTTTCATATTCATTGGGGACAAATATTGATCACGTATGTTTATTATATCAATGATAAAGATTTTTTCCGTGCTTTATAAATATCTATATGTGACAAACATGTGTCTCGTATTTTTTATGTCTCAATAACAAATATTTGTCTCGGGTTTTTTATAAGTGATTAACACTTATTGTGTAATTTATATATCAATCAGTGACAAATATTTATCTATTTTTTATATTTATCACTCACAAATCTATAATTCAATATATATGACAAAAATTTGCCTCGCATTTTTTAAATTTATCGGATATAAATATTTATCTTATGTTTTTTTTTATATTTTTAGTGATAAATATTTATCTCGTATTGTTTTTTTGTTTATCAATGAAAAGTATTTGTCATATGTTTTTTCTTCATATTTATCAATGATAAATATGTATTATTTGTTTTACATATATTATTGGTGACAAATATGAAAATGTGTAAGATCTATATTTTTTATGAAGACAAAATACTATGTATAAAGATCAAGATGCAAGCTCAAAGTGAAATCAACATTCAAGTCATCTATTAGGAAACTTAGATTTTAAGGTACTTGATAAAAATCCAAATACATTTCAAATACAATTATATGAGAACCTTTGTATTTTAGCATATGCATCAAAATAATTTTCAAAGTGTCAAAAATGCATAAACTATATTTGAAAATCAAGTTTTTGGCTAATATCAAAGTTGTATTCGACTACATATATGTGTAGCCGAATACAAATGAAGTCAGTAGCAAAAACTAGACATCTGTATTCGACTGCAGCATCTCGTAGCCGAATACAAAATCAAGTCATTGGTAAAATTCATTGTCTCGTATTCAAATACAAGGTTTTCGTATTGGAATATGACGCTGAAATTTTGAATAAAAATTGAACGTTACATAAGTGTATTCGAATACGCATAAGCTGTATTATAATACAAGTGCGAATCAATGCAATTTTTTAGTTCATATCTCATATGGATCATTGCATAAGTTCATCAAAACTTATAGGAACAATTGCCACTGATCTGAAGTGTTGTCTATGGAGTATAAATATCTCATAACTTCAGTTCTAAACTAATCAATCCTACTACCAACTTTGAACAACTTGCTGAAATATTTTGTGAACTTTTGAAAATTATATTTTCATACTTCAAGTACATGATCTACATTTTCATATCATTGAGAAATGTTCTCTATTGTACTTGAAAGTATATTGGATTTTTATCGTTGTAAAAATTGTTATATCCTGTTGTTCTGAATTAAGAACATTGTTGTAAAAAATAATTGAAGTTATTGTATGAAGAAAGTGGTGTATTTTCTTCAAGTGTTGTAAACTAAGATAGTGGTGTGCTATCTTAGGCAGAGTGTTAGGAATTTATAACTAAAGTCTTAGTGTTAGACTTGTACTTATTTTAACAAATAGTAGAAAATCTCTTGTGGTGTGCAAGAGGACTGGATGTACCCTTGGTTGTAAGGGGAATCAGGATAAATTTCTGTGTGCTTTACTTTATGTCATTTACAAGCTTTCATACACTAACACAACCAGAAAAATAATTCACAAAACTCTAAAAACCAGAAAAGTTTATTAAACACCTAATTCACCTCCCCTCTCAGGTGCGCCTCTGTACTTACAATTGGCATCAGAGCAGGTTCTGGAAATTTGCTCCTCGATTCATGACTTCCGCACAACCTATTTTTAGATATGGTGGTAGCAGCAACAAACCACCTTGTTTTGTTGGTGAGCATTATGATTTTTGGAAAATACGCATGCATGCATACCTTGAGACACAAGGAGATGACATATGGGAGGCTATAGAAAATGGTCCATATATTCCAACAACGATCATCCAATAAAGAGGAAATAAAGATAAAAGTCTCATGGACAAATGATGAAAAGAGAAAAGTACTGTTTGACAAGAAAGTCAAAAATATGTTACAATCGGCATTAGGAATGAACGAATTCTTTCGTATATCTCACTGCAAAACAGCCAAAGAAATATGAGGTACTCTTGAAGTACCCCATGAAGGAACAATTGAGGTAAAACGTTCAAAGTTAAACACTTTGTCTCAAGAATATGAAATGTTTAGAACGCAGCCAAGAGAACCTATTCTAAGAATGCAGAAAAGATTCTCTCACTTAACAAATCACTTGACGTCACTTGGCAAAAGCTTCACTAATGATGAATTGAACCTAAAGGTTCTAAGATCATTAACTAGAGCATGGCAGCCTGAAGTGACAGCAATATCTGAAAAGAAAAGCTTATCAACTTAAGATCATACTCTTTGAAGTCAAATATATTGTTGTCATAAAATACTTTTGTTAACATCAAAACTCTAAATGTAAAATCAACTTAGTTCCAAAGATAGTCGATATGTCTACCTGTTGACAACGTTAACACAAAGAGTGCACCCAAAAAAGGAAAAAATAAGGTATCAAAAAGAGATAAATCAACCAAGCGTGATTCATCTTAGTGGGAATATGTGGATGCAAGTGTTCGATGCAGTGACACAAATGTATGAAGCAATATAACATATAGTAAAGTACAACAACCTCGATCATCAGTCAAAAAGATCACACCTCGACCATCAGTCAGCAAGGTTCAACAACCAAGAGTTCTTCTCTTCAATGATTGGTTGTCGGTTGAAATTCATAAATTCATATATGACATTATTGATATCCTGCAGTTGCAGCTTTACTTGGAATGAGTGAGAACTCTTGGGCATTCATTCATCAACAGTGTGTGGTAAAGTTTCAAGAATTCATGTCTCATTACGAGATAATATATGGTGGAGGAAATTTTGTTCAAAAATTTATACACATTGTATATGTTGAACAAGTTGCAACTATGGATAATTGGATGACACTTCCAGAAATGGGATATGTGATTGTTTCGAAATTTAACTTGGTTTTTGTCATATTATCATTTAACCAATTGCAAACATTTTTTCCACTTAGAAGTCCACCACTAACATCTATGTCAGATCATCGTATGATTGTTATTGCATTTGTTTAGAATTGTCATTTCGTACAAGTATTAATTGTGATATTTAATTTCATTTTATCAACTTAGTCAGATTCTCCTATACCACCAACAAGTAATTTGTGGAAAAAATATTGCAATGAAGAAGCACAACGATGAGAGTTTATTTACAATGGTCGTATGCAACATTGGTTGTAGATATTCCCACAAACTATAAATGAAACTATTGTAAACTGAATAGTTGATATTTAATATTGTATGAATTCAAATATAACGATTGTTGTAAACTGTCAAAATCAGTATTACACAAATCCAAAATATTTTACATAACCATAATATTCCAAAAATAATATATATCCAAAATAATGTCTAAGTCCCTCTATGTCTCCTATGATATGGTACTACGTTTTTCCAATCTCTACCACCACCCCTTTGCGTTTGCAACATCAAAATTAACTCATTGACATGTGTGATGTCATCAGGTAATACCAATTGTCGACCAAGAAGCTCTTCTGCAATTTATATTGTTCAACACTACATTATAAAATACATTAATCAATTTAGTTAAAAAAAATATATATGACTAATTAATTTAGTTATGTCATAAATTTGAAATAATTTACCGTTATTTCAACTGGATCATGATCATCGTCGGCAGGTTCTGCAACCAAAGGAGCTACATGGACTGGTTCTCTATGAATGATGTATGGATGAGAAATCCGGTGAAACCACTTCATGTAAACGTTCATGCAGTCTACAGGTCCCTGTACAACCACGCTAACATCAACTACATGCACAACATATTGCATAAACATTATGTTCATTTCCTCTGGTGTGGTCGTCTGACCTACTATCTCCAAAGGTGAACCTGGAATGGTTTGAACATGTTTGTATTGACGCAATACCCTATCTGACATATGAGCATACATCTTCGGACCCCAGCATATCCACCCTCTAAATAATGAAACATCCTCAAATGGTCGCTTCACTCGATGCTCTTCGTAGGGTATCCAACATATCTCATCAACATCAATCTCGTCAAGAGCTTTCCTAAATGGAACAACCAAACCCTTATCCCTCTTTGGCTTCCATTGAAGTGCTCTAAGGTTGTCATCCATATATCTAGGAGAGAGTCTACAACTATATACACATATTGTCTAGAAATGCTCATAGACCCAAGCCTGAACATATAAAATAACATATCATTAGTTTAGAATTAATAATAGAAATTAGAGAAAATAAACAACCATAGAGTTTATCTATAACAGTGTCAGATACCCTAAAACCGTTCTGGTCTGATGCATACTCGCTTCTCGGAGATTGTCATATAGGTAAGCAAGAGCAACAACACCTCATGCATATCCCCCTACATGAATTGAGGTCTCAGAAGCAGTCTAGATAGGCAACGCTAATTGCGAAGACACTCTTGTCACTGAACAGGGTGCAACCAACCAAAAAAAAAAGAAATGCTTTCACAGCCATCTGTCAATGCTGGTCATGACAGCGCTGATAGTATACTTCAAGTAACCAACTAAACCGAATTGTGGATATTCGTGTGACATTAAACTCAGCATAAGCATCAACATCACTAACTCCGAGAAGTTCAGCCAATATATATGCATCGTCATCCTTGTTAAATACATTAACACTGAATAATGCACCGCTGATGGGTATATGCAGCAGAGAGGAGACATCAACTAGAGTAATCGTCAGTTCCCCAACTGGAAGATGGAAGTTGTTGGTGTCTCGATGTCACCTCTCTACGAAAGCAGAAATAATCTCTTTGTCGATCATTTCGTAACTTGCATTTTAGCAACAAATATAATCCCGAGCTTTTAACCAATTGCTCAACCTCCTGATATTCAATCACAACTTCTTTTAATTTTTTTCCATTGCTAAACACCTTTAATTCCCCACGATCCTAAAATAAATTAAGGGAAAAAATATAAGTTAAAACACATTACGATAACAAGTATTAAAAATTTAATTTGATCGAGAAAATTATCACGCCATCCCAAATTCAAGTCGCCACATGATCATCGAATGTCATAAGGAAAAATCTGTAAACCGACCCACCAGGATATCCATCAGCATGTGGAGGTTCATATGTGTGCTCTGGTTGGGCTTTTTCCCGTCGGGTCTCTTGTTGCTCTTCTTGTTGAGTCTCATCTTCCTGTTGGGCCTCTTGTTGCGATTGCTGCTGCTCCTCAACACGTTGATCCTGTGCAGAAGCGGTTGGTCTAACACGACGACCCTCATAATTGGAAGTACCTTATTAGCAGTATCATTAATTATAACTCGACATGCTTTGTCGATAAACATAGTGTGCACCATATCTATAAAACCATATCATAATCAAAGTCAGTAAGTTCAGATACCTACGTGAACTCAGTTTGCGTACGCAAACTCAGCAAACCCATAAACCTACGTGAACTCAGCAAACCCAGAAACCTACGTGAACTTAGTTCACGTAGGTTTATAGGTTTGATGCATTTGTGTGAGCAAACTGAGTTCACACAGGTTTCTGGGTTTGCGTTTCAGCAAAACATTTATACATGAAATCAACAACAACAAAACTACATTTTGGAAAGAAAAAAAAAACAACAACAACAAGATTGATGCATACCTAATGTAAATGAGAGACAATGAGGATGATTGAAGATGTCGAACTTGTTAAAAAGGAGAAGGAGGTGTAAGAGAAAATGATGAATATGAGTGAGGTAGAAGATGGAGATTGAGAGATGTTAAAATTGAAGATGAAGATAGAATGAGAGGTTATGGTTAAAAATTTAATAAATAGATAATGACATTTTGGGTATTTTGTTTTTAAAAAAAAATTTGAGGGTTATGGATAGCAAAATTGAATATTATATAGTATAATTCTTTAAAATTTCATAAAAGTTATACCAACAAATTTAATAAAAACACTCGTGATTCATTGATACATCACCAATCTAGAGTGTCTAATTAACAATTGAAAAACTTTATTTGACAATAACAATTAAAAAAAAAAAAACCTTAAAAAGTTAAAGTTTAGAATAAGAGACCCTGCAACTTGTAGGAATATCTACAATAATTTCAACGAGAATAAAGAGATCAACCAAATATTTAACACTATTTTAGGTGGTAGCCTGGTCATTATCAATGAAGTAATTTTAAACTTTTTTTAAGGCAATTATAAGCCTTTTTTAAATGAAATTTGACTGGCCTAATTTAACTTTTATTTAATTTTTGTCTGACTGAAGATTATATATAGTTTATATAATAAAATCTAATTCAGAAAAATAATGTAACAAAAAAAGACAATGTATAATAACATTAATATGACTAAAATACATTGTTTTTTAAGCAGTCTAAATATATTGTGTTTGTATACCTTTATTTAAAAATATTTTATTGTGTTAATCTAAATATACTGTAATTTTTCATCATATATTTCTTTTTGCTATAATTTAGTTTTTTTACAAGTGCATGTCATGATATGTTTATCTAATATAATTTAATTTATATATTTCCTCATCGTAAAAATATTTTAGTCATCCATTTATTAATATGTAGTTTTAAATTCACTAAATATAATATTAAAATAGTATTGTATTTATTTACACATAACGTATAGAAATTAAATAATATGTAGTATTAAATTAAATTAGACTAATTTAAATACAGAATAATAAATAAGAGAATAACTAAATAAATTGTCAATATAGTAATAGTTTGTTATTGTACCAGAAATGTTGTTTCCTTATTATAAAAATGTTATTTTTATTTTTAAGTCATAATTTAATTGACAAATATCAATATTGTTAAATTGAACATAATATTTTAAGGTAAAACTGAGGATCTTATAATTGTATCTGAGTTTTTAGTAGTATTTTTAATCTCTCTACGTAATTTTTTTTATTTTTTATTTTCTTAAGTGTATAGAGTTCAACTGACATTTAATATTTTATTTTTCATTTTGCTTTTTTTTTTTTTTGTT
>JBBPBO010001984.1:66387001-66496486 GCA_037974295.1 Cicer cuneatum | reverse complement strand
TTTGTTTTCCCTCTTTTTTATTAATGCAATTTTAAATTATAGAAAGAAACAAATTGGTTGGGGAGTGTTTTTAATTTTTATGACTACAATTATTATTAATTATCGGCAGAAAAATAAATATTAATTTATTTATGTGTTTAGTACTTAACCTCACATATATTAAGCTTCCAAGAGTGAAAATTTTCAGATTTTAATCCTACGTTTATTAATGTCGTTGTAACCACTAATTGAGTTATGCTTATAGAATTGTACCTTTTTACATTGTGTTTTAGTTGTATATATTTTCTATTGTGTTTTTATTGTATAATGTTCATTTTAATTTAACTTGTTTGCTTTTTGTTTTGTGGAATGTTTGCTTGATATCAATGTCATATAAATTTATTTAAATTTTAGTTTTTTTTTTATAAATTAAAGATGAAGAGATGATGTCCCAAATTTAAATTTTAGTTTTAATATATATTTTATATTTTTAAATAATAATTTAATTTCAGAAAAGAATCGTTTTTTTATAGTAAAATAACTAAATTGTAAAAGATAAAATTGTACAGAAAAAGATCCGATAAAAATTGGTAATTGCCTTTGAAATTTTATTTAACTATAGTATAAATGTTAATTTAAAAATGCACATTATTGTTAAGGATATATTTATAAATAAAAATGTCCGACTAAAATTGATAATCAATCCTAATTACTTTTAAAGTTATATTATATTATCATATAGATTTCCTTTTTCTTTTCCATGGTACCAAAAAATATTATGGTATGTATTTATATTTAAATGATACTATGTCTTTTCAAATAAATTATATATATTTTTTATATGAAAAAAATAATTATCAAATGATATTGTAGACCCAAAAGGAATAAAGTTGAGTGATTGAGGGCTAAGGTACACACTATACATGAATTTGGAGTAATGTATGGAATCTTCATATTCAATACTAACATTTTTTTTAAAGCTCAAAAATATTTTCTGTTTTTCTCTGTCCTCTCTCTCTCTCTTTTAACTATTTATCTAAAGCATCACCGAAATGAATTGAATTAAAAAAATTGGGGTCAATTTGGGTCGCAAAATCAAAACCCTTTTTGGGTTCTTATGATTTATTGGTGAATTCGTCATCGTCGTCATCTTCATCAACAATAAAAATAAAATAAAACGCAGCGTACCCAGAACGAATCGTATCCAAAAGTTCATTTTTTTGTGAGTGAAATTTGCAAATTTCTCCTTCGTGTAATCTATCGCACCAATTTTCATAGATGGGTGAAATTGAAGAAATTGGAGCTGATGTTTGGTATGTGTCGAAAGTTCTTCAATTTAGTTTTTTATTTTTTATTTATGCGACGTGTTTCTTGATTCTCTTTTTTTTTTTAGTTTTTTTTTTCAATGATTTATTTTATTTTTGGATAATTGTAGCTTTGCTCCATGAATTTTATCTGATGTTATTAATTTTTGACTTTGTTGGATTGTGTCTGTGTGTTGTTGAGATTAATCCTATAGAAATTTTCAACAATTTTCAATTTGATTGATGATTCGAACTACTGTGCAATAATTTTACCGATGAATCTAATCAATCTGTTATAACTTTTGTGTGAAATCTTTGGGAACTTTGATCTTGTTAAATTGGTAAAGATGTTTGTCTCTTGTCTTATGTTGCACCAACACTTCTGATAAAAGACGTGTCTCGATATGTCAGTGTCCGACTTTGCTGACACGGTATTGACACCTTGATTACATTCAATTAATTAATTTTTTCAAATTATTATCAGTAGCGTGTCCCGTGTCAGTATCCGTGCTTCATAGCTCTCGTCTGGTCTTTAGGGTTGAAATATAAGAATTAAAGTTTAACTGTTAATTAGTTAAATAGTTTGCATTTTAATATGTTTAATGTTTCAATAATCATTTAGAATATGCAAGTTTATCTTTTGTATCTTTGGAGGCCAATTCGACCTATTCTTTAAGTTCAAAGTATGTGCCATTTTCTTTTATTTGATAGATTTTTATTAGCAATCAAGTTTAGAGAACTTGTTATATATTGATTGGAGCATGTTCTGATTAATGGTGTTGTGCCGAACCACAGCTCAGATATAGATGTTGACGATATTAGATATCACAATATTGCGGAGAAAGATGTCAGCGATGAAGAGATTGAACCAGAAGATTTGGAGAGGCGGATGTGGAAGGATCGTATCAAACTCAAAAGGCTCAAGGAAAAACAAAAGCTTGCGGCACAGCAAGCTGCCGAGAAGCAAAAGCCAAGGCAGTCAACTGACCAAGCTCGCAGAAAGAAAATGTCAAGGGCGCAAGATGGGATTCTTAAGTATATGCTGAAGCTTATGGAAGTCTGCAAAGCACGTGGATTTGTGTATGGAATCATTCCTGAGAAGGGAAAGCCTGTTAGTGGTTCTTCAGATAACATTAGAGCTTGGTGGAAAGAAAGGGTGAAATTCGATAAGAACGGCCCTGCAGCCATAGCCAAGTACGAAGCAGAGTGTCTTGCTATGAGCGAGGCTGATAATAACCGAAACGGGAACTCTCAGAGCATGCTTCAAGACCTGCAAGATGCAACGCTTGGGTCACTCTTATCTTCTTTGATGCAACATTGTGATCCTCCTCAGAGGAAATATCCGTTGGAAAAGGGTATTCCTCCGCCTTGGTGGCCAACTGGGAACGAAGATTGGTGGTCACATTTGAATTTACCTCATGGTCAGAGTCCTCCATATAAGAAGCCACATGATTTGAAGAAGATGTGGAAAGTGGGAGTGCTAACTGCTGTTATAAAGCACATGTCGCCTGATATTGTGAAAATAAGGAGGCACGTCCGCCAATCAAAATGCTTGCAAGACAAGATGACAGCGAAGGAAAGTTCGATTTGGTTAGGTGTATTAAGTCGAGAAGAAGCTCTCATTAGGCAGCCAAGTAGTGATAATGGTACGTCTGGAATAACCGAAATGCCACCTGGTGTTCCCGTTGAGAATAAGCAAGCTGCTGCTAGCAGTGCTAGCAACTATGATGTTGACGGTATCACTGATGATGGTGTTGGTTCTGTTTCTTCTAAAGAAGACAGAAGCAATCAGTTTATGGATACCGAACCATCAGATAACTCGCGCAGGAATCCTGTTCAAGATACAGATCAAGCTAAGAAGCAACCTAGAAAGAAAAGATCTCGTTCGAAGTCAAGCGCAACTGACAAATTACCAGCACAATCTGACAATGAAATTTTGCATGTTGAACCTAGAAGCAAACTGCCAAATATGAACGAGACAGAAGCACAAGTTGTCGGACTCCAGATTCCTCATGAAAATGAACAGGGCAACGGGACAGATTCTGTTTTGATATCACCGGACAAAGGACACGAGGTGCCAGCTCAGCTACCAGCATCTGAGTTTGATCATTACTCTTATCTGCATGCAAACAATATGATATCCTCAGAAAATGTGTATATGAGTGGAAGGCCATTGCACTATCCTCAGTTGCAAAACCCCAACATGTCCGACATGCCGCACGAAGCTGCTTATAATATTTACAATCCAGTGGCTGGATATGGTCCTAGTCACGACAGGCAGCATTTGCAGCCCGGAAACAGTGAACCAATTAGGCCGGAGAATGCTGCAATATCTATGCCTGCAGGTGCAGCACAAATGAAAGGTGATGAAATTAATGGAGGAGACTTGAATTATTTCGGCAAAGACGCGTTCCAAAATGAGCTCGATCGCCCTATAGATCCCTTCTTTGGCTCGCCAATCAGTAACTTGTCATTTGATTTTGGAGGACTTAACAGTCCACCATTCCATTTAGATGATTTCTTGGGTGATGATGAAATGATCCAATACTTCGGAGCATAGAAGATTATTATTGGAACTAGTGACTCAACAGAAGCTGTAAGTGCTATTCTTCTCTCAAATTGTTATATGTTTGGAAGTCTATGTTTTATTGCAAAATTGAGTCTCTATGTGTAAAATTGATTTTGACATGTCTAGATATCTCAAATACAACTGATTTTGTCTTGAGAATTGATTATAAGAAATTCTTGCCTCAAATTTATAGTTCAACTCATTTTTCTATGAATGTATCTAAACATAAATTATTTTATATTCAACGTGATTTTTCGCAATAATCAATTTTTAGTGTGCAAATATGACTTTTTTTTGTTTCACCCTTTTTCCAGGGACTACAGAAATTCCAGCGCTCGTTGTTAAAATGGGTGAAAGGTTCAAAGATTGATATTAACGTTTATGCAGTTTGAGGCGGAAAGGTATAATAATGTTAACATTGATGAGAAGTCTTAAATTTGCGGAGCTTGAAGAACCGAATGAATTGTAGTATGAATTTTGTTTAATTAATTATTACCCCATTACCATATCAATATATGTTTTGGGGTCTCATGTAAATGCGTTATTTGTTGGGTTGGTTGAACTACACATGAATATTTTTAGGTTAATTTCTTTGGGATAGGGTTGCTTCAATGCTTCTAATTTTAATAAATTATCGGTCTTTGTGGTTTTATGCTGCCTTTCCTATATGTCTTTGCGGTCTTTTATGCTGTTTTTCCTATATGTCCTATATATATATATATATATATATATCATAGAGTTACTCTTGAAGTTGACAAAAGTATATTCATTTTAGTTTTAGAGAAATTCAAAAATTGTGTGTTTTCAATATTGTAGTGTGAGGCTAATGATAGACTTAGATATTCCTTTCGCCATTTGTACCAACCAAAAACAAATAAAATTTGTTAATTTCTTTGATTTCAAAAAATACTAGTATTTAATATATTGTGTTAGATCCTGTTCGAGTATACTAGTATTTCACACGAAGTTTGGTCAGTCAAATAGATAATGGAATTTTCCAAATTGCACTATATAAAGGATACTGATCAATGAAGTTTAAATAATTGATTTGTGATTTAGAAAGTGTCATTAAATCTGTTTATATATTGAATCACAAAATTTGAGATTTTTTCTTATATTTAAAATTGAGGTAGTAAATGTCATTGTCTAATTCAAAGATGAGCACGATTGTTCTTCGATTCATCGTACTCCTCGCATTAATTGAAGATTTTAGTCCACCATGGTAAGTGGTCCAATGTGGATCAACCTATGCAAACAATATATTATCATCATATAAGTGCTTTTGTTTTATCAAATTTATCAAAACTCCCCCTACCCTACAATTATAGAAATCCTTGTCTTTTTTTCTCTAAGCTTTTGTGGTTTTACCCTTCTCTCCCCCTCCCATCTCCTCCACATTTGCATCTATAGCTATATCTTTTTTTATCGTTCATTTATAACCCTTAATGTCATCATCAAACTGCGTTGTTGCCCGCATCTCGTCCTGTTGGGACCTCTCCTCGTAATCTATGGTCTTGTTGTGTGATTGATCTTCGTCGCAATATATAATAGTTGATGTTGATAAATGGGACACTCGTACTTTTGTGATGAACCATTGTAAGCGGTGGACATGAGTGTATCACAAACATTTATTTGTTTGGCTTTTGAAGTAATTAAGATTTAAGTCGAATATTTAATAATTTAACGGTTATAATTCATTGATTATAAATATTTTTATATTGACCGTATATATAAATTAAATTCAAATTATTTTAATTTATATAATTCAATGAGGATAAAGTTTCATATTTCCAAATTAAAGTAATTTAAAAAAAATATACATCAATTCATCGTATCTCCATTTTTAACTAACAAAATCTATCCACATAAAATTGTTATGTATGGGGAATTGAATCTGTAAGCTTCACTCAAACCTATATGATTAAAAACAATTTCGCATGATAAACCAAATTTGTACTACAAATATAACTAAATCGTACATAAGACTTGAACAAGAAAAAAAAAATTTGCAAACAGCTTGAAATGTTTCTTTACGTGGTCTTTTTTTTTTTGTTACATTCTTAACATAGCATGTGCTCCACCGTTAACGTTAAAGGAGAAAGAAAAAAAAAGCAAGTTTTGTACAGTGAAAGCAAAATAGATAACATCTGAAACAATAGATTACAAGTTGGAAATACAAGTGATGACACTTTGGTGACCGATGCATTTCTTCATTCTAACAGTGAATGAAATAAATACATAAAGTGAAATCAAGTATGAGTGTGTTATAACAAAATTCGTATGAGTAAACTCAGGAGCAAGAAATAGTATTATACAACATTTACAAACCAAACTTTTTTGGTCTCAAGAATGTGGTAGAACCCTTTTTTAAACCTGGCATGGAAATCTGCTGCTGATTCTTAGCCATCTTTTCCTTCTCCCTCTGTTTACTTTCTCTCTCAAACTCTGCTTGCGCCTTCTTTAAATTCTCCATCTCCTCCTCCATGGCCGTTTTCTCTTGTTTCTGTTTCTTTTTATGCTCCAGTAGTGATGTATCAGACTCCTTCACAGAGAAAAACATGGGTCCCAGCTCGGCGAGCCAATGGGGCTCCACCGCTGTGGCGCACTGCATGTACTCCTTCGTGGTAAGGATCAACTCGTGATAAACCACATAATCGGGAGTGCAACCCATCCCATAGAGAGCACTACTGGGGTGTAGATGGCATGGCATCCCATTCCGGGAGTTAACATACTCCCCAACACCCTTTAATCTTGCTGAATTGTGGAAGTACGCAGAACAAATTGCTTTTCTGACGACGTCTGTATCAGGAAAACATGTAGTTAAGGGAATTTTTAGAGTCTTGAGAATATCAAGCAGCTGGGATCTCACTTCTCTTGCCTTTCTTAGACCTTTAACATGCAAATAATGGTCATTACACCAATCACCTCTGTAATCGTGTTGTTTCCATTGCTGATAAACATTGTAAAGGGTTAAATGATCGGATTCCGGCACAAAAAATCTTTCCCGTGCAGCATCACTCTCCTCTGCTCGGTCTTTTGGCCTAAAGAAAACAGATGGTACTGAAAGCATGGAAACAATTGTCAGAACCTCCTCGAGACACCCCAACTGTTCACCCATCAAAAGCATCTTAGCAAGCGGAGGATCCAACGGAAACTCAACCATTTTCCAGCCAAGATCAGTCAATCCCCCGACATTGTTAAGGGCACCCAACACCCACAACTGGTACATAGAATTGAGAATATTATCCTGTGGAGGTGGATCCATGAAATCAAAATCAAGTAAATTTTCAACTTTAAGAGATTTCAGTAACAAGACCACATTGCCAAGGTTAGTCCTCTGAATCTCTGGAACAGGACTGGCCAACATTTCATTTAGGTATGCACTCTCTGTATACAACCGATAGCATGTACCAGGGCCAGTTCTACCAGCTCGACCAGCACGCTGATCAGCAGCAGCACGGCTAACAGGGAAGACTTGGAGAGCATCCATGCCCATCCTAGGGTTGTACACCTTCATTTTACCATAGCCTGTGTCTATGACATAGAAGATACCATCCACAGTCAATGATGTCTCAGCAATATTAGTCGCCACAATGCATTTGCGAGCACCATCTTCAGCTTTCTGGAATATCTTTGCTTGCAAGTCAGCAGGAAGCTGAGAATATATGGGAAGAATCAAAAGCTTGGGGACTTCTTTCTTTGAAGATGAAACCATCTGCTCCATTCTTTCAGCAAGAGAATAGCAAGCTGCCTCAATCTCATCTTGGCCAGTCATAAAGATAAGGATGTCACCAGGAGGGCTGGTTATGTGAATTGTCATAGCCTGCTTCACTGCACCTTCAACGTAATCTTCACATGGAGTTTTACTCCATAATATGTTGACAGGAAATGTTCTCCCAGGAATATGAAAAATTGGAACACTGCAAAGATGCATCAATTAGATTGAAGTTTGAACTAAACGTAAGTTATTAACGCGAACAAGAAAGAAAGCTAGATGAGGAATTAACATTACCTTCCAAAGAAATTTGAAAATTTCTGTGCATTCAGAGTCGCTGATGTGACAATCAGCTTGAAATCACGGCGTTGGGCTACAACTTTCTTCAATATTCCAAAAAGGACATCTGTGCTTAATGATCTTTCATGGGCTTCGTCCATCACAATAATCCTGAAATAGTTTCAAACCCAATGATTGGTAACATAATAACATTGTCTTTATTTCAGACAAACAATGAGACATGTAGAGGGGATTTGTCAATACCATACCTATACTTGTCTAAATCAGAGTCTTTAAGTGTTTCCCGTAGAAGTACCCCATCTGTCATGTACTGAAAAATTTAACCGCTAAAGTTTAGAGTAAAGCACAAAAAAGTTTATGATTAATGTGGCCACATTATTACAATGCTTGTCCACCACATGAATACTCTAAATAAAGCTGTTCACCTTTATTATGGTCTTTGGTCCCGTCACATCCTCAAAACGTATAGCATAACCAACTTTATCGCCCAACTCTGTGTCCATCTCTTCGCTAACTCTCTTGGCAACACTCATAGCTGCCACACGCCTTGGTTGGGTGCAACCTACTATTCCACCTATAGTATAGCCATCCTCGTGTAGATACTGTTCAGAAACACAAATGTCAAATTCCATCTTGATGAACATTGTAACTTATCTTTCAACACATAATAACATGTGCTTTTAATCTGTTTTTTCTCCTTTCTTGATTGGATAACATAATTTAATAATATAAATCACAAAGAAAACGACGACAAAAACCTGTGTCAATTGGGTTGTCTTTCCTGAACCAGTTTCTCCAACTACTACCACCACCTGATTTTCACGGATCACCTACGCATCATAAATAAAAATATTGTTGCAATAACTCAATGAGCAAGTGTGTTTTAATCAGAAAATCAAAGTGGAAACAACCAAATGTATACATATTGTGAAAAGAAAAGAGAAATCCACACAGGCAGATAAAAATGCGAAGTTCCATTATTCAGATGCATAACTAACAAATGAAAGAAAGAAAAGGGACTTGGTCTTGTATATATCATAATCAAAAAATGACAAATGTAGCGATCAAACAATGCAGTACTTGATGACTAGGACAAAAAAGAATAAAACTGAGCGGAAATACCCAAAATACAGATGGATCAGAAATGCAGTACTTGATTACTAATGTATTGGATGTTCCTAATTTTCAACATTCAGACTGATTGATTGTGATATTTTGTGAGAGATTTCTTAATTGAAAAAAAAACCTATAAATAATCACCACAGATATAACAGAGAAAAACAAACCTGTAATAACTCTTCTCGCACTGAAAAAATAGGCAGATATTGCCTTTGCTCAGAAAGACTTTTTGACTTAGCAAAGTCACTCACAGCTTCTCCCTTCTTCATATGTTGTGAAAACTTAGCTTCCTCCTTAAAATCAATTTCACCATCTTCACCCACTACAGCAGTGTCTGCATCAATCTGGCATTGGAAAAAAAATTAAATAAGACTAAATCTTCAAACCATAAAGACAGTAAGCAAAGCTCAAAATTATTCCACAAGAATACCTGTTCTGCTGATTTTTCAACGCCTAAGATATCACCAAGTTTTGAGCCTGCAAGTTCCCAAAAGCGTTGACGAGACTTATTCATACTCTGCTTTTCGTGGATTTCTCTGACCAGAGCAGATCCTTTACGAGAAATAATAGCCATGTCAGATGTTGGATCTTTAATTGGCATAATCGGCTCTGCCTGCTTAGTGAAAACAACTCTGCCATCGAGAAAAGGAGGCTTTGTATCTGTGACCGACAGGGAAAAAGATTATCAGTCAAAAGAGTAGGTTGATACCATGCAAACTACATTAAATTGTCAAAGTTGGTAGGATCCATATTTACCATGCACAAGAAGAATGACCTTGCGTTCATCCTCATCATCAAATTCAGTCTGAACCTCTGTTCCTCTAACAGCACCTGATCTCAGCAGTTGCCGATCCTCCCATTGGGCATTATCAGCTGTAAGCTGAGACAATTTCTTGCTCTGAGCAAGGGACATCTTAGTTCCATCTCTTCGGACCTGTGGGGTAGATGAAACTATTATTAAATAAACTAAAAGCTAATAAACTCACACCAACTTGCTTAAAATAATGTGCGCCAATACATTGAACACTTTGCACTGTACATAAGCAAAATCAGCATGTTGCAAATACTGCTATAGCACAGTAAAGTATTATAACATATCTTATTATTTGGATGAGATCTAACTTAATCCTACAAAATCAGCTTACAAGGTGAGGGATGTCTCCCACTTATAACACTTTTTTAAACAATATCACATCCAACATGGGACTCTCAACAGTATGAATAGTTATTTTTAGTCAGTCAACCTCAAATTTAAAATTAAAGCACAATCAGATTTCACTCCTCAATAAACAAATCACATTTACAATCAGTTTCATGCAAAAGAGGATTACAGAAAAAGTACCAAACTTGGGCATTTTGACATAGTCCAAAAATACATGTTTATTTATTGGATAGTTATCATAAATAATCCTTCAAATATGTGTCAGCACAGGATCAAGATAACAATCATAAACATATAAACATATAATGGTAAATAATAAGTCCCAGACCAACTCCATCAAAATAACACAAGCCATTGGAATTGAATGCAAAAAATCAGGATCTTCAACAAATTAATTATCTGGTCCATTTATTCAAAGCATAAACCAGATTCAAATGTCAATCACCCAAAATATGTGTCAGCACAGGATCCAGATAACAATCATAAACATATAATGGTAAATAATAAGTCACAGACCTACTCCATCAAAAGAACACAAGCCACTGGAATTGGATGCAAAAAGCAGCATCTTAAACCAATTAATTGTCTGGTCCATTTATTCAAAGCATAAACCAGATTCAAATGTCAATCACCCAAAAGTCACCCATGTTGGTAGGCTACATGGATGCTAAAACATATCTAGCCTACCACCTCACAGCCAAGGACATGGACAAAATATAAGTGACTGCTTCAAAATTCTATCTGAAGGAATGTAATGGTAACTTCTCTAAACTTCACTCTTTTGTCTAAATAAGACCTATGCATGTACAAATTAAAAAAAATTATGATCACAAAATTTCCATGCTATCGTGTATAGAACTTGTTCACAATTCGATATTACAATATATTGGCTCTCCTTAAGGACAATAACTATCTTCAATTTACCTACTTGACAAGTTTTTTTTTGGACATAATACCTACTTAACAACTTAATAATAGCAGGAAGATCCAATAGCATAACAGTCAAGCACATACAAGTGCAGAATAAGTTAGTTAAAACATAATTGAAATTCTAGAAGTTACCAGTCTTTTGGCCAACTCGGCCTCTTTTTTCTGAAATGAAGCTTCATCTCCAAGAAAAAGCGATGAGTTATCAGAATCAAACAATGTACTGCCTTCCTCTCTATCATACCTTCATAACAATAATTTTAATTAGATTAAACTATAATCAATGAAAACAGAGTTAGCAAATCACAAAATATAATACCACCCATATCAACTACAGAAAAAGTTATTCGAAAATATATAAAACAAAAATACTTTTCAAAACTAGATTACATACCATGCTCGGTCTGCATCATATTCCATCTCTTGACGCATGCTTTCAGTAATCTCATACTTGTTCTCTTCACCCAAGTCAGATTTATCTAATATTTCCTCCTGAAGAATGAATTATTATAAGTCAATGTCTTGGTGAAATTGAGATGATATGCATACCAAAAGTAATCGGTAATCCACAATGATTATAGTATGGAAGAAGAAAACCATGCAACATATTCAGAACCATGCTTTTTTGTGATATGCTAAACATAATTGTAATCTTGTATCTATGATAAACTATCAAATACACATAGGAACTATCTGACATAAGGTGCAAAATTACCTCGTATTTGTTTGAGTTTTCTGAAGAAAAAGTAAGCTTATGCGACCTTCGATTATATCCAGAAACAGAAGATTTGACTGAAGAGCCAGAAGCACGTATTGGAACAGGAGACGGAGAAACATGGTCCCAAGGAGAAGACGAAGTAACTACATTCAAGTTAGCAATAAAATAAAATTATCTCTCAAAGACTATCATCATCTGAGTCAACTATAAGAATTAAATCCATCAAAATTTTGACATTAACAAATCAAATATGATATTTGAAAGTTGGAATAACATACAAGAAGAATGAGGAGTATGGCCCCCCAACCACGGAGATACTAATCGTGCATCGGGGGAGGCACCAACAAACATTGGGGATGGTGAAGGTTGATGACGTCTAGAACCAGAGACACTATCCCTACGTGGAGTATCTTCCCATTCCCATCGGCCATGGTCCCAGTCAGATCTGCCTGCAGATACAAACATGGTAATTCTTGGATCATAAAGAGATTCAATACTTGAATTAATTCAAAATATTACAAAAACGGAACAATAACATACCAGGCGTTCTCCTTGAACCTTCATATTTACTTCTGTTTCTATCATATTCATGGTCATAATACCTACTACGTGAATCTCTTTCTGAATAAGACTCCTTATTTTCATAATCACTTCTATGTCGGACACGCCGGTTATTACTTCTTGAATCATCCCTAGAGTGCCTCCTCTCACTCCTATGATCATCCCTGTCATATCCAGAAGGTGAAGCAGAAACCTTCAAAATTGAAATATCAAAATTAGAAATATGGAGCCCACATCCATAAACTGAAGAATTTTATTAAGTTAAAATTGTCAAGTGGTAAGTGAAATGACAACAATAAGCAACAAAAAAACATTTCTTTATTACACAGATTAGGAAAATAAATATTTTTGTACTTTCCACTAAAATCAAAACTCATATATTCTTCATGTTCTTCAAAGCATTTCAGAAAAACCACAACAGACTAATCTACGGAAATAGTTCTTTTGATTCACTTTTCTATATTCCAAATCATTTTTTTTCTGATGATGAGTTCAAACTACTAACCAACACATTTGTTTCAATAAGAAAACATAAAATGTTCAGAAGATGTGTGATTTTTATGTCGCTCAGTTATTCAACACAATATTCACCACAATTTACTTCATGATGGCATTATTATGCTACATAAATGGAACTATGAAGTTAAAGAGAAGGAGAAAATAATCTTACATCAGAACTCGTATGCTCAGTTGAACGAGTCGCATATATATCAGCATGGTGATCTTCAGTCAGAGAACTTTCTGTACAGACAAAGTCATAGAACCTTTAGAGGTTATTATTATTACGAAAAAGCAATTCACATGCACGTTAAAGAACTCTGAATCATCATTTCAGACAGATTAAGCACCTAAAGTTGAAGAAACATCCTTTTTACAGTTACCCTAATAATAGTAGTCTAATCTCAATTTATTGAACTCAAGCTCGTCTGTAGACTTTGAATTAAAAGCACACGCACTTCCAACAGAGTTGAAATGTACTCTTCACAACCACTTGATATTTCATTAATGAAAATAGTTATAAGTAAAAATCAAATGATTGTAACATATATGCGAAAGGAGATTAATTATAGAACTAAGAGAATACCTGCACGTGATGTTTCACTGGTCGTCTCACGATATCTCCTATGAGCATGCCTGCGTGTACCTGCATTCTCGCTTTCCTCAACAACAGAAGACTCAGACTTATCTTCATCCTCTGCAGCAGCTGCAATCGAAGTGGTTATTTCTTTAGGCACCTTGAATGCACCATCACTTTGAGATCCTGCCCGTTTTGCAATAGCAAGGGTATCAAGTCCTGTTAAATCATTCATTAAAACAAAAAATGAAAAACATCAGCATCATTGCTTAAGAATGTAAAAACATAAGACACAAAATCATTTATGTATGATATGAACAATCAATATAAGTAAAACATTAACTCGTCATTTAATTTAAATGAAATTACAAAACAAAGCAATACCAAAACGAGACTTTCTCTCTGGTTGCACATAAACCACTCGATCCTTCCCAGGAACATAGAGTCCACCGCTGGTAAACTTTTCCGGTTCCAGCGTCACTGTGGTCTTGTTTATGTCAACTATTTCAGCACCAGCTCCATTTTTCTATTAAAAAACAATAAAATCAGCAATGAAACCAATATTCCAAACTACTTACAGCATGATGGAAAAAATAATGAATATGAAACTAACCTCCATGGCAGTGATGTAACTGAAACTTGGATATTGAAATCTACACAAACAGCAATAGAACAATCCTCAGTAAAAATTGAAATTAAACTATAAAGTGAAGTATATTTTAGTTTTTAAAACCCTAATTTAAAAATTAAGAGCAAATATTAAAATCAGATTTCTCTCATCTATAACATGCAGGGCTGGTCCTAAGAATTTGGTGCCCTGGGCGAACTATAAAAAGGAAACCTCTTGATCATTATATTTTTTCTTGCAAAAACATTAATAATTTATTAGTTATAATCAATATTCTTTTAAAAAATCAGTCACAATTTTTGAAAAAGATCCCTTCTCCTCCTTCACAAAATAGGAACGAAAAAAATCAACATAGTAGAACAACAATAATTCAATGAAACAACACACAATCAAAACTAAACTAAAATGTTCAAAATAAGAATCAAAACAACCATTGAAACGAAATAAAAAAAAGAATAAATAAGAGAAAAAACTTGGTAAGGATGAATAGAAACCAACCAGAACAAAACGATTGAGAAAGAAGGAAGGACGGTGCCGGAAGGTTGGTGGTCTTGGGTGATGGCAAAGTCGGGATGGTTTCGGAGTTTCGGATGAAAGGGTAGATGTAATAGTGAGAGACGATGGAAGTGATGGTAAAAACAGAAACAACAGAAGAAACCCTATTCAATTAACATTTTTAAGATTTTTTTTTAAAGAATACAATAAAATTCTGTAGAATTTAATTGATATTTTTATGACTTGAAAGAAGTTTATAGTATTCAATAATATTTTAATTTTGACACATTGTTTAATAAATTGAATTTCAAAAGACATGGTGGGACTTTTTAGTGATATTTTACCTTAAAAAGTCTTTTTTCAAAATATGAGATTTTAAAAAATTATTATGTTTTATTTTTTTTTTCTCTCTTTCTTGTCTCCTTCCTCGCTCACTTCTATTTAATTCTTTTATGTCTAAATAAATTTATTATCTTTTTACCATTTTGTAAATTGTATTTATTTATATATATATATATATAGTATTTTCGACACTCTCATTTATTTAGGATAACCACACATATAAAATCGTTGTTTTTAATTTTTCTTATTTCTATAGAAGTATTTAGTAATGTTTTTTATTTTTCGTCGTCTGAGTATATTTTTTTTATTGAATAATCATCAAAAACTAAAATATTTTTTTCACCTCTTAAAAATTATATCAACTTTTAGTTTTACTTCAATGCATATAATTAACCTCCAAGATATTACATATTATGATCATATCTCTTAAAATAAAAAAGAGTTGTTAATATATTTTGTATATTCTTAAAAAATGCAATCAAAATGATAGCAATGAAAATATTACATATAAAAATTAACAATTAATGAAATCAATATAAATTGTTAATTTGTATATAAATAGCTGACATAATTTTAAATATGTGGAATTAAATTTTTTAAGAATAATTTAAATTTTAATATATAAAAAAATGTATGGAGAGTATTATATTTGAGAGTGTGTCGTAACAATTTCTATTAAAGGGTTACTTAAAATTCATTGTCTCGTTTGAAATATAATAAATCCACATAGTCTTTTTAAATTGTATAGATTTTTATGATATAAATCATTTGAAATTCATATTAAAATATCAAAAGTAGTTAAAATATTTTAAAATTCACAACCCTTTTTTATGCAAAAATTGTCTTATAAAATTCTAACTCAATACACCCTTTATTTCAAGAATTTTACTTACCATGTGTCACTGTATCAGTGATTATCTTTTCTCATTCATTTGTTTATAAATGTTTTTATTTAAATTAAATATAGTAGCTCTCATTGCGGGGTACAAGACAACTTAGATTAATTGATTCAATTAAATTATTTACAATAAAAAATTATCTTTTATTTGCTATGAATTGATTGTAAGCCTATTAAAAAAAATTATTTTCAACTGCCAATAATCACATTTACAAATATAATTAATATAAATAATTTAAATAAAATTAAATCTAAATGTGCAACTAGAATATGAATGGAATCATAAACAGATGCATTAATAAGTTTTCTAAGTGGACTTTGCTTAAATGTTTCAATTCTTTAAAATAAAAATTTAGTAAAATAAAAATTTAATTACAACAAATTACAATTATAAATGTACACAACTATAAAAAATTACTTCCAAGTGCCAACAATCACATTTAAAAATATAAAAATAATTTAAATACTAAACTTCTAAACGTACTTCTAAAATACGAATTGAAGCGTAAACAAATGCATTAATAAGTTTTCAAAGTTGATTTGACCTATATGTTTCAATTCATTTGAATTCAACAAATAAAAAATTTAATTACAATTATAAATATCTACAAATATATATCGTCTTTCCCCACATACACAAAAGCAACTACAACTATAAACATTCAAATATATATCTATAATGTTGGGGATCACCATCTTTAGTATCTCTTTTCCCCCCTTTTGTTCTATGATGTTTTACTCTCATCTCATGTGTTTGATGTAGCCTCTGAAATGTTTGAAACTCAACTCAAACTAAACTTTTGATTTTTCTCATTACTTACTTTATTTATTTTGGTATTGATCATTTTTAAGCTACACATGCATATAATAACGAAGAAAACAAATACTTAAAAATGCAACAATCATTTTCATTACTTGAATGTAAGATCTAATAGATAACATTAATCGTACAACTTTAACTTTTTTCGTTTTAGCCACAACTTTCTCTTTCCATTCATTTTTGCAGAAGCTGATTTTTTTTCCTTGAATTTTTTAGTTCCTCTCTTTTCCTTTGCTATTTGTTTCCTTCAGATTCTTACTTCTTTAGTGTTTTTTGTGTATTCCTTCAATATTCACTCTTTGCATGTCGATTAAGATTATGCAATACAAACATGATAAATATTTAGTGTTATAGTCAATGATGCTTGAAATTAGTGTTTATGATATGTCAATATTATTAAATAAATTATTATAATTCTAAAATTAAATTTAAAAAATTTACAATAGATATTTACATGAAAAATTACAAATCTACACTATAAACACATACAATTTATGTAATCAAAATTGTACATTCAGTAGCCAAATCCAAATCCGGGTCAACATAAACGACTACATATGTTATTATTATCGTTAAAATTAAAATCTTATATAAAAGAAAATTTGTTCTACAAAAGCATTTGCATATTAAGTAAACTAAACAAAAAGAAAATAATAAAACACTTGCATAGTTATGATAACAAAAATAGAAAAATAATGTAAAAGCAATCATGCCACTCAACTGCACTGTTATGATTATCATAATGATAATCAACTTTCTGAATTAAAAAGACAAATTATTGACATTGTTGTGTTTTTTTCTTGCTCCATGCAGCAGCTGATAAGAACTCATCAATACCCTTAACAGAAGACCCCTTAAACCCATCTTCATATTTCACAGCATTCTTTATCATATCCCTAATCTTAAAAGCATTCTCTCTTATTTTCACTCCACTCTCAGTTTTCTCAGCCATAACCATTTCAATTTTCTCCACTATATCTTCCCACTTCACCTCACAAGTCTTCCCTCTTGCAACCTCAACACAAACCCCAATCTCTTCCTCCAACAATTTACAATTAAAAAACTGTTCAGCTGCCATAGGCCACCCAAGAATCGGAACACCATGATGCAACGATTCCAACACCGAGTTCCAACCACAGTGACTCAGAAACGCAGAAACAGACCTATGTGACAAAATCTCAACTTGTGGGGCCCAATCATTCACAATCAAACCCTTATTCGTTTCCACAATCTTCTCCATAAACCCTTTCGGTAACCACTCTTCAGCTTTGAACTCTGAATTTATATCAAACCCAATCGGTGGCCTCACTACCCAAATGAAATTTCTACCGCTACGTTCCAATGCGGTTCCCAATTGCATCATTTGTTTATCAGAAATCGTGTTCATAGATCCGAAACAAATAAACAGAACCGAATTTGAGGGTTTTGCGTCAAGCCATTCTTTGCAAATTTTAGGGTTTATTCCACCCCCTTTCCCTCTCGAACCGGTTCCGGTTGATAAAACAACCGGTCCGATCGACCAAACCGGAATTTCAAGCTTTCGAGTAAAATAGCTAAGCCCAACCGAGTCAAATTCCGAAACCGAGTTAAACAAAATTCCGTCCGAGTTAACCCAGTCAGAGAGATTCTTGTGTTGAAAAATCGACCACGGATCGGTTCCATCTGCTTGTGAAATGTTGTTTGGTAATTGATTTCTTTGAATCAAACGCGCTTCTGGAAAATCCGGTAACGGAAACTCATCGGAGTTAGTTACACGGTGAGGGAGATTCATCCAGAGAGAATAATAACAAGCTAAACCGTAACCGCTACAACCACTGAAAACAACGTGAAAAACACCGAGCTCTTTAGCGACGGTTGAAGTCCAACCGAAGAAAATATCGGAAACTATGGAAAATTTATTCTGAGGTTGTTGGTTGATGAGGTTTTGGATGAGTTGTTTGAAGGGTGATTGAAGAGAAAGAGAAGCTTGGATGAGTTTGATGACGAGGTTGTAAGGGACAGTATCGGTATTTTCTGTGTTGGGTGGGAGGTTATGGTTAGAGGAAATTAAAGGGATTTCAAGTAGTTTGATTTTAGAGTTTTGTGGAATAGAGGATTTGAGTTTTTGAATGTTGAGTGGGGTGTTGATTATGGTGATGTTGTAGTTTTTGTTTTTTTGTTCGAGTTGTATGGCTAGTGCTAAGAATGGGATTATGTGACCTTGTGCCATGAATGGGAATAATACTATGGATTGCTTCTCTTCCATTGATGCTTGCTTCTTGCTTCTTGATTGATGACCAAAAACAGAGAGAGTTTTTGTTTTTGTTTTTGTTGAATCGTTGAGTGCTGGTCTACTTTGACCTGCTTTTATTTATTAAAATTAATGAATTGTTTTTTGACATAAAAAGTTAATAGAAATTGAATTAGCCTTGTATAAGAATGCGTCAATGCTACTCTCATGTTTTTCCACAAACTTGCCCTTTTTATTCACTTTTATAATACGACTAAAGAAAGAAAAGTAAGTAACAATGATTAAAAAAATGCGAATTACCTGTTCTTGTTAAAATATAAGTAAAAATATAAAAAAAAAATATATGAATAAAAAATTAACAAATGTCGCAGTTGGTAGTTTTTGTTGATCGAACATTTTTCTAACCCCGAGAGCATCAAGTCGAACCATAATATTCTGAGAGCATTATTTTACACATTTACACAAGAGAGAGTAAAGTGTTATCTCAAAAAAATTTCATATATTTCTTTTTCTTTATGAAAGATGTAAGATCACATTTATTGCCTTGTGTGTAATATACACATGAGAGAATCCACTATCATATATGTATTGTATCTCCCTAGCTTTTAAAATGTAAACTCGCCTTTCATACAAAAATTACATTCATACTAATGGACTACAACTATAGCTGTCAAAATTGACCAAACTAAATGGGCCGTGCCATTAGGCCCACATGGTACTGATCAGACTTTAAAAAGGAGACTAAAAACGAATGTGTTTTTCTGGTTCGGGCCATTTAGCCCACATTAAAAATAGGGCTGGACAGGACCAGCTCAATGGGCTACATGTTGAAACTAAGATTTTAACACGATATAAATCATTTTTTTTTTAAATATATTTTTTTTTAAAAATGATTTTTATGAAGAGCTTATCAAAATAACTTTTTATTTTAATCATTTTTGAAATTTAGTTATAAAAAAAATTATAAAAAATAGATGAAATACTTGCAATCATATTTTAAGATAAACTATTTAAACTAATTTTTCATTTGAAACTTTATTTTTAAAATTCTTTTTTAAAAATATTGTGACAAAAAAATAAAATACTATAAAAATCATTTTAAAAAAAATCTTAAACAAAAGGGCCCACTATAATGAACAAATTTGGGATGACTCAAATAGTAATTTTTTTTTGTTATTTTTGGATTGACTTTAAAAAATGATCATTTTGAGTTAATTTTGAAAAATAAAAGTATATGTATTATGCTAAAAGTCAAGAATAACATATCATTGTTGTGGTGCTTCCGTCAATGACTAGAATCATTAGTACAACACCTTAGCCAGTTCAACTCCATCTGTGATTGTCATCTAACGATCAACATCGATTCCGACTCCACCATCTTTGCTTTGAAGACTTAACATGATTTAATTCTATGTAGTAGTGGTGTTATGTGTTATAATCTTAATGTCTCTTATGCGGTAGCGATTGAGGAAATTTTTGTATTTTAAATTTGTTTAAATTTTTATTAATTATAATAAAAAATATCAAAAAAAAATGGATTGGGTCAAACCATCAACATGCATAATCTATAATGAACGGACCAATATTAATAAAATACGATCTAATAACAAAGTGGGTCATAACAAACTCATCCATTCGTATGTACAAGCCCTTCGAGTAAGAGCAGACCGGTCCCATCCTTTTGGCAACTCTAGCTACAACCATATTTATAGCAAAATAGTTTTATTATTTCTTACTTTCTACTTTCATCAAACAAATAAAAAATTAATGTGTTTTTGTTGTCATATTCATCTTCTTTTATCGTACACCTATATCTATCCACTTGTATTGGTATTTTGGCACTTTGGTCAATGATTGTTTAACTACCCCCACTCATAATATTATAGATAATAAAATTTAGACATATGAACCAAACTTTCTACCAAATTTACAAACAGAAGCGAAATTTTCCTTGGTATTTACGACTAAAGTTTCACAATTAGTATAACTTAATTTGTAGCCGTAAGAACATCTCAACCTTCTATTTTATAGTTATTTTTAATATTTTTAATAATTTATTGACCTTTAAATTTAAATGTTCAATTTAAATATAATTGTCTCCAATACTAAAAATACACTTATTATAGTAATAATAGTTTTATTTAGACTACCCCTTGCTCATTAGCAAGCATCCAAAATCTAATCAGCAACATATGTAACGAATTTGAACCATTAT
The DNA here is from genome assembly GCA_037974295.1 of Cicer cuneatum. NCBI lineage: Eukaryota > Viridiplantae > Streptophyta > Magnoliopsida > Fabales > Fabaceae > Cicer > Cicer cuneatum. Next base: position 66,475,429 of record JBBPBO010001984.1, on the reverse strand, counting down.
TCATAATCACATTAATTAACATACATACATTTGGGTAGTAGTTACAAACTTATTTAAAATACAGTGTATAAAACAAGATCAAAATAAAAATGAACAATAAAATAAAAACCTACTATTTCCAAATTAAATTTTAAGTTTAATGTGCATATTTGTGCCTGCAAATAACTTTACACTTTAACACCCTATCTTGAACATAAAATCCAGGCATCACCATGATCTTAACCCTACTTGGACCTTGTGATCTTTGTCTATCAATAACCAAATCTTCCATATAATAAGCATCAAATCTTCTATTCTCTTCAACTCTTAATATTCCTAATGAGGGTGTGAATGAAAATGCCAAAAGATGTAACAACCAAACACATTTTGCTGCCACAAAAAATGCCTGAAGTAATGGTTCAGGCCAAGGCCTTAACCAATTAAGTGATGTAATTATACAACTCATTTTTTGGTCACAAAATTTGCTGAATTCTTCACTATAATATTTTGTACCTTTCTTCAAAACTTCATTCCAGCTCAAATTTCTTAATGCAACGAAGGACGAAAATTTCGCGCGGCGATCTTGTCTCGGGTCTAAGAATTTTGCCGATCCGTTTTTCTGAAAAATGCAATTCTCGAAGTCTTGGTAGAGTGATTGGTTTATGAAAGCTTCAAAATGGTAAAGAACAGCTTTTGAGTATTTGGAATTTAAAGAGAGTTTGTATGGTTGAAGAAGCAAGTTCAAGTTTTGTCTCAAAGTATGATCATTTTCTTCAATTTGGCTTATAAGGGTCTTGCTCAATTGTTTCACTGATAACCTTGATTCTGAAACTATCTGCAAAAAACCTTCTACCATTACATCTTCATTCACATTCATCATCAAATTTTCTTCATTTCCATCAAAGGGTATTCCAAGTTTCTCACAAAGTGGTGATTCTTTTGCTATCATTGTTTGTTTCAAAGCTTTTTTCAACTCTTCACAGTAACCTTCTAAATACTCAAGTTTTTGTTTCAAATCACCAAATGAAGATCTCAATTCAGAAACTTCCATTATAGCTGAATCTCTAGTCACATGTGCTTCCATAAGCTCTCTCTTTAGCATCTCAATTGAAACTATTCCCATGTCTTTAAGAACTTGAGAAACCTCTTCAGATTCTGTTCTGTTTGGTGAAAAATTCTCATTCTTGTTCTTGTGTTTCTTCTTGAACTTAGGAAAAAGCCAAGAAATAACACCTTTACTTTTGTGTTGTGTTTGAAATGATGCATGAGAATCAGTTAGAGGAACAACAATGTTGGAACTTCTATTGTTTCTTGTGTTGTCAAATTCACTAGTTATCAAAGCAGGTTTACACCTATTGCATGAAGATAAGGGTTTGAAATCATCCAAACTATTTCTTCTTCTAGATTTGAAGTATTCTTCATTGTTAGAAGGTGATGTTTGAAGAACTGTGATGTGATTTGCACAAGAACCTGTTGCTGATTTGGTATCATCAATAGGACACACGTGATGAGATTCTTGGTTGTTGTTGAGATTTGAAAAACCAAAAGGTAGCAGTACTTTTCTTGAATTTGATTTCTCTTTGTAATCTTGTAGAATGGTATTTTCCATGATGATGTTTCCTTCTTCTACCACATTCTCATCCCAACTTTCTGATAATGTTCTGCTTCTTGTTGAGTTTTGATGTGGTTCATCTTCATAGTTCTGTCAAATGATTCAAAAATTTAGAAGAAAAAATAAAACTTCCATAATAAAAACATGATCTATGTTCCACTATAAAGCAGACATCAAAGTTTTTGATATTTTCCGAAACTGCGATTAAGGTCACATCAAATATTTAACCGCAATTTTGTAAAATATGTAACAATTGTAATAGAATTGCATCCACAATTTAAAACCTTGACTGAGATACAAAAACATTGTTTTTGGGTTTAATTGAACTTCATTAGTCCATCTTGAAAAGTTTCTTAAAAGGTAAGATAGCACCATAAAGCAAAAGTTCTAAATATTTAATTTTTTTATGAAAATTCAAAAACCCATTTTTAAGGAAGAAATAGAAGACAAAATTGAATACAAAAAAAACGTATTTGATTAGTTGCTTACTGGTGTGAAAACAGGGTAATCTTGAGCAGAGAATTGAGAAACAGAGCGTGAAGCAGGGGAATGGGAAGAGAATCTAGCATTTGCCGCCGGGCCTGGGCTTGGGCTTGGGCTATTTCCTTGTGTTAATGCAGCATGAAGTGCTCTTAGTTCAACTGCTTTGGCTATAGCGGTTTGGATTTCTTCTCTGTTAAACTCAGTGTTGTTGCTGCCATTGTTGTTTTCTTTGTGATGATGTTGAAAAAGTTGCGGTGAAGTTGAAGCCATGAAATATGAGACAGAGGATAGAACAAAGTTGTGTGTGTGTGTGAAGAAGTGTTGAGTAGATAATATATCTGAAGTTTGTAAAATGTTTTTTTTTTTTTAATGTGCTGTGAAATTTTTATTTTATTATTGAGAGTTGAAAAAAAAAAGAAATGAGTATAATAATACATTTCATAATTATTTAGTAATTTCTTCTCTCTCCTCAATTTGTTGTTCGAGTTGTGCATATAATCATGCTGGTTATGTTTTGTAATGTGTCTTAAATTTGATGTTTAAACAACACATTAAAAATAAAATAAAATGGAGGAACAAGTGGTATTGAACGGTTGGATTTGATTTGAAGGGGTATTTGTTTGTATGGTAGGATTGAGATGTTGGATGGAGAATTAGAAAATGGAATGAAGGATAGAAAAGGTCACATCTAAATGTTAACGAGCTTTGTCTCTTTTCTAATGGGAAAATTCATGGCGTGAGCACATGTGATGATGATGATGAGAAGGAGTAATTTTAATTCCATAAAAGCACCTTCAATGGTACAACTCATTAGGTAGCTTAAGAGGGTCCATAGAGTCATATTTGTCAAGCAATTTATTTAATTTTTCCATAGAAGTAGTCATAATTAAATATACAAGATTTATTTTTAATGATGTGTTGCCGTTTTATTTAAGAAGTTCAAAAACACAAACATCTTCATTTATTCGGTATATAAATTAAACTTTTTGTTTGAGTACTGAAAATTTGATTTTATCACACTAATAGTTTTGGATTTGAAGTCCATAACAAGTGTACTTCCAACATTGTGAAGCCATTTAATCAAAATGGCCACGTATTTGGATATATTACAAGAAAGTATAATTAGGTGGTTTGCTTTGTAAGCAACATAGGAAGTTTCCTAATGTCCTCATCTAATTTTAAGGTGGAGCTATTCCGTTTTTAATTGAGAACTGTTGTTGTCCACTATATCTTAATTTTGTGTTCATTTATATTTCGTTAGTAATTTACATATATATATATTAACGATATCGATAATTTTTCAGTTTAGTTAAAGGATGTCCTACTTTTTTATTATGTTTATTTTTATTTTTTTATTACATCTCTAATCATATCTATTTCTTTTATATAATCAGTAACATTTCAATATATATATATATATAACATTTAAAATATATATATATATATATATATATATATATAAAGTAATTGAAGGGAAATAATTTTCAGTCAAATACTATCTTAATTAATTATAATATAATAGGGGATGAGTTGGTGAAAGGCCTAATTTACACCAATTAATTTTTTGTTTATTTGTTAGACCTTACTTTTAGTGATTTTTTTATCCATCAAACGATGTATTAATAAAGAATTTTAAATGTAAAATGTACTAAGAATAAAAGGAAAAAATAATTTAAAAATTTAAAAATATTAATACACTCTTTTAACACATTTTTTTATTGGTTGAAATTTACAAGTATGCGTTTTAAATCAATATAATTTTAGTATTTATATATTTAAATTTCAACCAATAAAGTGGGTTAATTAGAAGAAACAAAAAAAAAAAGTGTTAAATAGTGTACATGTAATCATTTTTCTTAAAAAATATTATAATTTCGTATGTTTTTTTGGTAAACTAAGATCAATTTTAAACATTAATCTCTCTCAAGATATATTTTTCATATACATTATTAGTATCAGGACCAATTGATTAGAAAACCCAAAAATATGTTACTTGTTTCATATTAGTATTCTTGTTAAAAAACCCAAAGATATGTTACTTGTTTCATATTAGTATTATTATTTTTCTTTGGTATTCTAGTTTCTATTTTAATAGTCACTGTTTTTTGTTGACGTGTTTTAATAGGCACTTTAAAAATGATTGAATGAAACGTTTGTATAATATTTTATAAAAAAAATTTGTTATACTTCTTGGATATAAAGAAAGAACCTGTAAGAATATTCTTTCTCTGTATTAAATGCCTAACGCACGAATTATAATCGAACCTAGTTGTGAATTTTTTCCCCATGCAAACGTAGTGACCCTTCTTGAAGTTTAAGATTGTAAAAACTCCTCCATCGAGCCAAAGGTCACCGTTATAATATCCCAAATAGATAAATTAATTACTACTTATTAAATTCATGTAGTAAATAAATGTCCAATTCGATTCTTGAAAATTATAAAAATATAATCAAATTGTCTACATTATGGATATGAGAGTAACGATAGTGTACTTTCATTGTAAACAGTTTTAGATCGACAAACAATATAAATAATTGATTTTATAATTTTTAATAAATTGAAATTATAATTATACGAGATAAAAATAATAAAATCAAAGATAACTATTTAAATATAAAATTGATTTACACTTGACTAACAATGCATTGTCTTTTTTATCTAATGATATTTCAAAATTATTTTCAAAAAAAATTTATTCTTATAAAATTATAAAATATTAATCAGATTTGTCTCTATAATATGATTTACAAAAAGCATCATATAAAAAAATTTAAATTAAGTACAGTTTAACTTTGACTTGCATTGAATTTATAACTAGAGGGGATACTATTTTATTAGGGCGATGATCATATTTTTTTATTTGATACCACTATATTAAGACTTTTATACCACTGTATTCCAAATCCCCTAGTAACAATTAGGGTGGCTGAGGTCATTTTCGTCAAATTAGAAAATGGAAAAATAATAATTAATATTGAGCCGTGCAAAAGGGAAGAAAGTAAAAAGGTCCCAACACTTTACATGACAATAAATGAATCTTGCTGGAACCAATAGGGTATTGTAGCATAAATACAGTAGGGTATTGTAGCATAGTATTATAAAATTACACAAAATTCCCTGTCATGCCTAATAAAGTATAAATACAAGTTACTATAGAGGGATTTTTCCCCACAAAAAACAGCTTTAAAAAAAATACAAAATATCTTATTTGAAGTTAATATATTAAAATATCTTAAATAAAACTAATTAAAATTAGTAAAAAATACAAATAATTTATAGATTTAGTAGAGTTATCATAATATTTGAACAATATTTTAAATTATAATCTGGTAATCGATATAATCTTGTATTTTATTCATAACATCTATTTTATTTATGATGTATATAATCTCTATTTTCTTATATATTATTTAGTTAATTTTATTTGACTAACCAATAAATAAAATAGACGTTTGAAATAAAATACAAGATTATTCGTTATTAATATAAAATATTGTCTATTATCCACAACTCTACTAAATTTTTATAACTTTTTTGTTTTTTTATTAATTTTAAATTATTTTATCTACAACTCTACTAAATTATTTTTAGTTTCTATAAAAGTCATATTAGTTATTAAAAAAATTTATTCATTTTTAGTCCTTATTTTATTTTATTTTATAGGGATTTTTTTTAGGGATTATATGTATCATATTTTTACAAATAAATTTTAAAATAGAGACTAAAAATAAATAAATAAATTTAGAAACTAAAAAAATTAATAACTTTTTTATAATGATTAAAAATAAAATTTTATAGAAATTAAAAATTTATTTAACTGAATCAAATAAAAATTATTTTAGAAATATTATCATAAAATAAGAAAGAAATGGTTGATTTTTATTTATTTTATTTTAAAAAATATAAGTTAATTTTATTTATAATTCATTTTAAATTAAATAATTTTTTATAATTGAAAAGGGTATTCCACGTAGGACAATATAATTGTTTAACAAGATCGTACTTCGTAGGGACTGTGACCACATTCTTTTACTAATTATTTTATAGAAATTAAGATTCCTAAGTCCAGCTATCGAGGGCAGTTAGTATGGTTTGTCAAACAACCACATGCAAAAAGTATCTTTTCTTGCTTAATTGATAGTGTTGACACATATGCCTGAATTAAATTATGTTATTTTCTATTATGAATGAACATTGATTACACAATTCACAGTAGGTAGTTTAGATATGCTTTAGAAGACAGGCGTATTTGTTGTTTGGTTTTGACTAAAAGGAAAGATGTTTGGTGTGCACTTTCAATCTATCCCATCACTTAAAGAGAGAAAAATAGAGACTCATATAATAAATATGATATATTAATAATGTAATAAAAAAATAAATAGAGAAAAAAGAAGATATTAAATGAATATATACAAATTATATGGTGTATAAATATAAATGTTGATATAATAAAACAGAAGTAGTGGTTGGGAAAGGGTTAGTCTTCTCGAAACTACCAAATATATTGTTCTTTGTTCCAAACTTAAAATGTGATGTTTTGGTTAGGTTAATTGGTTGACTACAAAAGATGACATAAAGGAAATAAAACAAAATTCAAATATGTAAATTTAAAGGTGAGCCCAAGTCTATATAATTTGAAATTCCTCTCTCGGTCTATGGTACATAGAAATTCGATAAAAGATGTGTGTTTTATTTGATTTAAAAAAGACACATGTCTCTTATCACAAATGATGTGTAATTATATAATAGAATTGATGTTAAATCTCTTAAATAATTCTACTATAATCTAAGAGAAAGGTACACACTTTTTATTTCTATATCACATTTACCTCATTCTTTCACTACCTTTAGCATGTATTTGGAGGTACAATACCATTGTTGAGAAGTTATCAGTGTCTTCCTCTACCGCATCAAAGATGACACTCCCAACCACCATACGAGATCCACCCCACACCAAAAAGTAATATATTTAATTAGTTTTACTAAAAAGATTTTATTTTTGAAGGAAGCTTTACTAAAGATATAGACTTAAAAAGAACTGAATTTAATATACACACTATTTTGTATGACACCAAATACTATAAAGTGTCTCAACTCATAATAAATGAAGTTATGTCTTCATAAAAAGAATGTAATAAAAGTTATTCATATGATATGTTATTTTAATATTACCTATTCGATCATGATAAACAAAATATTATTCATCGGAGTATTAATAATATATTAAAATTCTCTAAAGAAAAGTTAAAAACTATTAAAAAAATAGGGGTGACAAAACATGTTGAGTCCGACTAATTAATTTTTTAACTTACTATTTTAGGTTAGGTAGTGTGAGTTAATATTTTGGACTCCATCAATTAAGTTGGATTGACCTACTTAACTCACTGAAAAATAGAGCAGTGACAGAACACGAGATTATCATCTCAGATCAATTTAAACAATTTAATTTTAGAGTTTATTTTTTTTTAAGAATTTAAAGGATATACATTGGGAGTAAAAAAAATATATTAATAGTGTAATTAATTTTATATCGAAATCGAATAGTAATGTATTATTTTGTCATATTACTCTAACTATATTTTACAATTAACATAATGACATAGAAAGGTGGAGGGACACTTAAGTCTTCGTATTAACCTTCGTCTAAAAATTATATTTTTATAACTTATGTAGAACTCTTTTTTGCAACACGACGCGATACCGTGTCACCAAAGCTTCTTACATGTCCTTTAACAAAATGAAGAATCATTTTAGTCTTTTATATTATTTTTAGTGAGCCATTTTAATGCTATTTGATTTATAAAAAAAATACATGTCGTATAACAACAAAATACATATGTAATTCATGAAATACATGTAAATATTCAAAGAGAATAAAAGATAAATTGAAAAACTAAAATAGCAAGTTCAACATTAAAAATAAATTAAGATAAAATCCTCAACAATTCCATACTACTCTTTCCTTTTCGTCCTATAACAATTGACCCATTTGCAAAAAGAATTTGTCAAAAAATAATTATTCTTTTAATTTACGGTGCATTTTTTTCAATTGTACTCTTAACTAATACTACTTGTATAATTTTCAATGCAATATCTTATACTTTGCATTCATGACAAAGATAATGCATTATACATCAATATCTGACCAATATAATTTAATAAAAATAATTTTTTATTTATTTATACACTTTTTCTTAATATATATAAAATGATCAAATAATTTAATTATTATAAAATAGATGAAATAACATAAAACAAAAAAAAATTGGTTCATATAATTTGACTGCAAATAAGACTAACCAAAGAAAGCCCCGTGATGATGATCCAAGCCTATTAATTTAACAACAACAAAACTAACAAACTAACATGTAACTTTTTTTAATCTTTTGACGAAATAGTAAACAGTAAAACTATTTAAAATTCATACACATAACTATAATTTTTTTTATTTAAATTCAAAACATAATATTCAATTTAATAATATTAATATTTATGAGTTAAGTGAGACATAAGAAAATACTTATCCAATTTAAATCATGGACCGTTACAAGTTACAACCGTGTATTATAGAACGAAACATCCTCTTACCAAAAAAAAAATAAAATGAACACGGAAATATATGGGACCTATAAGCCCGTTTCGTTTGTGAAAATGTCATTATACAAAAAATGTCGCATTGTGGTAGCTACAAAATAAGTTACTTAGAATACTAGAACAATTTCCATAAAAAACTCTTTGTAGAATTTTATTTTGTTTCCTTACCCTTCCTTGAATACAGAACATGGGAATGTACCTCGATTACAGCTCATGTGTGCTTCAAGAATATTTCCCTTTCGTTTTCACTCACACTCACAACCTAGCCTGAAAGAAACAAGTGATATATGAATGAGTCCATTTTAATTTTGTTGCCTCCAAATAAAAACCGATGAAATATAGTAAATACAAAAATATATAACCATACAATTAAGTACGATCGATAGAAAAATATTTGAGTGAATTCAAGAGTTGGACACAAGTAAAAATACATAGATTAAAATACACTTTTCACCTATCAAATTTTAAAATTTGACAATTTTAGTTCTTTAATTTAAAAATTGTAATATCCAAATAATTGACTTCGTTTGATTTTGATTTGGTCAAAGCTGACGTGACTTTTTTTGTATGATTATGTCAAATATACAATTCATTTATTTTTTATTTTTTAAATTATAGGGTCATTTATTTATTTTTTTCTAAAAAAATGGCCAATTTTTTTTAATATTGTCACCTCATTTTATTTTTTTGATATTATCACTTCATTTATTTAATTTTAAAAAAAATGGTGAGGTGTTCAATTTTGTTGGCAAATTAAAAAAAAAGCTTAAATCAAATTTAGTTTATTTATCATTTATTTAATATTTATTTGTTCATTTATATTTTTATCTTTCGTGAAATTATGCAAATATATCCTTTTATTAAATACTAAAATAAATATTATGAAAAAGATAAAGGACGAAAATGAATAAAAATATAAAGGATCAAACTAAATATAAAAACGATAAAGGATTAAAAAGAATATTAGGTAAAAGATAAATGACTAAAATTATATCTTAATCAAATTTTAAATAATAGATGACAAAATTAAAAAAATACATTGACAATTTTTTAAAAGACTAAAAAAAAAAATGAACCAAAAATTATAAAAATAATAAAATAAATGAGCTGTATATTTCACGTAATCATAAAAAATGTCGTATCAATATCAACATTGATCGAGTCAAAATCAAATAGACCAACTTTTGCAAAATGGACTAAAATTGTAATTTTCAAACAAAGAGACCAAAATTGCATAATTTTGAAACTTAAGATATATATTATTTAATTATTTAATAAAACACACTGTTTAATTCTTTTCTTTTTCTACCTTTTTTCATTTTTTAAATGTATCTAAATCTTATCTCTAAAAGCTTACGACCAGACAATAGTTTTTGACTGATATTGCTTCAAGCGTGGTTCTTTTTTGTCAGTATAAAATGACAATAAATTACTCCTTTATATATGGGATCTCCAGTAAGTTGTTGGCTGAAGTACTTGTTACGAAGTTAAAAGTTTATAAGGTGGATTAAATTGTTTTGTATATAGTGTATGGATTTTGTCCTGTTTTGGTTGTTGCATTCAGAAAAAGAGATTCCCCATCTATGCGTTACCAAACTTTAGTGTATATATTTATGTTTTTATGAATTGTTTAACTAAATAATACATCATTCTCAGCTATTCAATTAGGAATCTATCGAAGAACAATTGTGTTAATTTCTTGTCTTTTATGTTGTCTTCAAACACCTACTATATCTTTTCTCTCATAGCTTGATTTTGATAAGTTATGCAATAAGAAAAAACATGAACACAAAATCTAATTTTAATTGTAACATGAAGATGCACATCATATGATAATGGAAGTGAGTCCATGACCAATAATATGCAAATTTTCTGAAGTCTGTGAGAGATGAGAGCAAACTTTCTCTATTTGTGTGTGTGTGTGGGGGGGGGGGGGGGGATGTAATCCAGTGAATTCAAACAAACCAAATCAACCCGTAAAAAAATAGTTCGGAAAAAACCCAATCCAAATCGACGCAAACCAATTATTATTGATTCGGATGACGGGTTGAGGTTTTCAAATTGTATATATATTTTGGATTGAGATTTCAAATAGTAAATATATATATATATATATAATTTTTTTTTCCTCTAAAAATATATACTAATCTTTTATTTTTTTTCCGTTTTGATGCAGTGTTACGAGAATTAAAAAAATTTGTTATCATTATTAGTATTATCTTCATTTATTAAAATATTAATAAGTTTACGGTTAATTTGGGTTAATTAAAGACCACGTATATTTATTTGAGTTTGATTGAAAATGATATATATCATGATACATATATAGATCCTAGAATCTCAATTTAAAGCTATTGACTTGTATGGAAAGCTTTTTATAGTTGGATTATATGATGTAGATCTTGAATGAGTTTAATCCCTTTAATTTCATATTCCTTTTCGATATAATAAAAAATGATAGTTAAAAAGTTGGTATATCTAGTGAAGAATCTAATTCAAATTTTAGTTGACATTTTTAATAATTAAAAATTAGTTGAAATTTAGGTTGAAAAATTTATTTTATTTTATAAATATAGTAGTTGTTTTTGTAATTTTTTTAATAAATTAATCCCTATGATTTTTTTAATAATAAACATCTAGATTATAATTTAGTCTAAAAAATTGATGTAATTGGTTATCTTAATGATTTTGGAGGCTCTACACTAATCTAAAAATTTGAGCATAATAAAAAAGTGCAATTTTAATAATTAAAAAAAAATTATTAAAATAAATTTTAGTTCATATACACATATCAAATTAACGAGGATTTACACGTACTAATCTATAATGATGCATATAATTTAGTCACATTAATTCATATAACAATAAAATATGCACATATAACATGTTACCTTCACATATTAGACTCAAACACTCATTTCGACAATAATAATCCAACAATCACAATTTAAATAATAAATATAATTCAACTCATAAAATACATCGATTATAGAACTTAAAATTACAAAAACATATACCACAATATCTATAATTAAATTAGCATATCTATTAACATATGTCATGTCAGGTTTAGTCAAAATTTATCACAATCAGAAAATTACACAAACCTTTTTCAAAAACTGAGATATGATGTAGAACAGAAGAAGATGAATTATTCTTGCTGAAAATTGGAAGAAGAAGAGTATACGGGTCAACGTGTTCTAATTTTTAACCTATTATCCGAACTAAATCTAAAGCCGTTTCAACAAATTGGATCTGATCAGAAAGTGATTGGATAAAAATTTCATGTACATATACTATTAAATAGATGGACTCGAAACTGACTGAATAAAAATTCACATATACATATACTATTGAATAGATGGGCTCGAAAGTGATTGGATAAAAATCCCACGTACATGTACTATTAAACAGATGGGCCTAACGCTTATGCCATATAAATCAAAACGGAGGAACACTAAAAAACAGTAGTGTTTGAGTTTAGATATTAACAAAAAGAGCGTAGTATTTTGTTTGTAGCATTTTGTTTTATCTATATACTTGTGTGTGTGAGTATGGAGAGCAGAATAGGAGGTTTGAAAGTTTATTCAAATATTATTTTTAACAAAAAGTGTTTTCATCATCATCTTTATTCTTTATAGATTTGATAGGTTAATATTTTTTATCATCATTTCTATTCTTTCTAGAATTTGACAGGTTAATATTTTTCTTCTTGATTTGGCTTTTGGATATTAGTTAATTATATTTATGTTTCTGTGTTGTATATTCCATTTTTCTTATCTAACTCCTCCTTAATAGGGTTTTCTTTTCTTATATAATTAAATTATGTGTAATTTAAGGACAATTGTTGAGTTTGGATTAAATTTTAAAGAAAATAGTTTTTATACATTGAAAAGTGTATTAAGAAATTATTTGTTGTACAGAGAATGAATTTATCTGTTAGATTCATCTAAACACCAAACATACATATATTTCTAATTCCATGCATAATTCGGTGTATGCTAAAATGTTTCCTGCAGATAGAGAGGCCAAGAGGCAGAAGTCAGAAAGAGGCAACCGTCACGTTCTTGGAGATATTGGCAATCTTGAAGGGAATCAAACGTCACGACCCATCACAACGTTCTGAAATTTTCTTGTCATTTTCAAGTTTCTTGTAGTTTTCTTGCAGGAAAAGTCATGATTAACCAATTTTATTTGTTGCTTGCAGGAACTTCCATGCAAAACTATTGGCAAATGCACAAGTTGCAGCAGTGAGAGTTCTTTGCTATCTTTATTTGTCAATGCACTTAAATTTAACATCTATGTATGCAACAGGTTTGAAGTGAATGTTCCTCTTGATTTACAGATACCAGGGTTACAAGTGCCAACTAATCACCAAGGAGTTGCACAAGGAAATCAAGTAAATTTACTTTAAAGAAGACATTTTCTTATCTCACCTAGTGATGTGGGCGGGTTCTACACTAGACCATTACTTAAATAGTTATCTGAAACTTTAACAATGTTTCGCGATACCTCTAAGAAGTAGAAGCTTATGATCTTAATCAGCCATACGACTGAGAGAATGACCTGATCGATGCTGGTTTAACAAAAATAAGGAAAAATGAACATGATTTGAGTTTTAAGTCATGCATATTCGTTTTCTCTAGTTTTTATCAAACCGGTCAAGTCAGCGTAGAACTCGCCGATGATGCATGCTAATTGAATAATTCTTGTGATTGACTCAATCTACTTTAAACTGCCTAATGTTTGTTTTCAGAATGTTGGTGAAGATCGGATTGATGAGCCAAAACCTGAGCCTATGGACGTGTCTAGTTCTGAATCAGGAGAAAAACAAGATTTTCCTCCTAAAAAAAAGCGCAGGGGAAGATCTTCTATGAAGGCCCCGATTCCGAATTCAGCACCTTTAACAGAAAGCAAGGTGGTTCAATTGTTTAAACATACATAGTGATATTTTTGATTTGAAAGACTCATTGGTTTTCTAAATTGCAATGGATTTCTACAGAGTGCTAGCAGGATCTTGATTGAACCTGAGGTTCAGTCTTCTGACTTGGCTAGCAGAATCTCAATCGAACCTGAGGATCAGTCTGACTTGGCTAGCAGCATCTCGATCGAACCCGAGGATCAGCCTGTTGACTTGGATGGAGACGATGCAACTAATAATTTGGCAGCATTTGAATATATTGATGAACTATACAATTTCTACAAGCTAACAGAAGTACCAAATAACTTTCTCCGTTATTTTATGCAGTGTTTAGTTGGGAGAGAAATGAAAAGGAAAAAACTGATCATTGTAAATATTTGTTGTTTGATTAGTCTTGTTGGAGAGAATAGAAGCAAAAGCACTAACCACTGGATCTAGTGCAAGTAGTTGGTGTGCAGGGTTTGTGTGTGTTGTAAATACCAGGATACCGAATTCTATTCTTACTAAAAAAAAAAAAGCAAAACCAGTGACTAAATTTTCCCTCCTCTCAACCAAACAATATCTGATTTCAAACAAATCCTAATACTAGAATTTATTATGCAGGAAGAAAGCAAAATTTCTGATTACATGGAATCACAGTCAGAAATCAATATGAAAATGAGGACTATTCTTGTGGACTGGCTTGTTGAGGTTCATTTGCATTTTCAATTAAGGACAGAGACACTCTTTCTTACCATTAACATAATTGATAGATATCTCTCATTGAGTGATGTACCAAAAAAAGGGCTACAGTTAGTGGGAATATGTTCAATGCTCATAGCTAGCAAATTTGAAGATATATCACATCCTGAGGTACCTAGCAGAAAACAATACTTTGTTGGGGTAATTCACAAATTCTCAACATTCCTAACTATATTATGTCCAAATTTCTTTATGATTTTTGGAACTTGAAATCACAGGTCAATGCCTTCTTGGATATATCAGCTAATGCTTATAACAGAAAACAGTTTATTTCAATGGAGAAAGATATTATTGAAAAGCTACAATGGAATTTTACAGTTCCTACACCCTATGTATTTTTAGTTCGACTTATTGGAGCATCTATTGTGCAAGATAAAGAGGTAAACAATTATACGCCATCTTCTACGACAGACCACATTGATAGGTGGTCCACTGTAAACATGTACTTAAAAATCATCTGAAACATTAATGATGACTGACGACAGTCCTTATAATTAGAAGTTCACCATGTTAATTTGTCTAAAACAAGAGAATATGTATGGCTCATAGCAATACCAATCAAGTAACCATCTCGGACGCGGTGATGAAAAAAACGTGAACTTATTATATTGTTAAAGGGCGACATCAGTCATCGTTGATGTTTGGAATAATTTTCAATTTCCCACTACCGATCAAAATGTTCACAGTACAATTTACCTTATATTTATAATATATGTAAAAATGTAAATGAAGGATTTGGCATACCTATTTAAATAATTGATTCTGATACAATTCCTTTGATATTTGTATAGATGGAGCACTTGGCATTTTACATAGCAGAACTTGGTCTTCTTCACTATCATGTATTTTTATATTCCTCTTCAAATATTGCTGCAGCAGCTGTTTATTCTGCTCGCTGTATACTCAATAGGATTCCATATTGGACTCAAAATCTACATATCCTATCTGGTTACAGCAAACATCAGATCAAGTATTTCACCTTCATTAAATCATACTATTTGTATATTCAATTATAAATAGATCTAAGTTTGATAACTTAACTAATTATCATTATTTTTTTAACAGAGATTGCGCTAAGCTATTAGTGAGGATACATGCAAATGCAGCAGATAAGAAAAACCAAACAGTGTATTCCAAATTCTTAAATAGTAACAAAGGTCATATTGCTCTATTACCACAGCCACATAACATCGAAGAAAGATTGTAGAAGCTTCCAAGAATAATTTTTTTTTCTGCTGCATTTTCTGAATCTAGATCAAAACTACTGAAGAATCCAATGTACAGGTTCAGCTGTTTTGAAAACATTGATTTAATAAATTAATGTTACTATAATAAACGCGCGATTCAATTATGATAAGAATCGCGTAGTATTTTGGTTGAAATTAGATGAAATTTTACAATGAACGCTTTTCGTTTCAAAAGTTACAATGTTAAATCAATAATGGAAAGAAAATATCAAATTAGGGTTTGAATTAGGCTACCTGGCCTTTGATTCTGCGATCGAGTTGAACTGAGAAAATATACTACTACCTGTTTGCATAAAAGGTGTAGCAAGAAATTCGGAATATTCAATCTGGATAATATAATTATTTTATAAGATGAGACCATATAATTATTGGAATATAAAATTCCAACATCATGTAAACAAAATACATTCCAAAAAAAAAAAACACATTACATGGTTAATTCAACTTCTAGTCTGATCAAACATCAAAACCAATCAACTACTAAGAAGAAAATTTCTTGCTACCTAGTACAATAAAGTACATTATCATGACCGAAAACTACAAAGAAACTTTTTTCTCCAAGTATATTAACCAACTCTATAGACTTCATTGTTCTGTTTTTATGAGGCCAAGCTAATGATGTAAAACAAACTAGGACCTGTAAACCAGTTCAATGTATATATTTTGTATTTATGTACAGGACACTAACAAACAACAACAACATAGGCTTCAAGTATGTATATAATAAATATATCATTCTGTATAGCACCGACAATTTCGGATTGAACGTGTTTTTGGTGTCAGACACTTTCACATGTGGTTATATTTTATCATTTCCATTTTCTCAAATTATTACTGGGGTTTACGTGTCAGTGTCGTGTCCTGTAATATCTGTCGGTGCTTCATAGTATCATACCCAATTGCTGGACAAAGAGAAGTCGTGAAATCTGAATGACAATTCCCCGGCAGTGTCTCTCTCAAGCCTCGACTGCGAAAGCTCACCAGTGATATCTGTTGAATCAGAAGCTTCTGGTGGCAATGGCAGTGCATGAGTTTCTTTTGGATAGCGAGCTTGTTGAACTTCGGATGACAATGGTGGCAACACAGAAGGAGACAGACCCTTGAATCTATTGCTTCCTCCACTGGAATTAACCAACGCTCTGTCCCAAAGGAAAACATGAAGGAGAATTGGAACTCTTGCGTGTCTGTGCAAAGATAGTTTCTGGCTTAGTGAAACTGTGTCATAACATCTAATGGCTCCTGTTGAAGATACCATCCATGGAAGCACTTTTTGGTTTGAAACTCTTGATACTACCAACAATCTACAAGTATCTGTCGCTAGTTTATAAAGACTGCTGAGTCCTGAACGTGTAGCAGGTACATTTCCTTGATTTATAACTGATGAAATGAATATAAATCCCTGCACATTACAATACAAATATCAGATAAAATTTTGATGTATATATGTCTAATGCGTTACTGTAATTTACTGTTAAACATTGTTGTTGCTCAGTAACTGAACACAACACATTATAAATCGTAACTAACGTATATTCTTTTGACAATTTTATCAATGTGTTGCACGGGTTCTCATACTAGTATGTGTAGCCAATATTTTAAAATAAGTTCATCACCGCAATGTGGGCTGCAAAATTATGGTTTTTGTTGTCTCTGCGACCGTGACTGAGGAAGAATCATAATCAATAAGAGAGAGAGAGAGAGAGAGATCGAGAGAGATACCTCTTCTGTACGACTAATGGCGAATCCAAGCTTTGAGTCTTCCTCTTTTAGTTTGATCTCAATAGAAAGCTCTCCTCCAACGGGAGCATACCATAAGCGAACTGCACGAACAACGCCTATGTCTATTCCATGATAATCCTCAAAGCCATAAAGGCTTGCATTTGCTAGGTTAGATAAGTCAGACAGAGATCCTGCATTCACAGTGGAAGAAGCTGTCTCCCCAGATATCTGTCACAAATGTAAAAAAAGGAAAATTGAAGATAGTAGATTGTAGTACTAGTAGCATTGTTACTTGCAATAATACAAGACAATGATAAAAGGAAAAAATTTCGTTTATTATGCTAGTAGTCAGGATTTGAATCATGCACCTCTTTCAGATGTCACAGCTCAACCACTTGAGTTACACCTTAAAGACTGTTAAAATCTAAAATTGTGTTTTCAATTCTCCCGAGCTTAGTTGTTTAATCTAAATTAAAACTCATGATTAATGGCACTACTAAGTCTTTTTTATTTTTTGTTATTGTGAGTAGGAAGAGTGACCATTTACCTTAGTGAGTAGGGACTCAGTTTGAATGTTCATGAATACAATAGGGACCCCTGAAGCTTGACCTGCATTGATCCATGCATTTGCCCTAGCTAGGGTGTCCTCCAAATCATTGTAACGGGATGCTACTCTATCTGAAGCTTTAGGAAGTAGTAATATAGAAAGAAAATTACTTGAATTTGGAACTGATAGCATCTCCTGCATCCTCTTTTCCCATGGATAAGAAACATATCCATCTTGTAGTTTTGTCCTTGTTAGTTCATTTACCATCCTAGAGCTTCTTGAAGCTGCAAATTGTGGTTATGGCTTTATTGATTAGACACAATGTGAGAAAGTAAGAAAGCAAAGAAAATTACTGCAACTCCATTGCTGAACAAACTATTACTACAAGTTCTCCCTCAAGTGTTTGTCTCTCACATCACTATACTTACATTGGCATTACCAACCAATTATACAAGGATCCAGGCAGAGTCAAAAATGGTAATATATTGAAAGTCTTTATGGCAGTGGAGTTAAATGACACGTTCTCTTAGTTTGTAAAATTGATTACTGGTTTTTAGAATCAATTTTATGTATGTTGAAATGATATAAATATAAAATTGATTTAGACATATAAAATTGATTCTAGACACCACTTAAACAAATCTATCTTACTTCCATTTTGAAGAAAGTAAAATTGATTCATAAAATTGTTTGAGATGTTTGGCTGTTTTTGATTAAAATTGTCTTCGCCTAAAGAATTGTTCTAACTTGAAGATTTTTGTCTCTAGCATTGATTAAAATTGTCTTCGCCTAAAGAATTATCCTTGAACATTCTTTTTTATTTCTTTAAATGTAATGATTCGTACAACTGATGTGATGTGAAGTTATTGTACAACTTCCTTATGATTCATGTGAAGCAAGGAGTCAAGGACCCATGTGACATCACAGTGTGTTTCATGCAGAAAGTTTGCAATAAAAGGTGTAGCCCGTGGTCAACATTCAACAAAGTGAAATAAATTGCTGTACACAATGTGATAACTAAGAAAAAGATTAACTTCATTTCCATATATAGAAATAGATTATTCAAGAGGGTTTAATAAGAGAAAGTTGATATATGGATACAAGTAAATATATTTTTAATTACTTAATTTTTTTTAATTCTTTCTAAGGATATTTAGTTATAACTTTATACTGTAAAAAAAGTTATATCTTTATTATGTGCATAACAACTTTTGTTTGTGTTAAATACTCCATCATAATTTTTTAGCTGCGTTTTAAGATTATTTAAATATATAAAAGAAAAACCATAATTTATTTAGGTTCTTCTGACACACGTGTGAAAGGAAATGAAAATGAAAATGGAGCGGGAAAAGCATTATTCTGTCACATGCGCACTCAAATAATTTATTTTTGAGAAAGAAAATAAAAAACACACACAAAAGCAAAAAAAAGAGAGGAAGTTGAGTTTGGTGTAAAGTAATAATGACCTTGAAGTTCAAAGCATTCAACTTCGGTTCGATCCAAAAACCCGACAACATAATTCGGGTCATCAATTGAACGAAGAACAAACTGTTTCTTCCCCGAAGAAGAATCATTAGGAACAATACACGCTTGTAACTCCGCCAATTCATCAGAACCTCTACGAACCCTAACCATTATTGAAGTTTCCTTCTTCTTAAACGCTTCTTGAAGAATCTTCTGGACCCCACTTTTTCCACCTTTAAACGGTGAATTGAACCGGATCTGTGATTTCGCTTTTATTCCGATTCGAAGCTCTTCGACTATGTCACCTGTTTGAAGCATGTCACCGCTCCATTCATCTGCTTTCGAACTTCCTCGCAAACATTCAATGGATAAAACTTTTGGGTCTCGGGTTGGTGAATCGGAGCTTGTTTGTGATGTTCTGTCCATGATCATGTTTTTGTTTCAGGTTGCGTTACATGGGATGTTTTAATTAATCATGTGTTATATAAATTCATAAGAATGGAAAATTGTTAGTTATTTTATGAAAAGACACAGAGAGAGGTTTTGCGTATTAGGCAAAATATGGGTTTTTGTTTCGTACAACGTGTCTTAGGTTTTTATATTCTACACATCCTCTAGGCAACCGCTATTGAACTTGCTACTCGGTGGATAATTAGTTGACTTTAAATACGAGTTAAATTATTCTAACTAATCTTTACTCATTTTTACAAAATGTATTTATAAAACTGAAAATTTAACTCTTTAGTGTTTTTTAAGATTTTTGGTTATATATATTAAAAAATATAGTAATGAACAAAATAAAAAAATTATCTTATCAAATTACTCGTATTTTTTATTTTTATCAATACAAAATATAATAATATTTTTAAAATTATGTATATAATTATTATCGAAAGATGATATAAAAAATAAAAAATAATAATTAAAAATAATATTTATTTTGAGATAATATTTTTTTTAGTAAATTGTTATGAATGTAAAGTCAAAGAATCTAGAAATCTTAACGTGGGAGCATCATGTGAAATTTCAGTTTCTATTAAAATATTAATAACGAAATATTCAGGACAAACTATTATATTATGATTTTCTAGATTTTGACTAACTTTTTCCTATGGAGATTTTGCTCAAATTTTCTGTAGATTATTTACAGTGATTTCATTTGATTTAAGAGCAAATCAATATAACTGCAATTCTAATTAAACAATTAAGTTACATCTTTATCATGGAAAGAAATTGATTTTTAGAATTTTGAAGAAGAATGTGATTTAGTCATGATGCAGTGGTTATCAGTATTATATTTGGGATGGAGATAGATGGAATCACCTCTTTTTTATTATTCAGCTACTTCACTAAAAGTCATAACCACTAAATCAACATTATATTTCCAATTAAAATAATGAATAATACCTGATATATATAGCAGTATTTTTATTTGAAAACTATTTTGGTTAAAGTTTCACATGATTAAAAGTTTTAAGGAACTTCTTAATTAGTCTTTATTATTATCTATATATTTTATTAAATTTTTTTACTAATTTTTTTATCATATTAGTTTAATTATATATAAATACATTAAAAGAATATAAATACAGTAAAAGTTTTTGGCATATATGTTTGTTAAATTTTAACTTAAAAGAGAAAATGTGTAGCATTTATGTAATTATATATATATATATGTTTGTTAAATAAATTTGCACGATTAATTTTACAAAAATATCTCACTTATTTGTGATTGTTTTCGTTGGGAAAAAACTGACTTGTGAATACTAACGAGTGTATTGTTTGTTACTTTTTTATGGTTAAAAATTGACTTCATTATATCAACAGCAAAAAAAATTGACTTTATCTATGGCAAAAATATAGTGGAACATTTTGGTAGATAATTCTCTATAGATCTCTTAAAATTGGAACCACCGCTAACAATACTAATTATAAGTAGAAGTGAATAATCTTCCTGGTATTATTAAAAAAGATGTTACTAACTAAAGAATAATGTAAAAAACAAATATAAATATCTCAAAATTTAACTCGTTTTTATTTATTTAACTAATAAAGATAAATGTGGAAGCTTACTTTCAAAGGGGTGACATCAATAACTGTTGATATTTGGAGTAATTTTCTAAATATTGGTCCACTATAGACGATTTAACAAACATTCTCTTGATCATGCGTGTATCCCGTTCAATTTAGTAGGAAAAGGGTTTTGTACTATTTGTTGTTTGTCTAAGGTTTGAAAATATGGATTTCACAAAGAAATAATAGTAAGATCAAAGACGAAGATATAATGTTGGTGGTTGATATAAGTTGATATTTTAATTTAAGAAAAATAACAATGTTGTCTTTATGAAATAGAATAATTTATTCTTCAGTCTTGAAATAAATTTCTTGGAGGAAATGATTTGGAAGTTGACAACGTAAATGAGTGTGCTATGTATTTTTCAGCAAATAATGCGGTGTGTGTACTGTAAGCCCACAAAGAAAAGGCGTGTACACATGTGGACTGACTTGACTGGATGGAAGCTTCCTCATTCCTCCAAAGCGCAGCCCACTGTCCCAAGTTTGTAGGCAGCCATCATACCAACGTCATTTATTTCAACTTTGATGATTAATCTAAAAATTGAATTTAAAATCTAAGATGTTTAATCTTAATCGAATAATCTTATATATGTCTAACTGCTCTATAGTTAGAGGGATCGACTGCAATGAATCCCAATGCCACATACTTATCGTCAAAATTACGACAACTCTTATTTAATTGAGATATCCACTAAATTAATAATGATTATATGAAAAGGAGAATTATTGTTTAAAATAGTTATTTTATTATATATATTTAAATAATAGAGTATAACATCAATGTAAACCACATTTGGTTGATGTGGATTCCAATTCAACTTGCATAAATTTCATTGGAGCATAAATTTCACACATCTAATTTGGGCACACGTGAAATATAAGAATCTGAATATCCTATCCTTTAAGCTAAACTATAGAACGCAAGATTAAGATTGATAAACGAAATCATAAAAAAAAAATAAAAGAAGATAGATAAATGAAAATTGAGATTTAAGTGGTTTCCACTTCTTTAATCACTTGAGAAACTAAAAGACCATATTTATTTTTTAGTCTATGAAGGATACTAATAAAAATATAAGAGATTATCCAATAGACAGCAGTAGCTGTCGTTAATTTATCAAACCATATTTAATGGTTAAAACTTAAAATAGTCCCTTCTACTGCTATCTGTAATTTATCAATCTAAACCATTATGTGCCACAAGTATTTAAATAGGATTACATTATAAACTTGTTGAATATTGACTACCTACTGTTTGCTACGGTTTGATACCGTTGGCTAATTGCAGATCATAGTGCAATCTAAGAAGATCCAGAATATCTAAAGAACATAGCACAACCTGTACCCTCTTCTGCCTACACATTCCACAGCACCCTACAAGGAGAATAGTTGGTGATTCAAGCAGACTCACTCACTATTGTACCCATCTCTTTTGTGCACTCGTACTCTTAGTTCCATTAAGAGATCGTCTTCTAGTCTTTTTTAAGTCTGCACGAGGTGACAATTGTTTTTGGCTCAAAGAAGAAGCTGCATTAGATTTCCGATAAGTCGGAATTTGAAGAGGACTAATGGGTCGATATTTTGATGGTTGTTCAATGAGTCTCCTCGATGAATTTAAGATTTTTGCGGGCGCAGATTTATGATCAATTGTAGAACTAGAACTCTGGTTCAGCTCATCAACAGGAAGCTTTTGTGCATTGTTGACAGGAAAACTATCAGAATCAGAAGATGAGGGGCTAGTAGTGCTATCCATATCATAAATGAGATTGTCTCTCATTTGTGGCAGCTGAGTTGCATTTGGGACACTGGCAGAGAAAGATGGTCGACGAAGCCTTGAAAGCTGCATAACCTGCAGTCAATTTTGAAAGAAGGCAGTAATATAAGAAGCATTTCAGATTTGTAGATAAGAAACACTTCTTGTTTTGGTTGTTTTGACAGCTAAAACTAATGTAACATTGTAATGTACTTTCAATAGTAATTCAAATTCCATGCTTGTGATTAACAAACACAAGTTGGTCAATCACCTTATGTACTAAAGCTGCCAATTTGGTACACTCCAATTTTTAATATCTAACATGTATTATAATTATGTACCTTTTGTTCTAGAACAACCATGTCCTTCTTTAGTTTTGAAATTGTTGAGTTCTTCCTCCTTATAATGTCTTCTAATTCAGCAACCCTCTGTTTTAAATAGTTGTAAAAAATGATGAGTGGATTAAACAAAGCGAAAAATGAAATAGTGAATTCCAACTTTAGAGGATAAAATGCAAACATTACCTTGCTATTGGCAATCTCGGAAGAGTTCAGCAAAGTGGTAAGCTCCTGTATTGTTGTCTCCTTCTCTTCACAGTCTCTCTTAAGATTATAAACATCATGTTCTACAGCCAAACTGTTTAACTGAACATAACAGAAAGCATATCAAAGATAATATTTATCAGATGATAGAACTAATAATTCTACCAAAACAAAAATGATAGAATTAATAAAAACACAAGGAAACCAGGAAAAAGAAGCACTGCCAGAAAGTAAAAGAAAAACTAACAACGAAGAAATACAATCCTGCCGTTGCATTTAACTATGTCGAGGCAACAACATAATTAAGCAATTATTATTTGTTAACTTGGTTCCAATTATAGTTGAGACCGTGGAAGGTGGGATGCAAACAACTAAACAAGCTACACAAATGTTTTACTGATTGAATCTTGAGAAGCTAGTTTGATAAAGTTATAACGAGAATCTTCTATCAGACTGACAGATACTCTGATTTATGATGTACATATACTAGAATAATCATGACAAAGATCATTCCCAATAGCAAGCAAATATTTTGTCATACAAGAGAAGCCTAAATTGCACATATTTAAGAAATAAAATTTGGAAAATTACATATCCTATGCAAGCAAATATGGATGCGCATTGCTCTGTGGACAATAGGATCTCATTCTATTGTATTTTCCTTTGATTTTCAGAAATAATACACTTGATCTTTCATTATTGTTGTTAATTTCATTTTTCTGCATTTTATGATGTTGGGTTCTCATCAATGCTACTCAAGATGCTCAGATGAAATGTCGGTCCCTTTTCTCATATAGGACCCTAACTAAGATGACCCTGAAGAAAATAATACCTGGATATCAGCAGCAGATGTGATACTTGAAGCCAAATCCGACAAGTCAGACATTCGTCGCTCTTCTTGTTCTTCATTAGAGAATGGTGTCTTATATTGGAGCACCTCATTTGCACTGGAGGCTTTTCTACTAGAGGCACCCTGCTAACAAAGTTAATGTGTGATCAAATTAAAAGCTAAGTTGTTGAGCAGAAGACACATTAGGAAGATGCAGAGTTATAATTGCCCAGCACCAAATGAAAAGATATATGTAACAACCACAATACAATACAGTGAGTATGAGTTTCTTACCATCAATTCATCACAGAAGGAAGAGTGTTCTTCACAATGCCAACAACCGCAATCAACAAACTTAATTCTCTCGGAGCCAAATGTTTCATCTAATAGCAATTCTTCATCCTTGGCGGATAACTTGTTGACAGCAGCAACTGTGTTGTTCTCTTTAGAACTGTTAAGCTGCTCACAAAGATTGTCAAGCTTCTGCTGCATGCATGATAAGACCTGGTCCTGGCAAAGAGTAGTGAAATAAAACAATGTTGATCAACTTTAATCATGAATAATAAAGAAGCTGTAATAATGCATATTACACTATTAAATTTCGATATTAGTTTTTATAAAATTGAAAGTTGCAGCACAAATTGGTCCCAGTAACAATATAATAAGCATAAAATTAACAAATGAAAAAGAATAAAAGTGAAAAAAAATGCAAAAGGGGAATAAATGGACCAAAACCGTACCCTAAGTTCAACGGATTTCTTAAGATTCAAAATCTGTTGATTTTTCTTCGACTGAGAAACAGCAACACCAATAACAGCGACAATAAGAAATCGATGAATAGGAGGAAACAGATCCCAAGCAAATGCTAATTCATCCGTTAAGCCACCACCAATGGTTCGAGCCGAGCTAGCTTCATCGGCGTTAATAAGCCGTCCTTGGAGAGATATCCAAGCCATTGGCTTCTGTAATGAGACAGGACGGCTCGTCTTGACGAAGGTAGTTGTGGCGGAGAGACGGCGGCGGTTGCCGGAGATTGGAAGGATTGAAACGAGACATGGTAATGGTGAAGTCGCGTTTCGGTTAGAGTCGTTAATCATGGCGTTACAGTGATTTTTCAAATTCGAATGAGGATTCAAATATTTAAGTTTGAGAGGGAAAAGAAGCGATTGTGTTCTACGCCATGGATGCACGTGAAATGAAACTTAATTGTCTTCTTTCACACTCTCAAGATACTCTTTTTTTTTTTTATTATTTAATTTCTATACAGTTTTATAAATATAAAAATTAAATATAATAAAATAAAATGAAAAACCAAAAAAGGATATTTTCAAATTTTCGATGTTATGGTCAAATTTTATTTATTAAAAATTCTATTTTTTTAGATCAAATTATAAAAAAATTATTTGACTATTATTAACAAGTTTTGAGTATCTCACTGTATTGAATGAGTATTTTATGGAATGCAAAATTATACTCTTTTAAAATTATTTATAAACAACAATGGTTCATTTATTAATTTTAAAATGATATATAAACAAAAATTTAATTTTTTTAGCTTATTTAGTGTTTCTAAATTAAAATACCTCTCATTAAATTTAATTTTTGTTTCCATTGAATGAATTTATTATGTTTTGAAGGTTAATTTAGGTAATAAGAATCCTTTTCTAATTAAAATCATATGATTTAATTATCATTCTTAAAATGTGTTAAAACGTATGTAATTAGTTAATTTTCCCTTATGAATTGTTTTAGATAAAGTATATATTTAAAAATTAGTATATTTAATACAACTTTTACCAATGTTGTGATCCGAACTCGGATATTATTAATAAATGTAGAAGATTGTTCAGTGATAATGGATTAATTGATGAATTGCTCTATAAAAGAATGTTTGTGCTATCAATTTATAGGTTCAAGACTCCTAAATTAATCTTTGTCTCTGAGTTTTAAATTTGGGAAAAACTCACACCAACACCTAATTAAAACAAAATTTCTCTGCCCAAATTTGTGAAAAATTTAGATAGATATCTGCGAGTGTGGGTTGTGTTGTTATCTTAAACTCAAATCAATATATAATTAAGATGCATAATTAGGTGTACTTTGATCAATAGTGGGGTGTGACAAACATGAAAGGGAGTGATATTAGGCTTGGACCAACCCAAAAATCTAAAGAAGTTTATGAGAATATAAAATATACAAATTAAAATATGTACCTGAAATTTTAAATTTTTGAAAATACTCAAAATTGGTTTCATTGATTTGAATTGTTTTAATGGTAATTTGTAAATATCTTATTACTCCAAACAAATATTGGTTGAAAGGAATATTATCATTTATTAAATTGATTAAGAAAAGAAAAATCTTTATTCGATTTAAAAACAACAACAACCAAAATCTTATTTAATCTTCTTCTTTCGATTGAATAAGACAAGAATAGATTAATATTAATTTAATTTTTATGGCTATAACTTTTTTATTGTTGATAATAAAGAAATATTTAAACTTTTATTGTTTAAATTTTTTTATTGAATTAAATGCATTTTAATTAAGTAATTCTCTCCTTTTATTTTGGTACAATCAATTAGTTCTTTTTTGTTTCGTAAACAATCTAATCTAATGTAGTGTATACAATATTCGCTATTTTTTTTCTAATATAAATTAAAAATAAATGTTGAATGAAACTATTTTTGTAGGTTGGATGAGTGTTATTTTAATCCATGGCAGTGTTGGTTGAATTAAGGCTAAGAAGAGAATATTTTATATTAGTTTTTAAAATATCTTAAGAAAACACTTACATAAAAATAATTTGATGGGATTCTTGCGTAAAAATTAGTAAAAAAGTTTGAGACATTACATTCTTAAAGGATACCAAGTTGATAAAGAGTTACTGTGCACCAATTCATTGATAGGTAATAGATTGGAAATTGAGAATGAACCTTGCAAATGTTGAGTAATGAAGACCACCAAGAGAAGCATAGGAAAGGGAAAGACTTGCTGAAACCACCTAGTAACATGTTGAATATCATATCTTTTGTGAAAAGTATATTCCCTCCCATGGGCACCAATACCAAATAAAATCTAAATGAAGAATTGAAGAGTTATGAAGCTTGGAGTAATGGAGATTTCGTGGTGGGCCTGTGTGGTTGAATATTAAAATAGAGAAGGGGGCTTTGGAAGATAAATGGAAACAGTGGTGGTGAAAGAAGTGTAAATTTATGTGTATTGTTATTATTATGTGGAAGATATTTCCTTTTATAATCAAAGTCTTAAAGTAATTTGACAAGAAAGGTCGTCGGCACTCGTAGCAAAGTACGAAGAACACTCCACACGATATTATAGTCTTATTAGCAAATGTAGTTTGTAGGAAAAAAACAAAAAACAAAAAACAAAAAAAATGCCAAATAAATAGAAGAAAAACTATTTTCTATTTATTGTCTTTCTTCCCCTTTATATTCGATAATCTAAAATAGTTAGGTTTTACCATTTGTATTCATTTTGTAGAAGTTGTTTGAGAGTATGAAATTACGAAAATAATAACAAATTAAATATTTTAAAAATACAATAAATTTTAATTTTAAATACATTTAATATTTAATTAATAATTCAGTTATAGTTAATGTAAAACTAATTGGTCAGACTCCAACCGAACTGAAGTTAGCATTTACATATATATTGCAACTTTACTAAAGTTGCGATGCTATCCCATATGAATCCGAAACATTGAAAAATATATGCCAACGAGTTCACACTCTTAGGTCCCCCTACGAAAGAGGTTAAGCTATTGAGTGTCTCCGTGAGGCTCACTTGATACAAATTTTATTATTATTATTATTATTATTACTACTATTATTATTATTATTATTATTATTATTATTATTGTTTTGTACTTTCCAGCTTGTTGTATGTTATGTAGAGAATGTTCAAAGTAATAACAAGACTCTCTTTCTAACTTTCAAGTTAATACTATCTTTTTGGAACGAAATCAATGGTGTCTCGTACTTTAGAAATGAATTATATATAAGTTTTTTTGGTAAAATTAGTTTATAAAATAAATAAATAAATTATATACTTAAAAATATCAATTATTTTATAATAAATAAATTATTTACTTTAAATGATTGCTTATTAACTATTTTAAATTTTATAAGTTATTTATAAATAAATTATTTTAAAATGATTTATTTTAAATTATAATAAATAAATTATAAAGGGTTAAATATAATTTTAGCTACAATAGTAAGAGTAAAATTAAAAGGAAAAACGATAAGATATAAATTCATAAATTACTTGAATTAACTTATAAAAAAAATATTATAAGCTATAAGTTTACCAAACAGAATTTATAGTTTATAAGCTACTTCCTCCATCTTACAATTAGTATCATTTTCACTGATATCAACGTAAAATATAATAATATTTTAAAAATTATATATATAGTAATTAGTAAGAATAGTATAAAAATATAATTAAAGTAATATTAAAAATTATAAATATTATTTATTTGTTAAAATCACAGTAGTTAAAAGATGGAAAAGTATAAACTATAATTTGGTTTTCTTTTTTGCTTTATCTAACAGATGGAGCCATAAAGTGGTGGGACTCTTCTCTCTAATACTGCACCCTACCAACTAAATGGTTTGTTGTGTAGAATTTATCCCCAAAAAACGAAGCAATTCAAGTATTTACACATCTACTTGTTTATTTTACCTCCAATAATGGCGTTACTGCATCTACCTTCCACAACGATCCCACACTAATAAGTTTAAGCAAACTTTAGCGATCTGACATCATCTATGACATGGCCTTCACTTAAATGGATTGGATTTGGGCCCCACATTTTGGCCCAATAGAGATATGCTTATGCTGACTCTTTTGTCCATTGTTCCAACCTGTGCCATATATATCCTAACTTTCTCACTTTAAAGCATTTAACTCTATTCACACAAAAACAAAAGGCACAATTTATCATCAACTCTCCAACAGCCCAAAATGCAATGCAATGCAATGCAATGTCCATCCAAAGACAACTAACCGAACTATTTTCATCTTCATGTTTATTATCATCATTATGCATAAAAAAATGTTTATTAGCATCACAACAATTCAAGTGATATTATATGTTTGAAGAAATAGTGTTTACTTGGGTGGATGTTTACAAAATTAATTTTGAATTATGTTCAATTTTGACTAAAATTGAATTTTAAATGAATTAAATTTACATTTCAATATATTTAATAATTCCAAAAATAAGTTCAGTCAGATTGGTAGAATACATAAAAATTAACACAGATTCAATGTCGTCAAAATTGAAAATGATGAATTGCAAACAAAATTGCAGCACCTAAGTTGATAGTATAAAATAACATGTTTACAAATGTGATAAAATCAAAGTGACTAAAATACACATGTATTTGGATAGGTAGCGACCAAGTCATTGACTGAATCTGTAGTAAATTATAGTTAATATAAACAAATATCGTAGTGAAACAAAAAACCAAACAAAACAACGTTGTACTCAACAATGAAATCAAGAAAGAAATACTAGATCTAAATGAAAAACTATTTATTTAGATAAAATGAGAGAAAAAAATATACAACTGAATATTTTTGAGTTAAAAAATAACTTCAAACTACCGATCTTCGATAAACGAAGAAGAAGAAAAAGAAATTGAGGAAAAGTTGAAAGAGATGCTATTTTATATATATATATATATATATATATATATATATATATATATATATATATATTAAATTTAGCAATGACATCATTTGATTACGATGAAACTAACCTTTGTAAGATAAAAATGAAATATTAATTTATAACAATGAAATATCTTCATTTGTTTTCCCAAAATCACTATTACATCTTCTAAATCTACTTTTCTATTATATTTTAATTTTCATGCACTATAGATCAAAAAAGTTTTTATGATGTCAGCAAATCATGTATGTAATATTATTAGTTAGAGTAAAATTCAATATTTTTAATAATATAACATTTATGATAAATTGACAATGTAAAACATTTCTACATTAATAATGTTTATAAATTAAATCTTTTAAATTATAAGAAACAAAACAACTAGGTTTGGAAGCTAGTTGTTTGGAGAGTTAAGAGCAACAACAAACTAAAGTCATGTGATTAAATAAAGTTGACGTACTTAGTCATCAAAATAACTATTTACATTGTTTAGAAATCAAGTTGAATGATAGTTTATAAACAACATATACACTCTTTTATCAATCGGTATGTCTTATTGGAAACAAAATCATGAGCGTTCATGCATACACAAGACCTCAAAAATAAACTGAACAAGTAACAAACCTCACATATCGACATCATTTCATATAAGTGGTTTTTTCTTCTACCCTCTAATGTTCTACAAAGTCTTCAAATAAACATCTAAATTAGTCAATTCAAACATATATTTTATGTGTTCCGATTGACTAAACCAAATACATATTATTAAAACTTTTGAACAACATTGAAGGAGAAAGAAAATGTCACCTATCACATAACCAACAAAATTATGTTGGCCTCGTTTCCCCTCATGTTATCCTATTCCTATGCCAACCATTCAATGTGAAACCTAAACAAATTCATTACTTACGGCAATTCCAATAGATTTCATCACCAAATATGGGCCCTCACACCTTAAATTGCTTTTACTTACCACATAGACTTTTCTACATACATACATGATGCTTGCCACAATTAACACTCAACTTTTATTATAACCTATTTTTCTTCCACAGCCGTTGAAGAAGTGTACCCTACAGCTGCTTACAGCTCCATAAATTTATCATCATTTTTTATTTATATATTATTTCAAGGGGTAAATGAATTTATCTTTGGAATTGCAGTAACAAATAAAAACTAATCTAGCTAGATTTTAATATCGCGACCAAATTATTACAAATTTGTACAGGACTAATTAATTCATTAATTCTTTGCCGTTATTGTTGCTGCTTGTGTGAACACGTACACTTTGCTTGACAATCTGAAAGCGTCTATACATAGATAGATAAATGTTTGGGAAGAAAAATTAATAAGTTTGTTAGTGTGAATTGAAAAATAATCTATACTACTCCATCTATTCTTAATATAAAAAAAAAATTAAGTTAACAAAATTTTGATATATTTAGTTTTAAATTTATATTAAATGTATAAATTTTTGTTGACTCAACTTTTTCTTATATTTAAGACTAAATGGAGTAATAAATTGAATGTTGACATAGATGTTTTCATTTTTTTTTGTAAATACCTGAACTTGGTTTTGAAGGTCTTTGATGTAATCCACAGCTAAGTCCAACATATCTGCTGTGTTTGTTTGCTGCAGAAAAAGGAGAGAAGCAACGTTGTACCTCAAAGCAACCACAATTAATTCACAAAAATATATGGTTTTTTTAGAGTTTAAAAACATTAACTAAACCAATGATGCACAGTGTCTTGTACCTTCTCCATGTTTGGGACTAGATCTTGTAGTTTCCTCATACGCTCACTAATTTTAGTCCTTCTAACCTGAAAAGCAATTTCCTCAAACATACATTAAAAAGAAAAAGTAACCAAGTTTTATATTACAAAAACTGAAAATCATTAGAACTGTAAATCAATAATCCAATACTATACCCTCTCTGCAATGCTTCTTGGATGAGTAGCACAACCGCGCTTGGCACGAATTTTCATCGGAACAGAATCTGAAAAATGTAGAAACTTCTCCATAGCTGCCATTTCAGATAAAGTATTTGGCATACTCAATTGATGAGCCAATGGAGAAGAATTAGAATGTCCTCCTCCTGTTTCATTCTGATCAACCACAACAAAATTAATGTTAGCATTGAACTTTGAAAACATCATATAAATAAAGACAATAAAAAGGAACTGATAAGAGTAGTATTCTACCTGAACAGAAGATGCATTTAAACCAGAAAATTGTTGTTTTGAATCATTGTCTCTAAATCTTTTTAGACCACCAACATTATCAGACATCATTTCAGTGTCATCCCAAGTATCAACCTGATAATCCGTGATATAATCGTTAACGCGATTTTCACCAAAAACATCATTTTCTTGATTGTTTTCTCTATTGTCTTTGTCACCAATTTCAGCTATTGATGACATTAGTCTTGATGAATAGTTTGATGAATTCTGCAAACTCCTAGTAGTTGAAAATTTTGCTTCTTTTGTAGTGTTATTCACAGCTCCTAAATTTCCCATGTCTCTCATATTAACATACCCTGCCAATTAAGCTTGCATAATATCATTATAACAACCTTTATGTACTTTTGAGACAAAAATAATCCTAATAGTAATAGCTAATAGTTAAAAAGAAAAAATTACCCCTACTTAGCTCAAACAACATAACCAGGTTTTTCTTTTTCACCACTTGTTGGAACTCCAAAATATAAAATATAATGTCCACATAATTCAGTCAAAATAAATTTTTTTTTTTTAAAAGAGTCCACATAATAGTAATTTTCAAATAGAACATCATGAAACCCCTGACATGAAAATTTTAACATTTTTCCAGGAAAACTATTATTTTTTCCCAGTAAATAGGACAAGAAAATTTTTGGATTGGAAAACAATTTCTTGAAATTGTACACCCCCCTAACAGTATCTTATACCCCCACCTCCGAAAAAAAAGGATGATTAACAACATTAAATTAAAAAAATAAAATGAACATAGCACATAAATACATACCATTTTCAATATTAATTTGTGAAAATAATCCAGCTGGTGAACTACTATGTCTGATAAGATTAGAATTATTTCCACCATGAGATTTCATCTGCTGTAATCGATTAACTCCCATTGAATAATTTCCTTCCATAACTGAAGAAAGATTCTGATTTGGCAAAGGTGGCATCACTGAGTTTTGATAAAAACCATGAGAAGTAGTAGCAGCAGAGTTATTATAACTATTATTATCATTATCATTAATATTAATATTATTGATACTAATATTAATATTACTCTGCTGTTGAACCACTTGTTTTTCTTCTTCTTCTTCTTCTTTCACCGTAGAATCAACTGAGATTTTTTGAGCTAATAAATCTTCTTCTGAACCTAAACTGTTCATAAACCGTGAAAAAACTCTTTCTGTTTCTGGACTTGAAGGTCGATTAAAAACATGTTCGTAGAATTCTCTGTCAATGATGTTGTTGAAATATGAACTTGGTGCTGATCGATAACGTGTTAAACCTGAAGAAGAATATACCTGTTGTTGTTGAAGATCTGATGAATCCATTGTTGTTTTCTTCAAAGTTGAAACAAAACCATGTTTTTGACAAATTTTTTGTTCTTTATATATATAAAAAAAAAAAAAAACAAGAGATTTTATTACCTTTTTTTCAGATCTATAGGTAGATAAAATTCAATTATTTATTGGAGTTTGAACTGTGAAGTATGGTGAAGCTAGAGTGCATCAGAATCAGGATAAATATATATATTCAAATAGAGGAATGGAAAATGAAAATAAAAAGGAAAAAAATTGGCGGAAAAATTATATATAAAATAAAAAAGGAGTGGTGAGAAAAATATGAGTGTTTCTTTTTTTTTTTCTGTCAAAGAAAACACCAATAGCAAAAGCAAGAGCTTAATAGTTTTCTCTATTTTTTTTTTTGGTTTTAAAAAAATATGATATTAGATGTTGAAAGAACAGAACACCTTTTTTATATCCCTTTTAGTGTGTCTCTCTATGCTGTTGTTGTTGAGATTTGAGTGGTGGAGATGCTTTTTTTTTCTATAGTTGTATAGTTTTGTTGGGAAGAGAAAGAAAGTAACGTGGATACTAACGTGGTCCACGAGTATACTATACGGGTTGGTGGTGTTTTTTTTGCTAAATCAATACTCAGAACTAATCAATATTATTTGATTAACTCTTAATTTATAATTTTTTCTTCAAACTCGAATTAAATCAATTGGATTATGATTAGGTTGAGTTTTATTTATGGGTAATAAAAAAATTGTTTTATTTTAGAAAAATTTAATTAAATTTAAATATTTAAACATCTAAAAAATAAGAAAATTATATCGCAACAAATCATTTAATACTTAAAATACATCCACAAACACAACAAAACATTTAAATTAATTAAATTAGGAACAAATTTTAAATCATAGTAAATTAATTATTTTAACAACAAATTCTTAATCATAGTCCAACAACTAAGTTTTAACTATACATCAATAATATATATATATATATATATATATGTTACCTCAATGAGTAGAGTTCGCGGATTTATGAGTTCCAAATTTAAATCCGATACCCGAACCAAACATAATTTGGTTTCAATTGATGGTTTGGATTAGATTCAAACTTGAATATGTTAAGTCAAAACGCGGGTTGAATTGGCTGATCAGGTTCGCGGATTTACCTATACATATATACACCCTTATGTATGAATGTTAAAAACTCATCGGAAATTTATAAATTAGCAGTTTTGACGTTCTTTATGATTGATACATTTTATCTAATGGGTGTTAATTCAATAAAAATAAAGAAAATAAATATAATTTACAAAGATCAAATCAATTAATTAACAAAATCAGTGTACCTTATATATTTAAATATTATCGTGGATAGTTGTTAAAATTTTAAATAACTTTTAAATATTGAGTTTGAATTAACTATTTATCAATCTTAAAATAATATTTTTATATCAGTTTAATTGTAGTTTTAATTTTTTTATTTTTATTAATTTAAGAAATTAGTCCCTCTATTTTAGAACTCGATAGTTTAGGTCTCTCATTATGATTTTTTACCTAAAAAATGACAATGTAATATATTTTAAATAATCTAACATATGATATTATGATGTAAAATAATTAATACTTGTGAAATTGCAATAAAACTTGCTAAACATTTAAATTTTAAATTCAAAAACTTTTTATTTTTATAATTTAATTAATGATATGTGAATAATTAATGTTAATATATTTAAATGATTTTATATTATAAAATTATTTATCACCGAGTTTTAAATATATATATATATATATATATATATATATTTTGTTATCAAGACTCATATTTGATTCAATGTATGTGTTTAGTGCATTTCTTTGTGCAGCCAATGGAAAGTGAAAAACATGATCATAAATCTAGGTCCTGGATTTGGTGTATTTTATTTTACTATAATGTCCTCGGTTTTGGGAACAAAGTGAGTGAGTGTGAGATGAGGGTGACACGTGAGTAGTTGCCACTGGAGAAAAAAGGAAAAAAAAGCTGAAACTGTTGTTAGAAAGCAATATAGGTTTTGATAAAATGGGAAAGTATACAAGGTCAATTGACTTTATAAATCACGGGTTAAGTTAAATTTATTATGTTTTTTCTCTGAATTTAATATTTAATCTAATTAATTTTTAAACTCTAACTTATCTTTTAATTCAACTAAATCTGATGAATTTAAATTTAATAAAAATGAAATAAAATTGAGTTGCTCCTGAGACGAGTTATTAAATAATGATTCATAAACTTTCAAAAATAATATAAATGTAAAGTAATTTATAGAAAATAACATAATATTATTATTTTTCAATTCATTTAAAAGTAGTAGTTTATAATAATGTTTTAAAAATTATAACTTATTAATTCGATTGATAATTTTTTTAAAGAAAATAAATAAATAATAACGTAAAATAATAGTGTGTCCTTAAACTAAATTAATCCGAATGGATAACCTAAACTCAATTTCTTTTTTTACTTTATCCCTATTTTTTAATTTTTTTAACCTAGTCAAATTTGATCTATTGTTTATGGGTCACCGTGGATTCACAAAACCAATCGAGTCATTTACCCTGTAACTAATAGAGTAGACTAGGGCACAACACCCAATAGTATCATGTATTTATTTACTAGTATAATATTACAGACAAAAAATTATAGAACTTCCCAACAAATAAATTATTGTCTAGTTACAAGATTTGGGTATATTTACCAAAATAGAAAAAGTAAAAAAAAAATTAAATAAGATATATTTTAAAATAATTAAATTAAATATTTTTGTCCAAAATTTTATTATCACTCAAATATTTTCCCTTCCAAACATAATTCAGATTTACTGCTATACTAATAATTTTGTAAAGGATCTCACTCAATTTTTCTTAAATCGTCTATTTTAATTGAAGGCAATGTACAAACAATTTTGCTATACTAATGTCATGCTACAATACATGCATGCGATGAAAATGAATTTGACACACTTGAGAGATAGATTGGCAATGTATAGTGGAAGTAAGAAATATTACTTTAGATAAAAATGGACATATCGAACTATATGTATGAACGAGATGAGTTATATATTTAATGTTTTTAGATTTTTACCAAAAAATATGATTTGCAAACATGTTCTCAGTATAATGAGGAGGATCTTCTTAGTATTTTAAGCTCCCTTTATAATCCAAGAATATTATCAAAGTCAATGTGGTGACTAAAGAAAACTAGTTTCTTGCATAGATATTCTTATTGCTAATATAGTGTTCAAGTGGTATGTATCGTTGATTATGTAATCCGATGAAGGTGCAAGTATGCATGGATGAGAACTTGTGCTTGATTGAGTTGCAACATGTTTGGATATTTTATATAATATTTCAAAAGTATTTTTATTTAATTAATTTAATTATTGGTCAATAATTAATATTTTAAAGAATAGATGTATTTTTTATTTATTTGATATTTTTCTAATGTGTTATTTTTAAATTAAAATATTTGATTTAATTGGAGTTCTAATTTTGATGTACGTTGGACTTATTCGTATTGTAGTTATAACTTAGAGCCATGGCTTATTGTTGACCATTTGTTACACCATATATAAATATAAATGAATTTCAATTTAAATCATTTAATTGCTTTTAAACCTTGTAATTTAAAGACTAATTTATTATCTTAATTTTGTCCATTGAAAAGTAACCAAAAGGAGGATTAAAATGGTGGCTTATATATTGTTTTGTAGTGTGTACCTCTTTAAGAGATAATATATATACACAAATACATATTCAACAAAGTGGTGGTTAGAATGTTTTTTCTCTATATTTTTATTTAAATAAGTAATTTTTATATAAATTAATTATTTATTTGTATATTTTTATTATTTTGTTAATAAAGTGCGATGTTTGATTTTTTCATTTTACTGTAAATTATTTTGTTCAAAGTTACACTTTGAATCGGTATAAACAAATTCAATTAATGACTTGAATGTTACAAATTTGAAAGGATGCACTACAAGAAAAAGTGTTATTACCTACGACAGATTTTAACTTTATCCACGACAAGTCCGTATACCCACGGCAAGTCCGTAGGTAACCTAAAATTACCCACAGACACGGATTCGTAGGTATTTCGCTCGTAGGTAAATATTTACCCACGGACAATCAGTACAATATGGATACCTAAGGAATGTCCGTGGGTAATTTACCCACAGATTTTCTGTCGGTAAATTACTCACAGATTTTCCGTGGATAAATTACCCACATATTTTCCGTGGGTAATATGAGTAACTGATTTTCTGTAGATAAAATTACCCACAGATTTTTCGTAGGTAAATTATCATTTACTCGTAGAATGTTCGTGGGTAATGAAAATATGATTTACATTCTATTTTGTATCCTACTGATTCATGTATTTTTTTTAAATGTATTTTTAAAATAAATTGTAAGTATATTAAAACATCATTGTCAAAACAAAGTGAAGTTTTATATAAATAGTGTTTTCAAAATACACATCGTGACTACCACAAGTCTCAAAATAAGCACATTGTCACTACCATAAGTGTAAAAATACAAATAACGACACTGTCGTAAGAATATATATCGATAATGCCAACAAGTCTAAGCAAAATATGTAGTCATAACTACTAAATAAAACTGACACTGAAATCAGTATTACTACTCGACGTCATCATCCTCTTCATAATCTGGATGACGACGGGAGGACTCGGCCTATATGGAAGCAACACTTTTTGCCAATGTTGCTAGCTGCATCTGGAACTCTGTAGTGCGCTGCTCTGTTTGTTGAATCTCCTCTTGTCGACGTTGCTCTGCTTTCCTTAGCTCCTCTCGCGCCTCTCGTGCCTTTTGTTCTGCTGCTTTTGCTCGCTCCTCAAATGCTGCTATCTGTGCAGCTATCTCGTTAGAGTGTTGAGACAAGACATTGGTGCAACCTCTAGATGGACGAGAATCTGAGACCAGACTTACGACACATGGTCTATAAAGGGAGGATCTATCTCCAGCACCATAAATACGCCCTTTATTCTTTCCCCCCAACAGATTGGACCCACATGTACAAGCGAGCTTCTGCATTAACCACTTGGCTACAACTACTAGATGTTTCCCCACCTTTGGTGTGAAGCTGCAACTTACCTTGAAATGTTTCCTGCTCAAATAGAAAATAATGTAACATAATCAAATTACTTTTACAAGAAATACAAATGAAATAACAAATGATTTAATATTTCTTACATATGTTTTTTTTGCTCTTTCATCAACCTAAGAGTTGTCCTTCTTCTTAGTGTGAGTTTTTAAAAAGACATCATCCAATGTGGGGTCTCTACCTAACTCTTCAGCCTTACAAAAAATAAAAAACAGCAACAGTGAAGACATTATAACTTCTTGGTAAATATTAGGCATGTCCTTGAGCCAAACATTAAATGGTTATACAGTGAAGACTTTGACATAGAAAACGTACCATCCGATTGGTATGTTCAGCAACAGATATAGATCCACCAGTATGGACAGCTCCTCCTTTAGAAGAAGCACGGTTTTTCTTAGCTCGATTTGATATCTCCTTATATGACGGATCCATCCATATCTTCTGAAGATCATTCCAAACAGTTTCTCCCATCCAATTTGGACACTTGCATTTCTTTCTTGCTTGCATCAACATATCAGAAAGACGCATTGATCCTTTTGTATTGAAGATATTCTTAATCTGAAAATTGTGCTCAGGCAACCAAGCAACTTTCTCCTGCAACATTACATTACAAATAAGTTATAATGTACTAATTAGTATCTACACAATAGTTGAACTCATTAACAAGATATATAACATAATCTTACACCGAATTTGTCGAACCAACGTTCCAAAATTAATTTTGGGATTGCTCCCCATGTAGGATACGGATCAACATATTGTGATGTAATGACTGAGGTGAGGGCCCTCGATGCCACCCTACACGGTAACCAACTGCAAACAATTTTCAAACAACATAAAATTTTAGAAAATAATTTGAAACGAACCATAAACCTCATGTTCTAATGAAAAGTTAATCGGAACTAGTTACATACCCTCGACCATCTGGCTATATCATTGTTCTCCCATCAAGCGCAACCTCATGACTAGAATTGGAGCATCGTGAGCCTTGAGTGTGATTACCAATAGCAACAGGTATTAAAGGTGGTGGATTAGCAGAAATGGAAGTATGTCGTGAGGCAACAGATGTTAATGGTTGTAACGGAGAATGATCAACAGTCGGGGAAATGATGTCTTCTGGGACAAAACCCGGTGTGGGCATCATCACTATAATCGGTTTAGATTGATTCACCTTACTAGGTGGGGGTGGAAGCACTGCAACTTGTTGGGTATGAGGCTCCACATGTTGTTGGGTGGAATGTCCCACATATTGTGAGGTTGGTGTAGTGACATTGGCATCTAGTGCCAATTGATCAATTGTTGCTTGTACCTGCTGAGCTGCTTGAGTTACCTTATGCGGTAAAATCATGCGATTTTTCTTCAAATGAAGCTTGAGTCTAATCTTTTCTTTTGGAGCCATCTATAAAAAAATAAGATGAATAAAAAAACAATTAGCACACACAATAGTTTGTATTAATATTAAAGAAATGCAGAATAATAAAAAAAATGCACATTGCAGATAGCAAAAGAGCAGAATAATAAAGAAATGCACATTGCCAAATAGCAAAACAGCAAAACAGAAAAACAACAAAATAGAAAAACAGAAAAACAACAAAACAGAAAAACAGCAAAACACATTGCAGATAGCATAATGGCAGAATGAGAATGGCATTAAAAGCAATAAATAGAAGGATGAACAGTACTAAAAGCACAAATACTAAGATATATACTTACTAAAAATTCAAACGTCAATTAAAGAATCATCCCCATCTTCATCATCCATATCACTATCATTATCAATTGGGATATTTGGAACAAACGTTACATTGACTTCTTCATCGCTATGTGTTTCATCATGCAAGCCAACCAATTCTTCAATTTCAGTTAATTGTTCAACATGTGTCATATCTTCATCTTGATATGGTATGTCCTCATCGAGGCCGTCCACCTCTACACGACCCATAGGCTTTGTTTTGTTAACTGCAGACCAGTGACGCTTATCGGTTCGCATTTCAGGATAAGGTACATAATACATTTGTCTAGCTTTTTGTGCAATTATGAAGGGATCATAGAAATCATATTTCCGATTCATCTTGACATCTACAATATCATATTGTGGATGAACTTTGGTTCCTCGGTTCCGTATAGGATCAAACCATTGGCAATAAAACAAGGCTACATTGTGAGGCAATTTGTAATACTCTAACTCGTAGATATGTTGGATGACTCCGTAGAAATCATCTTCTCCTCCTCCAGTAACCCCTTTTACATAAACTCCACTATTTATGGTTTTCTTACCCTGAGACCAATCTTTGGTGTGAAATTTGTACCCATTAATGTAATACTTGTGCCAACTTTTGACCATTGACTTAGGACCCCAAGCTAATGATAACAAGTTAGGGTCGGTCACACCATTTGCCTTGTCACTGGCCTATACAAACATGATATTCACAATAGTTAATTGAGAAGTTCTAATTTATTATCAACAAACTTCAATAAAGCACTTACATACGCACGAAACCATTTTGGGAATTCTCCATGTATACGAGTTTGAGATATAGGGTCTTCTTCAACAATGGAATTAGAGTGCAAAAAGGCGCTGGCAATAATGATAAAATTGTTATTACATATATTTGATATATATGTGGGGTGTGTGTTTTCAGACTTCTTACTCAATATATGGCTTGACCTCGTTGCTATTGATGAGGATGTGTACATGAGCAGATCTTCTTTCAGCATCACTCAACCAATGTGTTTGGGCCATCCCACTAGGACGTCCTAATTGATTGCTAATTGACAGTGTTGTTGTGACGACATCATTTAATTTTGCAGCTTCATTACGCTGTCTTCTATCAAACAAAGAGATTGTTTTGAAATAGTGGGAACAAAAATATGTTGTCTCTCGATGTAAGTATGACATACATATTGAGCCTTCCACTCTAGCTTTGTTTTTCACTGTGCGCTTAAAATCATCCATCATTCTGGAAAAGGGAGACCAATAAATTAATAAATATGGAAATATCTAGAAAAAAGATGAAATCCTTAATAGTGAATATAAAATACCTTTCAAATGGATACATCCATCGATATTGAACTGGACCACCAAGTTTTGCCTCATACGGGAGGTGAATTGGAAGATACTCCATTGAATCAAAGAATCTAGGTGGGAAGATTCTTTCAAGTTTGCATATGATGAATGGAATATTTTCACCCAATTTGACCAATTCATCATGTCTTAAGGTATTGCTGCACAAGCCCTTAAAGAATTGACTTAATTCAGTTAGTGGTTTCCACACATGGTCAGGCAATGAACTAAATGCAAATGGAAGCAAACACTCTATAAATATGTGACAATCGTGGCTTTTCATCCCATTCATTTGTCCTTTATTAACATCTGCACATCTTGCCAAGTTAGAAGCATACCCATCTGGCATCTTAAGCTCCTTTAGTCATGCACATTTAAGGTTAGAGATAATACGGGGTCACAACAACAGGCCAACAAGAATATGGGGATGAAGATGCTTGAATGTATGGCGTGAAGCCATCAGAATATAAACCAAGTCTTACATTTCTCGGTTCACTTGCAAAGTTTAGATACCTTGCATCAAAATGCTTCCAAGCTTCTCCATCAGACGGATGACGTAAAATGCCTGGACCCGATCTATTATGTTGATGCCATCTCATTTGGGCTGCAGTTTCCATTGATGTATACAATCTTTTTAACCTAGGAGAGATTGGCATATAGAACATCCTCTTAAATGGAATGTCTTTGTGGTTACCTATCCCAGGCTTACGAGGAACATATCGGGGTTCATGACAAAACCTACACTCTAGATCGACACTATTATCTTTGTAGTACAACATGCACCCTTTAACATTGAAGTAGCCATATCGATTTACAAGAAAAGGGGGTTTGAATTGTAAATCCGCCCTTTTAAAATTCCTGTTAGAAACTTAAGAAAATAACTCAAGATTGATCTTGGTTGTGAAAACAGAAAAAGGAGAACGTTCTTGATTTTCACCAGAAAACAGAGAACGTTCTTGTTTAGTTAAAATCAACAGTTCAGTTTATCTATTTAACTTGATAATTAACAGACTGAAAGTAAATAGAGATAAGGGAAGCTATATCACACACATATATATCCTAGTTCACCCAACCCGGGCTACGTCCAGTCCTCACAACGGTGAGATTTTCCACTAAGTGTTTAAAACAAGAATCTTCTTGGTTTTACAGCACCTAGTTCAGATCAGCCTTGATCTGTTACAGTTTGTCAATCATTTCCACCTAGAAAGAATTACAATCGGATCACCTATCAACCATTGATAGGATTTTACAACTTCACCTTTTAACCTTAAAAGGATTTTTCTAAAAATGACTCACTCAAGCTATAAACAAGCCTTATAATCTTGAGTGTTGAATGACAATGATAGGATTTAAAACAGAATCTGTTTTGACTCAACTCTTGTTTGAGTTTAGATTCTTTACAAATGGTTTCAGTAAACTAAAGATAAAGAATTTGATATAGAAGGTTACTGATTTCTTGAGAAGCTTTCAAGTGTGTAGATTTATGTGAGTGATGTTTTTCTCTGTACTTGAAGTTTTGTTTTCTTCCTAAGCTTTGGCCTTCCTTTTATAGGCGTGAGAGCATTTAATGATGGTCAAATAGACCCGTTGGTAGTGCTCTTGTCAGGTCTGACCAACGGCATTATTTCTGAATAAAAATAATCAAACTTTTGACTATTTTTATTTTCTGTTCAGACTGGGCTGTGTG
Organism: Cicer cuneatum; assembly: GCA_037974295.1. NCBI lineage: Eukaryota > Viridiplantae > Streptophyta > Magnoliopsida > Fabales > Fabaceae > Cicer > Cicer cuneatum. The sequence continues at coordinate 66,431,794 of JBBPBO010001984.1, read as the reverse complement.
TTGCGTTTTGGATCAAATTTACTTGAGTGATTACTGATCATTTAACACTTCTGATAAGTGATAATATTGTAGGCTTGAACTGGAGCTTTTGAATCACTTAAAACAGATTAAGAACGATCACAAAGCTTGTTGCAGAAAAACTGTATTTGCTGGAGATTGATGATCAATCTGGAGCTTTAGCTTCTGGGTTTCCTGGAGATTGATAATCAATTTGGACTGATTTTTGAACATACTGGAAGCTGTGTTGATGCATTGTATATTGTTAAGATTGTTTATCAATCTTGACAGCAGAACTGAAGTTTTGATTATGTCAAAACAGCTTGGAGAATGATGATGAACTTCTGCAGAATGTTAATGAAAATTCTGGAGATTGATAATTGTAACACCCCGAGTTTAAAACACAGCGCAGGTGCATTTTCTTTTTTAAAAAATTAATAATTAAAATAAGTTTTTCCTAAATTTATTTCAGAAGAATTAAAATAAAGTTCTTCGTAAAATAATACGTTATAGATTAATCGATGAACGTAAACCAAATACTTCATCAGGATTATCACTAAGTACTTATCTTGGAAATTAGTTTTTAAAACATTAATACACCCCAAAATATCATTGTCATAATACATCAACAGTAAATATCAGAGTACATGGTTCAGCGAAAAACAGTACAGAATTTCCAAAATAAGACAAATTACAATTTCAACCCAAAACCTAATACAATAAGTCTAACTGATCATGCGCCGAAGCTGCAGTAGCACGGATTCCCTCCGCATCCCACGCAAGTCTTCTCTGACTCTGCAGCTCGCTTAGACGTAACCTCCTCCTCTTCCTCGTCATACAGAGAAGGGTCGGTCTCCTCCGAAGTCAAGTCAATACACACTCGTGGCCGCTTTGGCGGTGCCGGAATCTCGTAGCAGTCATCGGAAATCCTAGATGGACCCGGAATCTCAGTCGCTACTGGTCTCAGCTCATCACGCTTCTCTACCACATCGGACTCATGTATCTCTCTTCCAATCACAGGGCTGGGAGTCACCACCCCTACAGTGGCATCCGCCTCAACCCCTTCAGTAGGCTCCTCAGCATCGTCAAAAACTCTGTGCGCCTCTAACACCAGGCGGGAAGGCACGGGAAAATCTATGCTCGCGTGAGTGCGCTCTACGAAGTCTTCCACGCCATCTGTCCTACTTGTCCGCTCCAGCCACCCCGTATAAGTCGCTCTGCTTGAGAGGGGGTCAAAAGCCCAAGCAGTGCGCGAGTAGCAGTCAAGGAAATTCAACGACGTTTCCGTCGTTCGGGTACCCACGGGCGGCGTGGGTTTGGGAGGCATCTGAGGGCATAGCCCAAAGTCCACAATATATAGCAAGGGGTCACCGACCGAAAATAACAGATAATCACATAGCATATATATTGCACAACAACATGTATAGTCATGGTATAACATATGATGATGAGGAAATAATCATGCTCATTTGAAAATTTATGACTTTCATGCCTTTTCAAAACAGCAGTCAATGATTATGAAGTATGCGGTAAGTACAAACACACGTCAACAAAACACAATCATTAATTCAGAATTTCAGATTCTGGACAGCACTCACACACATTAATTTCCAACATTCATCATATAAAACAATCGTGACACGCTGGTCAAATCCCTCAATGTAATGCAGATATGCTCATGCTTAATTTTCTTGGAATCACCAAGGTGCAGTCGCTCAACAGACCAGCACAAATTAACAGCTCTCGTGACCAGGGTGCAATCGCTCAACAGATTAGCACCAATGCAGACGCTCAAAAGTCCAGCACATCGTGCAGTCGCTCAACAGACCAGCACGTTTGACATTACCCAAGGTACAATCGCTCAACAGATCAGTACCTAGTGCAGACGCTCAACAGTCCAGCACTCGTGCAATCGCTCAACAGATCAGCACGGGGTTGCGCATTTCAGGGTACATACGCTCAACAGTCCAGTACCAGTGTAGACGCTCAACAGTCCAGCACTTATATACCAAAGTACAATTGCTCAACAGATCAGTACTTAGTGCAGACGCTCAACAGTCCAGCACTCGTGCAATCGCTCAACAGATCAGCACGTGGTTGCGCATTACTCAGTGACGCATCGCGGGTACCACTTGACTATGCAATGCATGAAAGATGCAGTGTTTCACTTCTCTAGAAACAGCATACAAAACAGAAATTCATGCCTCTCAATCATAATTAACACATCTCAGCATAATCAAAATTCTCATCATCACAAACATGACTAGACAGCCAAATATTCATTAACATTCTGAAATGTTTTTCCCAGACTCTAACATTCAATTACGATATTTGAAACTGGGATTTTTCTGGGATTTACGAATCTGTATTCGAATACAGCTCTTCTGTATTCGAATACAGAAGCCAAAAACAGTATAGAATCACTCTCTATATTCGAATACAGACCTCTGGTATTCGAATACAGAGGCAGATTTCAGTGCATAAATCAACTTCTTTCATTACATCAGTAAAGTTTTTAAAACTTCATCGCCACTACTTTAAAATCTCATCAAAAGTTCCACTTTAACTCACCACAACATTCCCAGTATTCCCCAGACACTCAGGGTTTACAAAACACTCTTAAAACTTGAAATTTTCTGAAAATTCGAATCTGTATTCGAATACCGAAGCAGGAAATTGCAATTTAACATTCTGTATTCGAATACAGCATGACTGTAGTCGAATACAGGAGTTCAACCTTTGGAAAATTCAGCCTTTTCTCCCATGTCACTTAAAGGTTTTCAAACATCTTTCTCTCCTCTTTAAAACCATTTCACAGACTTCTTTTCAAATCATTTAAACCTTCTCAGAGTTTCTCAACACTTCAAAACTCACAAGACAGTGATTAAAACTTGTTTTTCTGGAAAACACGAATATGTATTCAAATACAGCTTCCTTGTATTTGAATACAGAAGCTAAAAACAGAGTTTCTGGAAAAACTCGAATCTATAGTCGAATACAGTTGCTTAGTCAGAAGCAAAATCTTACCTTTTTATTCGACTACAGGGGCTCGTAGTCGAATACAAGTTTCGAGAACTTTAGTTAAAACAGAACTTGACAGGTTGTATTCGAATACACACTGGTGGTATTCGAATACACCTTCGAAAAACCAGTGAAATACTTCCTGAAACATCTACACTTTTCAAACTTTTTCTTGAAAAACAACAACCAAATATCAGCACAGCTTCTGCATTTTCTAGAAAACACTTCCCTCATTTAAAATCCCTTTTTTTCCTTTTTAAAACATCAACACCACCAGAATCATCACAAACAAGACCAGATTCAGAATCATTTTCATCACCAGAATCCCACAACTTAAAACAGAATCAGAACCACTTTATCCAAAACAGAGACAAATGATCAATCATCAGGACACCATGCAACATTTCAGTGTTCTCATTCATAAGAACAAACATGCAACATTTCAGTGTTCACACTCATCAGAATAAACATGCAACATTTCAGTGTTCACACTCATCAAAATAAAAATGCAACACTTCAGTGTTCACACTCATCAGAACAAACATGCAACATTTTAGTGTTCACACTCATCAGAACAAACATGCAACATTTCAGTGTTCACAAAAACACCAGAGCAAACATATGTGCATTTAGTTTTTCCCAAAACACCAGAGCAAACATGCTTGCATTCAGTTTTCTCATAACACAACAGAATGACAAGCAAACGTCACAGAACGCTAAGCACCAACAGGATGCATTTTGCATTTTAATGCCATTTTCAAATCAGTTTTAAGACATACGTTTTTACTCATAACTAAAATGGCATGCAAACATTTTCCAGCATTCACACAGAAGTAAAACAACATTTTTTTTCCAGTAAAAATAGCCAACAACAACTTATCAGAATAATCACTTATCAACAAAATGCATTTTCTCTCAAAATGTCATTTTCGAAAATAGCTTTTCTTTTAAAAACAGAACTGAAACAACACAATTTATGACCCTAATGCAGCTAAAAGATGGAAGGTGCCCTTACCCTTGTAGCGTGCTCTGCTATTTCTCTTGTTTCTGCTGCGTTCCCTTTTCTGCGTCCAAAAACGGTGAAGCTGTTCCCTGAGTTTGCTGGTGCAAAATTGGGTTCTTTCTCTTCGTATTGAGGTGGGGATTAATTTTACTACTGGAGGTTTTCTGGTTTGATGGTTGGAATTTCAGTTAATGGTGTTTGAAGGAATTTCCCTCTCTTCAAATTTGAATTCGGGAATGGTAGAAACAGAGACAGAATGGGAGGGGAGATGGAGTTGGTACATGCAATATGGGCAGTAAGGAGGAAGGAATGGTGTTCTGACTTCACCATCCTTCTCACTCCTATTTACAGACTCTCATGGTGCCACCTCACTTGCCACATGTCTGATTTTCCAGCTTTTTAATTGTCTTGCAATTAGCCACTAATCCTTACTTAATGGTCCAATTAATTTAATTACTTGAAATTAAATTAATTTAATTCTTCACCCAATAATTTTAATTCATCTTCCAAATAAATATTTATATATATATATATTCACTTCAATCGTACATATATTAAATATTTACAAAAATTCCCAAAATGCCCTTGACAATAATTCCAAAATTAATATTTAAAATTAAGGGTCTTACAATAATCAATCTGGAGTCCTTGTATTTGAACTTTCTAGAGATTGATAATCAATCTGGAGGTTCAGTTTTGATCATTCTCGATGTCTTCCTGATCTTTTCTTGGATCTGTTTTGATGTAAACATACTTCAAGATCGTTCAACGTTCTTGGCAGTCAAGCTGGAGAATGATGTTCAGTATGCTGGAGAATGATTGTATCATTCTGGACTAATGGTACACTGTTGGAGAATGATGTTAAACATGCTGGAGATTTGATTGTTAACATGCTGGAGATTGATGTTTGATCATTCTGAAGATAGTTGTTAATCATGCTGGAGAATGATAATCATTCTGGATATTGATGATCATTTTTGGATACTAATGATCATTCATAGAGACTGATGATCATTCTTGATATAAGATCATTTTGGAGACTGTTCTGATCATTCTGGACATTCTGATGTCCAAGAACAGACTTGGTTCTTCCTTTGAATGTATTTTCTGGAGATATCCTCTGGTATCCTCTGGTATTCTTTGGTTGAGGTATCCTCTGGTATTCTCTGGTTGAGGTATCCTCTGGTTAAGGTATCCTCTGATATCCTCTGGTTGAGGTATCCTCTGATGGCAGTTTGGTGAGGTATCCTCTGATAGCAGCTTGGTGAGGTATCCTCTGATGGCAGCTTGGTGAGGTATCCTCTGATGGCAGCTTGGTGAGGTATCCTCTGATGTCAGCTTCGTGATGTATCCTCTGATGACAGCTTCGTGAGGTATCCTCTGATGGCAGCTTCGTGAGGTATCCTCTGATGTCAGCTTCGTGAGGTATCCTCTGATGACAGCTTCGTGAGGTATCCTCTGATGACAACTTCGTGAGGTATCCTCTGGAGGCATCTTCTGGTATCCTCTAGAGGTATCTTCTTATGATGTTATCGGGTAACATCTTATGTTTTTCCAGATTGTGTCAAGAGTGTTCTTTATGCTGATTTCTTGGCTTTCCTCGAATCATTAACATGTTGTTAATTCTGAACATTCTGGAGACTATTCAGTCTTGCTTTGGCAGCTTGATTCATGGCCTTTTTTCTTTGTGATTAGAATGGTTCCTTTTGATTCTAATTGATCACATCTGTTCCTTGTCATGTACTCTCAGTACTGATGTAAATTCCAGATGCAATAACTTTAATTATGTGGTGGAGAAAGTTTGGTCTTTATGCTATCACACTCTTGCGAACATTCTCTGTTTTCCAGAATATGTCAAGAATGTTCTCTGCTGCTGTTTTCTTCGATTCTAGCTTTGTTCACTTATGCATTTATGTTCCTTAAACAAACTTAAGTGAAATCATTAGTAGACCACCATTCATAAAACTTAATTATTTAATTTAAAAGGTTTGTTGTCATTAAAACATATATCAAAAAGGTTTTTTCCTCAACAAACACAACAATCAATTTTCTCAGACTTCAAACCTAGCATGGACACCAATTTTTTCGCTTGGTAAAATTTTTTTGGAAGTGAATCCTCAAAAGGACACACATGTACAAGCATGCTTGCAAAGAAATCAAGACATTTATGCGGGACATTCCAATTTGATTTGCAAGCTAAAAGTTTCACGTATATTGAAAGTTTTGAATTAGAAGCCTCTTCATATAAGGGATTGTTTGAAGCAGTTAACAAATCATAAAAGTCTTGTGCATCATCATTTGTGGGGCTTCTTCACCATGCTCAGTCCAATACCAATAATTTGGTTGGAACCCAAACCTATACAAGTGAACTTTGACTTCGCTTGCAGATAATACACCGCTACACATGCAATTATGACAAGGACATCTGATGCCACCATCTTTTACAAACTGATTTCGACTTATTGCCTTCGTTATAAACTCTTCAACACCTTTTGCGAAGGCTGGTTTCAACCCCCTCGTTGAACATAAAGTTTATCATATACCCAACTACGATCTGGGTGGTAGCCATCCATATTCTGAAGGACAAACAAATAACGGAGGAGCGATGAACTGATTAACAAAATGTAATTTTACATATCAAATAGGATAGCAAAATCCTACTAAATTGAAATTTATACCAATATATAACAAAACAACAGCAATACACAAAAAAACAGCAATACAAAACAACAACAATACACATAACATATATTATTATGATCTAACAGTAATTCCCCAATAAATAATCAAAAAGTTTGTTTATGTAGAATTTTGGAACACTGACTCATACAAGGTTGAATAAAGCTATCAATCACTTATGTGACAATTAGAAAGCTAAATGTGTCGAACAACATAGCAGGAGATATGTTTTGTTGTAGTGGCGAGGGGAGAGGCAGAGGCCAGACTCATGGTGGGTGCTGGTTGCTCTATAAAGATGTTGAATAGGAAAAAAAAATTAAAAAAGATTTAACATAAAAACAATGAAGAAAAATCAGAAAGTTGATATGGCTGCTGCCAAAGGCATTTATAAAGATGTCAAGGAAATTCTGCATAAAGTTGATATGGTTGCTGCCAAAAGCATTTCCACACAATATCAGAATAATCACAACACAAAAACCCTAAATCAGAACAAAGCTCACAAAGCTTCAAAACCAGAAGATGAAGCAGAAGCTGAACAAAGCAATGTCTTCGTAGATCAGAATAATCACAACACAAAAACGCTAAATCAGAACAAAGCTCACAAAGCTTCAAAACCAAAAGATGAAGCAGAAGCTGAACAAAGCAATGTCTTCGTAGATCAGAATAATCACAACACAAAAACCTTAAATCAGAACAAAGCTCACAACACAAAGCTCACAGTAGATCACATTCTAACAAATATAAAATCAAAGCAATGGAAACTAACCTAATCGAACGGCGCTGAAGAGAAGGTCGAAAACGGCGCTGAAGACGTTGCGAGAACGGCGCTGAAGACGAAGGTAAGCTTGAGGTTGAGGTTAGGTAGGTAAGGTTGAGGTACGTAACGTTGAGGTCGATATGTTCTGATTATGGTCGAATTGTTCTGATTATGTATGTTTTTTACATTTTATCAGTTTTAAATAAATAAACAATTTAAAAAAAATTAAATATTAAATTTACCCACGGATAATCCATGAAAACATAAAATACGAAAATATTTTAAAAAATTAAGTTCAGTTACAATTTCTTTTAACATTACCCACGGACTAACCGTGGGTATAGTGTTAAAAAAATTTCAAAATAATGAATTTACTTACGGTTTTTCCGTGGGTAATTAATAATTTACCCACGGACTAAAGTCCGTAGGTATAAAAGTTTTTTCTTGTAGTGATGAATATTCGAGTCACTTTAATTTTGTCAAATTTGTAGATATTTTATCATTTTATGTTATTACATGAGTTTGTTCGCAAATTGTCTTTTTCGATTTTTGCAAATTTGTATGTATGTGAATTCGTAGATTCATCCTTTTCAGTTTTAACGAATTTGTATGTGTTTTATTCTTGATACTCTTTTAAGTTAAATGAATAAACATTGTTTTTTATGTAAATAAAATAGTTGAAAAGAAATTATAATAAAAAAGAAGTGATTGAGTATTTGGTTGTCAAATATTTTTATCATTTTTTACAAATAAATTTTCTTATTCTATTTTTCAGTTTTATAGGTTAACAATGTAGTAGTTATGTTAGTGAGTTCTTTATGGGGAAAACATGTTGAATTACGAGAGATTTTTATCTTAAACTAATAAAATTATCAAAGATATTGTGTCTATTTTTTAAGTTCATTGTTCGCGATCAATGGAAATTTGTGGCTTTGTTTGTACGTGTATGTTAAGTTAATTCCATATTTGTTATCAATTAGAAGTTTTTTATGAAGTTTTTTATTGGAATAAAATGAAATTGATCAACAATATGTAATAAAAGATTTTGAATGCGAGTGTCATCCTTAATTCATATATGTGATTCTAATTAACTCAAATACAAAATATATCCGGAGTTAGACTCCCATAATGTTCTAACATGTAAAAATAAAAAGGAGAATTTTGGTGCATAATCAAATTTTGAGCATTTTCAACAAAGTTGAATATAATAAAATAAATTAAACTTTTACGATATAATGAATCTGAATTCGAATCAAATATATTTATCTCTACTAAAATGAACTATAAAAAACCTTAAATATTAATGTTCATTTGAAAATAAATATCTTAATAAAAAAATATATTAATAATAACTAAAAATATAAATGAAATATAATTAAATTTTCGTGCATATTGATAAAATAGCAATCAAAATAAAATAAATAAATCAAAACGTTAAGTATAGAGTACAGACAAAAGCTATCTTATTATAAACAAAAATAAATAAAAAATAGACAAAAGCTATCCCGTTTTATTGGAGACAACCAGCTCTCCTTTTCTTCATTTTTAATCAAATCCTTTTCTTCATTTAATTATTATAAAATATATACGGATTCGCTAATAAAGATTTATTTATTTAGTAAAAAATAAAGATTTGTTTATTACTCTAACTTTTAGTCTCTTGAATTTCTGTTATGTTTCACTTTGAATCTTTAATTTTGTTTGCTTATTTTGTTTTCTTGAATTAATTTTAGAAGTTATTTTAATTCTTTAATTTTTTTAAATTCATTTTAATCTTTTAAATTATAAATGTGAGATATTTTGATCATTCTTACTTATGTAAGTAAAATGTTTCTTATGTTGATAATACATTTTGGTGCTTAGTTGTCAAACTAAAAACAAACAAAAAAAAAACATAAAACTCTAAAAATACTGTAAAAGATTAAAATTAAACAACAACAAAATTAAGACACCAAAATGATTAAATATAAAAATAATTTAAGAAACTAAAGTAAAATAATTAAAAAAAATTAAAGAAACAAAACAAAATCTAAAAATAACTTAAGATTAAAAGTATATATATTTTGTTCTCTTTAACTAAAATTAAAATTTACCCTATTTATTATCATACATGTGATCTATACATAGATTATTTTAACTATAACAATAATGTAAATAATATAATAATATACGTCACGGTTTATATAAATATTCTTTCTCAAATCACTTCACCTTAACAATTTTATTTTTTTGGATGGGCTTAATTTGGTCACTCTTTTTTTTTCTTACACACTAAAACGAGTCTTCAAGCATAAAATAGTTTTCTTTTTCTCTTAATTTTTTTAGCATTAATTAGTGCAAAATAGCATTTATAATTTTTTCTAAAAAATGTAACGAAGTTATTTACCATTGTTTTCTAATTAAAACACAATTTAAAATAGTCAGTGTTAAATTACTTCCTCTATCTTATTTCAAGTATCTTATTTAGGTTATACATTTAGTTTTTTTAAAAACAATTAGTTTTATTGATTTTAATAATAAAATAAATTTTATTTACTAAAATATTTTTATTAATTATAGTTTATGAAAAAGTTTAATAAATTGAAATATAATAAATAACAGTATATTAATAAAAAAATAATAAATATTATATTAATATTATAAAATGATAAATTATTTAAAATAAAGAAAAATAATAAATGAAAACAAAGACGGAGAAATTACGATTTGAACATGATGGGTGCAATGGTTGTGGCCAACGAAGACAAGCCAGTATTATAATACGAGTTTACAGCCAATTACCGCGTTTGATTTTGATTTACATAATTGATTATTGGATCTTATGATATCCTTTTCACACTTACACTTCACTTTTGCTAAAAAGACAAAAAGAATTGAGTGGTTGTGGGCGTGATGAGACTAAAAGCACCTTTTGAGATAACATAAACTATTTAAACAATAACAATATATTTGGTTCCCACTTTGGAAGGTGTTAGGATCTTAACTCTTAAAAAGAAAATGGATAGGGTTTTAATTCCTTTTAAGCATGCTGATTTTAGACATTTAATTTATTTTTTTTACTAGTTTGTTAGTATATCTTGTTAGAATTTTTTATTTCACCAGAATTTGAACTTTAATATTTTCATTTTCGACTTTTTCAGTTATTTAGTTTAAATAAGTTGAATTACTCAATCCTCTAGGATATTTATAATTGATTTTCAATATGTTTAGTTGTTTTTAACTAAAATTGATTTTATCTTTTTAAGTGATTATGACTTGAAGTTAAAATTTATATATTTTATTTTTAAAATTGATTTGTAACATTAAATTTATCACTCAGCTCAGCTTATGTTTACTATCATGGTGAAATTGTTCAAAATCAAGTGAATTACCGTAGTTTTGCAAAAGATACAATTTATAATTTTTAAAAATTACGGCGACCGACCGTGATTCTAACAATTTATGTGATACCAAATATGCACTCAATGATTGTGATTCAACTCAATTTTTGTCAAAATTAATTTTACAGAATTAATTCACTCAAAATTGATCTTTCATAATTTAGACATAATTTGCTAAAGATTTTTTAAAAAGTTAGAAAGTGTTTAGTTTTGTTTATCACAATGAATTTCTTTAAAAATAATCAATTATCAAAAATAATTTTTGAAAGATTACTCAAAATAATTTTTTATTTGATAATTATTTTTATATTATAATTTATTTCAAAAAGCTATATCGAATGAAGAAATTATTAAAAGTGATTGTTTTTTAAAATAAAGTGTAACAAACCGACTTTTACGAGTAAAATTAATTATTACACAAATTAAGATAATAATAAAAATAAATTCCTCAAAAAGGGTACTATGGAATTCCTCTGAAAGAAAAAAAGGATCCAACAGTGTAAAAAGAAAGAATGGCTCGACCGCTTAAAAAAGACATTATGTTTTATTCTGTTTTATGTGACTTGGTTAAAAAATTAAAATTAATTAGTTTACTAAACTTCACACACAAGTAGTAAAACTCAAATTTATTAGATTGCAATAAAAAGATATACTAAATTACTAATAATTCGAGAGAAAAAATTACATAATCAAGAAAAGTGCCAAAAAAGGAAAATGATTTATAAATTGATTTAAAAGGACAATCCGTTTGTTTCATATACGCTTCGTTTTTTAGCATATTAAGTAAGATAGATTAATTTAAAATTTGAATGATAGTCTAAAACCTCAGACTTTTCTCGCTTAAAATAACGAATTAAATGAATTGATTTGACAAACTCAATTTATTTTATTATCTCTAACTAATAAATATGTAAAAGACTTTAAAGATTCCTATATATGAACTCATTCAATATGACTTTTGTGGGAATAAAATTTGGTCTACTTGAACTTTCGTAACACGATTGACTGAAATTTTTGGAACTTTTTCTAGTTAAAAAATTGAAGATGAAAAAATATGTCCAATCTAAAATAAAAAGAAATGTTAGAATCCGATTTATATTACTACAAAGCATTTCAATTGGGTGATCACAAAATTCACCTCGTTAATAGAGTAACCATAGAGAGCCAAATAAAGTATAAGATAATGTTAATGTTGAGTTAAGAATCAAAATTAACCCATGGCACGAAAGTGATATTCAAGGAAGGACAGTAGTACAAACACTCCAAACTCACGTGAGTTAAATTATTTAACTTTATTTGCTTTGGGTTAACGATGACCTGATAATCATTTTGCTGCTTCTTGAAGATATAGAAATCCTGATTGATTGCGTGACTTAACTATATATCAACCCAATAGCAAACATTGTCAACGCATACATACATTTTTTATACATTTGATGAGATGTTAAGCATGCCATTGTGATAATCACATATAACTTTATTATTAAAATACACAGAGATATCACTGACATGTGATATTTGAGGCCCAAATAAATAAATGTTTGAGAAAACGCCTAAAAAAAATATCTTAGTTTATAGTCAATACTCATTCATAAAAAAATTTAGATTTTTTAACACATTTGAATCCTCTAGATATGATGTATGGTGTTGCAGTTATAGAAATGATTAAATTAAATAAAAAAATTATTTCACTAAATTTAACGATACTTATTATTACAGTTGATAGAAATGCCCCTAAAAAATGAAATTGATAGAAAGGATTTTATTTATTGACAAAATGTATAAGTTGAACTTATATAATCAATAGGTAGAAGAAGAATCGGATATAATTGATTCATGAATTGAAAAACAAAAAAATAACAGAAAAATAATTAACTGTACATAATTATTTGCACTAATTAATTAACTACTAATTTTAAAGTGGAGAATATTTCCAACTCAAGTTTATTTCACATGGTGAGTCTTTGAAGTTAGAACACTAACACTAATGGTCTAATTGGATGAATAATTCATTTTTATATTTACTTCCTATTATTTATTTTTTGTTAAATAAGAAATACATGACACTTTTAATTTTATAAATCTATTATACATCCAAAAAACTTGATTTTGTTTTTGTATTATATATTCAATATTTAATATTAATATTTTTTACTAATATTAGCTTATACGAGTTATTTGAGATTTTCAATACAACAATATAAAAAATATTATAAAATTTGCGAGTTCAACAAATTTTGACTTTTGACAAATGAAAAATTTATAATTTTTTAACATACTATTATACCTTAATATTAAAAAATAAAATGAGATAAACGAAACACTTCTCTTGTTACACGTAGTATTCAATAAATGAGAAACCACAATCAAAATAAACAATTTTCCTTTTTTTTTGAAAAAACATCCACTGGTTAATTTTTTACATACCAATTATTTAAGATATGAATGCTAGTGGTACTGGCTAGTTTCAAATTTTTACGAGAAAAATTTCGAATGAATTTGATTTTTTACTTAAATACTAAAAACACCCTTTTATTTTTTTTGGAATTTCACATGACACATGGCTTGTGAGGTATGAAGAGTAACTTGAGGGGTATGGATTATAATTTTCTTGCGATTTAAAAAAATAGATAGTATTTTAATCCAAGGCCCAAATTTATTCCATTTGAAGAGGCTCATCATTTACTAAACCCAAAAATAAACACCCCAAACAAACAATAAAATTCAACAGCTCTATAAAAAAAAAAAAACACAGACACAACAACTCGGTGTTGCAGCACTGAAATACTCAGCTGGCCGGAAAACGCTGCCGGAGTTGGTTATCGGCCACCGGAAACAGTGATAAAGTCATCAAGGTATTATTTAATTATTTAAACGCGATTCCAACGCGATATCCGCACCTGCACCATAGAGTTGCGTCGCAGCAGAGCATTTCTTCACTCCGCACCGCGATTCCCCGATTGCGCGCTAATGCGACGCGATTAACAACATAGATAGTTGAAAATGGTAGATACTATGTAAATCCTTAGTTTCTTGTTGCAGTTTTCACAATTGTTTTGGAATATTGGTGAATCTGAAAGCTGAATGTTGTTGTAGTAATTATGGATTCTTCTGTTGTTATGGCTAACACAATTCAAGAACCTAATAATGAAATGGAATTTGAATCTCATGAAGCTGCATATGCATTTTACAAAGAATATGCTAAAACTGTAGGGTTTGGTACTGCTAAATTGAGCAGTCGCCGATCTAGGGCATCAAAGGAATTTATTGATGCTAAATTTTCATGTATAAGATATGGTAATAAGCAACAATCTGATGATGCAATTAATCCACGCCCTTCCCCGAAAATCGGTTGTAAAGCTAGCATGCATGTTAAGAGAAGACAAGATGGTAAATGGTATGTTTATAGCTTTGTGAAGGAGCATAATCATGAGCTTTTACCTGCTCAAGCTCATTTCTTTCGAAGTCATAGGAATTCTGATCCATTAAGTAATGATGTTCGGATGCGACGGAGGAAGAATTCGACTGCAGGTAGTAAATTGTTTAGTTCATATCAGAATGTTGATTGTTTAGAGAATTTTTTGATGAAACATCAACACGACAAAGGAAGAAGTTTGGTTTTAGAAGTAGGACATGCCCAACTGCTTCTTGAACTCTTCATGCACATGCAGGAAGAGAATCCGAAATTCTTCTATGCAGTTGATTTGAATGAAGAGCATCGACTTAGAAATGTATTCTGGGTTGATTCTAAAGGTTTGGAAGATTTTTCTTATTTTTCCGATGTTGTTTCTTTTGACACTACATATTTCACAGGCAAGTATAAAATACCATTGGTACTTTTCATTGGAGTTAACCATCATGTTCAACCAACGTTGCTTGGATGTGCATTGATAGCTGATGAGACAGTGTATACTTATGCCTGGTTACTGCAAACTTGGTTTGTAGCAATGGGGGAACGGGCTCCTCAAGTGTTTCTGACAGACCAAAACGACGCTATTAAAGCTGCTGTTGCTGCTATTTTTCCCGGAACACATCATTGTTTTTGTTTGTGGCATGTTTTGGAAAAGATACCAAAACAGCTTGAATTTTTAAGTACATGGCATGATAGTTTTATGGAAAAGTTCAACAAATGTATATTTAAATCATTGACAGAGGAACAATTTGAAAGGAGATGGTGGAAGCTGGTTGACAGGTTTAAACTTAGAGATGTTAAGTGGGTCCAATCCTTGTATGATGATCGTGCATGTTGGGTGCCAACTTTTATGAGGGATATTTCTTTTGCGGGCTTGTCTACTAACTCACGCTCGGAAACTTTAAATTCTTTTTTTGACAAATATGTCCAAGTGGATACTTCATTAAGAGAATTTATAGAACAGTACCGACTGATTCTTGAAGATAGAAATGAAGAGGAAGCAAAAGCAAATTTTGATGCTTGGCATGAAACACCTGAATTAAAGTCTCCTTCCCCTTTTGAAAAACAATTGTTGTTAGTTTACACGCATGAAATCTATCAAAAGTTTCAGTTTGAGGTTTTGGGCGCTTCTGCTTGCCATCTAAAGAAAGAAAATGATGGTGTAATTACTACTTATAATGTGAAAGACTTTGAAAATAGTCAGAACTACATGGTAGAGTGGAACACATCAAACTCAGATATATGTTGTTCCTGTCACTTGTTTGAATATAAAGGTTACCTCTGTAGACATGCAATTGTCGTTCTACAAATGTCTGGTGTTTTTAGCATCCCAACAAAGTATATATTGAAAAGATGGACAAATGCTGCTTTAAGTAGGCATCCTATTGGTGAAAAATTGGAAGAGGTTCAGTCGAAGGTCCGGAGATTTAATGATTTATGTAGACGAGCCATAATATTGGGTGAAGAAGGTTCTTTATCTCAAGAAAGTTACTATATTGCTTTAGAAGCCTTAAGTGAAGCGCTAAAGCAATGTGCAAATTTGAACAACTCTGTTGAGAATGCAGCCTTAGCTACCCATGTTGGTTGCAATGTTGAAGAAGAGTATCAATCTATTATTGCATCTAACGATAACGTCTCAGATCCAAAAATGAATACGGGTAAGAAGGCTGGGAGAACTGGTGTGGCTGGTAGGAGTCTAGTAAGCGTTGAAACTGTTGAAGGAAATAAAGGAAAGGTCGGTTATTTTGGTGATTAATACTTATTGATCTTGTATTTTTTTTAAAAGCTGTCTATGACTCGGCATTCTTTATGTTATAGGTACCTCAGCTTGGAGCAGCAAGTGGTAACGATGGTTTTCAACAAATGGTATGCTATGCCCTGACTTTTTCTATTGCCATCATAAGTATCTAGTTATAATGTGGTCAAATTTACAAAAATTCTGCTAATTCATCAAATTTCACAAAAATGCTTGTTTTCTGAAATTGAACAATTGGCTACACTTATTTGGTAAGTACAAACAATTTAAAGTCAAACAAAAGAAAATCGAGGATACAAGGATGCTAGGAATGCAGTAGGCGTAGTGCACATAATTATCACGCATATTGAATCTGTCAACAATGCCGCCTTGAAATGACATTAGAACCGGAGAGTAGATTCGAAGAAAAAAAAACACTATCTAAAAGCAATTATGGGTCGAGGAGGTCCTCTTCTGACATGCGATTCTTCTCCAACTAAAATGTTTTGTTTCTAATCCTGCTTTGCTCATCAAATTGTATTATTTTGCAATTTTTACATTAACAAAGCTAATTTTGCGCTACTGAGGAATAACGGATGAAAAATAGGAATCAAAACGAAAAAATGTGATAAATTAGAGAGCAACTACCGCCTTAAAATGAAACAAAATATGAGTTTATTAACAATCCATGGCGGAGAGAGTTGTGTGAAGCCTGTGAGTATGTTGCACCCTATTGTACAGATTTTGGTTATTTCAAACTTCAAATATTTTAAGTTTTTAATCATGTAACACAACATTTTAGGGTGAACAGTGCTCTAGTTGAAGTTGATTATTTGGTTATGCTCGTATTCATGTTCTTGGGGAGTTTCAATACCCCATTTCTTAACTTCCCATGCACGACAAGTCTAGGTTGAGATGGGACTTTGGGTTTAGAAGGGAAAATAAAGAATACCAAGCTAGTTTAGTTTTTCGACCCAATATATAATAGTCTATGCTCAACTGTAAGTTTTGCACATCTTTTCTCATATTTTGACAAACATTCAATATCTGTGTTCTTGATGAGATCATTTTATAAATTTTCATTCAATATTTGGTGAAAACACTAGTGTGGTTTGGACGTAAGTATGGTTCCAAATTTTTAATGTCTGTGTATCCTTGTGACAGGAGCCTACCGATCTAAGGTCGCATAATATGATGCCAATGCAGTTTCATAGCATGGTGCCGGTTCTGTTCCATAATGTTTCCTCTCCATTTCACGCTGCAGCGTCAACTCATTTGCATGACAATCATCTTCCTCCTTAGCTGAATAAAGATGCTTCTAAAAAGGATCCAAAAACCCCATGAATTGTACTGTACATAAGAGACGCAACTTCTCAAAGGCACTATATATATTCAACTCAATAGTATCTGCAATTCTCAACTAGGTATCTTATGTAGCTGACTTATGTTGGTTTTGTTTGTGTTCGGTTGGGTTTGTGTATTTGTGGCGTTAGATACAATTCATTAGGGACTTAGAATTAGGGTGGGGGGCTTGTTAAAAAAATTATTTTAAAATCTTACACAATAGTTTTCAGTAAAAACAAAAACAATGATTGAATTATTTTAGCAACAAAATCTAGTATAAGTTGGAATAATTTATTCGTCTCATTTTCAAAAAGTGCTTAGAAAGACTTAAACATTACTCACCAATAAGATATACATAGCAACGGTGTGTATGTTGTCTGAGTTTACTCCCCCATACACTTGTTAACATATTACATATATTATGCACACGCAACACGGAAAAAAGGAATCATAAAGGAATGGTGTGTGTTTTGGCAGACATTTGGAATACCAAATAGTATTATAATGGTGAAATACCTTTTTTTATTGACAAGTTTGGAATTTTAAGTAGCCAAATAAACAGATCTAAAATGCTGTTCGTTGAACTCTCAGAAAATCTGCAAAACAATTATTTTACTTTGGAAGACTTGAGGAGTTTTTCTCCTGCATTTAAGCAAATGTTGACTAAGAAAAGTTTTTAATTTGTACAGGACCTAGCTAAAGTTCTTCCACATTTAGTACCAAATTAGGTCATATTTGGTATGAAAATTAACTTATTCTATTATTGTGGACAAAACATTGCGTGCTGAAGTTTTGCGCGTAAACCCCTTATAGTGGCATGTTTGGCGCGCCTAATATAATTAGCAAATCCCATGTTTGCCGCCTTAAATTTGGATATAATATTTTATAAAGTTACCAATCCAAATGTGTATCAATGATCAAACAAGGTCTCACAAATAACTCCTACTCTATTGGGAAACAAATTTCTTGATATCATTTTGCATGGATGATTGGTGTGACAACTGACAAGTATCTTTTAAGACACGAAAATGCATTTTCTCAGCCAGAGATCGATGCTGAAATTTATACTCAATGTGTATTATACATATTTATTCTCACAAAAATACATTAATGCATAAGCAATAAAATAATGACATCTTAATTATTAAACTAAAAATGGGAGATTATAAAACAAAAAACAATTATCATTGTAAATCTAATAAATTGAACACAACTTAACATCCATAAATTATAATTGTTGGACCTCTGTTTGTCTTTATATTTTGCAATTGATTTACCATTTTTTTAACACTGAAAAATATCTCTATCTATGTATGTGACTAAATAATCATTCGAAAATGCACCTCTCATTTAGTTACACATTTGAAAGGAAGCTAAATAGGGTTGGCACGTTATGCAAAATGAGGAGATTCTGTTAACTAAATGTTTGAAAGAAATGTTTTTTTCTTAGGGAATTTTTTTACATAAATTATTTACTCTTATTTAATGGTTGCTTTCAAAGTTTAATACAACTTTAATTATTAATTTGTCAATAATACTTTTAATTATTTATTGTAGAAAGAGAAATATATGTAAGGTCGGTCTAAGGGTAAAACCACCAAAATAATCACTTTAAGGCCTCCCAAAAAAATAAGTTTTTTACTTAATAAAAGGGTGTCCAAAAAAAATTATTCAATAAGTTAAAAGGTATCATATTCTAATATTTTCAAAACTACAAGTAATGAAATCTTATCTAAAATTAATATTGTCGCAACAATTATTAAATTAATTGACTTTATTATCAATTCAAAAAGTAATAGTATACAAAATCAATTATATTAGTTTAAATAAATGATTTTATGTTGTAAAGTGTCTAAAAAATAATTTTTGATAAAAAAATTAATAATTTTACTAAAATATATTATAATATGCTATAAAAGGTCCCATGTTAAAATTAGTCTTAGGCTTCCATAAAATATATGAGTTGTGCTATTTTGTACAAATTATTAGCATAAGAAAAAAGAATGCATCCATAAGAGTTTTGATTAATTAACAATTGGATGATAATAAATATTAGAGCTGAGTAGTTGAAATTTGTAATTATTAGATATTGATAATATTCTTTTCTTTCTTGCAAACGTCTTTCGTAACAATCAAAATTTTCTATAATATATATATATATATATATATATATATATATATATATATATATATATGTATTAGACTACTTTTAAAATGTGTTGAGCCGTTTTTGAATATATAAGATGAGATAATAAATAAGTAAACAAGACATTTTAAAAAAGATAAATAATAACATTAAAATTAGTAAACTTTATTAGTTATTTTTGTATTCCTAAAAAGACAAAAATTGACAATTAAAAAGGAAGGAAAATAATATTATTTAAAAAACCAAAGAGAATCCATGAACGATGACCAACCATGCATCTTGAGGAAGATAATTTTGCACATGTGGACACATGCTTATTGACAATCATCCCAAACTAAAAGAAATGCTAGGATCATGGGTTATAAACGATTTATTCAAACTAAATTCAAATTGAGGCTTGTGTATCTTCACTAATGTTTGTTTAATTGTAAAGAAAAGAGTTTGCATTACACCTTACCTAACTGTCAGGTCTTGTGCGAAATCTGTAGATAAAAAAATTAACTTATTTACATTGAATGAGTATTATATGTATTTTTTTAATTCAATTCAACGGTTCCCATGACTAAGCAGGGAATCTATCGGATACAGTTTTTTCTGGAACATTACTGTCCTTCACTGTCTGGTCGGATTCTTCCTCTTCAATGCCAAACAACTCATGAAAACAATTGAAAGTTCCCAATGAGTGTTTTTGTTTGATAATTGATTCTCTCTTGTTAAACTCGCATAGCCTCGGTTAGATAGCCCCTCTGCTTTACAATCGACTACCCTTAGTAAAACTAGTATGAAACCCGTGGTGACACCCAAACAAATTAATGATGTTGATAAATATATTGTCCAATTAATTTATATTAGTTTAATTTTTATTAATTATATATTTTGTGCGTAGATAATTTATAAAATTTATAATAAATTTTAAAGACTTGAAAAACATAATTTGAGTTTCATAAACCGAAACTATTAATTTAATTTCACATACGACAAATAAAATTAAAAAAGTTTCGTCTATACATCTACAAATTATTCAAAATTTTAGTGTATACAACATTTGTAGTGTCAACTCTTTATTATTTGAAATAACTGCGTAGAATTGAACATGAGTAAATGTAGATTACTTCAAAACCAAACTAATTTGTGAAAGAGATTGCTCTTGGCTCTTATTTATGGTAATTGTAAAGCACAATTCTAACTCAATAACCTTAAATTTTGTATCAAGAAAGTTCTTTTCATATATTATTTCTTGTCGCACTCCATCTAAAAATCCCATGATATCTAATTAAAGAAAAAAAAATAATGTCATAAAATTGTGTATAAATCTAACTTTTTAAAACTTCATCTAAAACTCCCATGATATCTAATTAAAGAAAAAAAATAATGTGATAAAATTGTGTATAAATCCAACTTTTTAAAACTTATAAAATTAAAAATAAGGGTGATAAATTGAAATAAATTTACCAATAAGTAATTCATGTCAACATTTCGAATGTATGAGAATGAAATGAATAAGTACAAACAAGTTGTGACCAAACCAGTTCCCACTTCTCCAACCATTACTATTTGGCAAATTCAATCTTGATTGGTGTCCTGTTGTTCTATATGATACAGAATTAGAGGCACCACTTAAAAGAACAAAAGTTGTACTCAATTGCTTCGCAAATTTTAGTCTTAAATAAAAAAATTAGATTTTTTCACATTGCTGCTTGAATTTTGTCACTCTAAAAAAATGATACACAAATTTGTTAAATTAATAACATAACGAGCACAATTAGTGTTTAATTTAAATTTTAATATATGAATGAAATTATAACAAAAAAACCTCATCCGTCAAAACCATTTCCATAGAAGAAAATCTCTACTTGGCATTCAGATTGGGTACAAACTTGAAACAATAAAATATGGTTTTTCAGACACCGTAAAAAAATGAACAGAAAAATAAAAATATATGTACACAATAAATGAAAATTCAAAGAGAAAATGTGTATCAGATGAAATATTTATAAATCATATTTATAATCAATAAACCCCTAAATAAGTGGAATTAATTTTATCCAAACCTTAAAATACAAACGTTAATTTAAATATACAGTGACAAAAATAATTGAATTTGAATTGGGTTCGTAATTCTGTGATAAAAAATTAGCGGTGCCATTAAATAGATGAAAGGATAACAGAAGGCTTACTCACACGATTTTGTTATACCCATTTTCTTCATTACTACTTTTTATTTATTTATTTATTTAAGATTCTTCCTTTATATATGATGCTACATTTTTTTCCCTTTCTCATTTATTAGACTTAGGATTATCTGCTTTTGAATCTCCTAACTTTTGTAATTTTATATTTATCTCTCTTTTAATCAATTATTTTCTTTTATTTAAATAATTTTTATCATTTAATTTTAATAATTAATTTTAGTTCAGAATACACTAAAACCATCCATCATCAAAGATAAAGAATCTATTTTCCATTTATTAAGGCTATTATTCCGCCTATTTGTTTGTTCTAAAAAAGGCACGATTTTTTATTTTTTTTTTTAAAATGGCGGGTAAAAAATGTTTCTTTTCATGCTTTATGCTTTTTTTTTTTAATAATATCTGACAATAAATTAATGTATGCAATTCTCAATAAAGAATACCATCATTCCTCCAAAAATAATAGAATATTATTAAAATTTGAATTAATAATTAATAGATTAATGTATTTAGATTAACTAAATTAATATTACTATTAATAGAAACTTAACTTTATAATTGTTGTTTCAGTGATTGTCAAAGTCAAATGACAAACTTGCCATAAACTTGCCATATATATAAAATTAATCTCTAAAAAATGTATCAACATAATAATTTTTCTTTTAATAATTTTTTTAATTTTCATTATATAAAAAAGTTGTAACAAATAGATAAAATACTTAAAATAATATTTTATCATAAGATATTTAAATCATTTTTTTATTTGAAGTTTTGTTTTTTTAGAAACTATAACAAAAAGATAAAATATAATAAAAATTATTTTTAAAACAAGCTGTAACAAAACGGACCCAACATTAATTCAATATGTATTAAAACAACTAACCACTATGATAGAGTTTAGATTATCAACTGTGAGGTATTTTTTTCCATCTCTTCTATAAAAAATAAACAAAAAGAGTTTAGATTATCAAAATAGAAATAATAAAAATAGTTTTAATTTTTTTTATAAATACGAATGTTTTAGTTTTTAGTTGTCTTTTGATGAGTATCAAGTGATCAACTTACTTCAAATAAAGTTTGGAATAAAACCAAAAAAATGAAGATTTCAACCCAACACGTTAAATTATTACTTTTTCCACACTTTTTTCTAACAAATATATAATACATACTAATAATTGAATATATGTTTATGTTTGAAAAAAAATCTTAAAAAAAGTTATTCTCTTTATTCTGCAACAATTGTCACATCTTCAAGAAAAATTTGTCTTATAATACTGTTACTTTTAATTCTGAATATAATATTTATTTTCTAATTGTACCATCAAAATTACTATTATATACATCAATACTAAATTATAAGTATTCTATTTTATATTTACAATAATTAAAATATACTAATAATTAATAAAAATACTTTAATATAACCACTATTATTTATCCAATTTATCATATTTTTATTCTGTATTAAATAATCAAATACAACTATTATTTTAAAATAAAAAAAAGTATATATGAATTTGAACTTCATCCATAAATTGAGTGACGATCTTAAATAAATTTTAATTTTTTATATATATTATTTGATCCAACTGTAGAATCTTAAATTAACTATAAAAAATTTGACCGTACAATTTTAAACAAAACTGTAAAAGTTATTTAATGACCTAGTGTGAGTAAAAAATCCATGGCCTATAAGAATTAATGCATATATATAAGATCGTGATTTTTTAATTTTTTAAATGCAGAGAATTGGATCCATTACATCTAACACCCATACATATGCAATTATGCATGATTTTGAGTAGTGTATGCAAGTGGGTCGTACTTCTAGTGTGTGACCACACAACACAATTAAATCAAGAGGGGAATCATCAACTAAGTAGGAATCCTGCATTTGCCACCGCCATAATAAATTAATTAGATTTAAAATGAAGTATATTACTTAATCAGACATTTTATTTTAATATAAAAAAAATATGACAAATTACATGAAACACTGTATTAAATATGTTGTAATTTAGTGTCTTTTCTTTATTATTAAAAAATTAAAATTGTATATTTACACTGTGTATGATGTTGAAATTAATGTTCAAAAATCGTTTGTGTTAATTAATTATAGGAAGTCGAGGTAGGGAGACAAAGATTTAGGTACTGTGGGGTTACTTAGAAATGCACTATGAGGAATCAGTGATACTCATTAATAGATGGAGCATGACATGGTCCTAACTCCGTTCAATTGCATTAGTACCCTCCCAAATTCATGAACCTTCCCTTTGTTACCCGATAAATGAAGCTATCCAAGACTATAAGGTCTAGTAAATTACTACTAGTCATTTGCCTTCTACCTATGCTAGGGGTTTCTACTCAAATAAACTTTCCATTTTCAACTGAGTCTAGCTATTGTAATTTAATAACTCTACTTAAATAAACTTACTATAATTGGGAAAAATGTACAAAAATAGGGCAAGGAAAGAGACTCCATGCTCACCATGGGAAAAATAAATAAACGAGCAAGAAAAGCTCCAAATGAAAGTTTATTAATTTTTTTTTGGGTAAAAAGCTCCAAATGAAAATTATTATATTGAAAATTGAAAGAATTGTTTGTTTAAAAATAACTCTTTTTCACATATGAATTATTAGTTTGTGCAATAGAGAGTATCATTAATTAAATCTTGAATTTTTAAAACTTGAACAATTTAAAAATAAATTTAACACAATGAAACGTCAATTAAGACATTTATAAAATCTGACTCAACATTGATATTGTTTAATTGAATGTTATATTTTAAATTTAAATCTAAAATTTTATTTCATAAATTTTTATTTATATTTTAATATGGAAATTGTTAAATAAAAAGAAAAAGGAGAAGAGAAAAGATATAGAAAGGAAGAAAGTAGAGAGAAATATAAATATTTAAGGTAGGTAGAAAGTCTTGATGATTGAAAATGAATATGAAGAAAAAACCCTGTTAGCCTCATAATTGAGTTCTGAACACCATGTGCATCCTTCAAGTCTCAGTCTCATTGTCTGGCGCCATATTTCATTCTATCCCCACAAAATTGCCCCAATCTTATCCTCTCTCTCAATTTCACCCCTTTCTCTCCTTCAATTTATTTAACAATAAATTAAAAAACAAAAACAAAAAATTTGACCAAACCACAGTTCATTATTTCACTAGATACGAACTGTGTTAGGGGCAAACTCGTCACAAGACTGAAATTAATTAACACTATATAATAACTACATTGCCATAACATATAAACAGCTCCATGCAGCAATGTTGTTCACAAGACACATCATCATATAATAAGTTCATAACATACCATATGATAGCATTATTTATCATATCATATTCATATATACATTCAAATTAAATTACCAACATAACAATGAGTACCGTTATTAAGTTTTTACAAGCTACAACAGTTGCAATACTTATACTACTGCTAAGCACTACCGTCCGGTCATGTCCACCGTCGGAAAGGGCGGCGCTACTAGCATTCAAGGCAGCTCTCCACGATCCATACCTCGGCATCTTCAACTCATGGACCGGCGCCGACTGCTGTCACAAATGGTACGGTGTTAGCTGCGACAAAGAAACCCGCCGCGTCGCCGACATCAACCTCCGCGGCGAATCGGAGGATCCAATCTTCGAACGAGCACACCGGACCGGCTACATGACCGGTTACATTTCACCGGCGATCTGTAAACTCACTCGTCTCTCAAGCATAACCGTCGCCGATTGGAAAAATATATCCGGCGAGATTCCTCGTTGCATCACTTCACTTCCTTTCCTTCGAATCATAGACCTCATCGGAAACCGCATCTCCAGCACTATTCCCGCCGACATCGGTAGACTCCACCGCCTCACCGTTCTCAACGTCGCCGATAACGCTATCTACGGTAACATTCCACCGTCGCTAACTAACCTCAGAGGTTTAATGCACCTCGATATTCGCAACAACCAGATCTCCGGGCCCATACCTAAAGACTTCGGCAGGCTCCCAATGCTGAGCCGGGCCTTGTTAAGCGGTAACAAAATAAGCGGGCCCATTCCAGATTCAATTTCTCGTATTTACCGTCTCGCGGATCTGGATCTATCTCGTAATCAAGTTTCTGGGCCCATTCCAGAATCATTAGGTAAAATGGCGGTTTTATCCACACTTAATTTGGATATGAATAAACTTTCTGGGCCCATTCCAGCGAGCCTTTTTAATTCGGGAATAAGTGACTTAAACTTAAGCCGTAATGGGTTAAATGGTAATTTACCTGATGTGTTTGGTGCGAGATCTTATTTCACGGTGTTGGATTTATCTTATAATAATCTTAAAGGGCCCATTCCAAAGTCTATGGGCTTTGCTTCTTATATTGGACATTTGGATTTGAGTTACAATCATTTGTGTGGTAAGATTCCTGTTGGATCACCGTTTGATCATTTGGAAGCATCGTCTTTTGTCTACAATGATTGTCTATGTGGAAAGCCTCTCAAAGTTTGTGTTAATTAACCAAAATCACTCTCTTTACTCGTCAAATTATATAATAGATATTTGTAATTTTTGTAATAGGAACAAGAGTCCTGTGTTTATTTATTAGTTAGTTGATTCCAATGTATTTGTGTTTGTAATTTTCATCATCATATTACAATATAAATTAGTCAATGCTAAATAATTATGATACGAGGTTAACAGTATATTGGTTCTCATTCCACGAGCTTTTAAGTAAAGTACCAAATCAATGACATGATGAACCAAAGTTCTAGTCTAAATTAATTAAACTGTTGGATTTTGTTTTCATATTCAAGTCCAAGTCAATTCAATATAACATCTATTAGTTTAGACATTTGTTTCATGTCATTCAATATCGATCTCTTTGAAATTTGGACCAAACAATTATATGCTTTTATGTATTAATACACACTAGTATTAGTTTGTCTTTGTAGTTTATGTTATGAAGAAAAAAAGGTTAATTTTTAAATAAGTTTCTTAAATTTTTATAAATGTCAACATTAAATTTATTTTTTTCATAAGTTTCTTATATAAAAACTTATATCAAGGGAACCACGAGCAAGATTAAGCAAATCACTACCAAAATCAATGATGATTTATAATAGAATTTATTTATAATCTATCAATTAAAAAAATTGTAAACTTGGATCAAGTCACTACAAGGTGGGTTGAAGGTCCTAAAATATGTTGAAATTACAGCCAATAAATTATCGTTAAATTTAATATTATTGACCACTTAAAGCATCAAATTGACCAAAAGTTTTGTGTGCTAAATCATCAAATTGAACCTAAAATTGTAAGGTCAATTATTTTATTCCCTAAAATTTACAAATAGGCAAAATTCTCTTAATTTTGTAAATTATTAATTAGTTAATAATTTCATTAAATTATTTGGTTACACTGCATCATCGTCTTCAGATTGGTTTACTGTTACGTATATCAACATAAATGATAAATAATCGTATTCAGATTGATTACCTATGTTTAGATCGACAAAAATGTAAATGATCGTCTCTAGATTGATTACTGATGTGTAGATCGACGAGAATGAAAAATGATCGTATTCGGATTGGTTATTGATTCGTAGATTGACAAGAATGAAAAAATGACGTCTTTAGATTGGTTACCGATACGTCGATCAACAAAAATGAAAAACTATCGTCTCCAGATTGGTTACCGGTGTGTAGATCGACAACAATGTAGATGATCATATTCAAATTGATTAACGATACATAGATCGACAAGAATATAGATGATCGTCTTTAGATTAGTTATCCATTTGTATATTGACGAGAACGAGATAGTTGTCTTTAGATTGATTACCGATGTATATATTGACGAGAATAAAAAATAATCGTCTCCGGATTAATTACTGGTGCGTAAATCAACAAAAATGTAAAAATAATGCATATGTTGTAACACATCATAGAGACCAAATTGAAGGATTGAATTTTTTGGGGTCTTCTTCCTCATCCAAAATTTGTCTTATTCCTCATCTTCAATCTCTTATCTTCCTCATATACCAACTAAATCTCTGAACTGTTTCCTCATCAACCCCAAATCCTTGATATGGATGAATGTAAAATTCAATTTTGAGAAAATGATGAATGGAAAATCTCTATTTGCAAATGACATGGTTGATTTTGTAGAAAATAAAAGGAGCACAATAGAAAAATCTTGGTTTTTAGTGGACATATATATTTCGACTACACCTCACTATGGCTTTCACTTCTCACATCATTAGAAATGGTATTTCCCAATAACACAATTAGAATGTCATACTTAGGAATATGCAAAGGAGAGATCAAGACACAAATACCATGTTCTTTTCGTGATACACCGAAGCATAAAGAGGTTGTGTCACATAGTCACAAAGGATTTGTACATAAACCCCAAAACAAGTAGAACGACAATATTTTGTTTATTTCTTGTGGAAGCATGATCTTTGAATAATTAAACTAAAATGAATCTAAATAAAATTTAGATTTAGAAACATATTCTTCCACTTTCTAAGGGGTTGAAATCGATACCTCTACCAATTTCGTAGTCATACACACACAAAAAAGCACAAGCATCAGCACTGTAACAAAATTGTTTGTACTACAGCATAAATATAAGTTAAATCTAATCCAAAATCCACTTGCTAACATACTTCCATAATTGTATAACTATTTTTTAGAGACATCTAATCATATTTTTCATATTATTAATATTAAAATATTATTTTATAATATTTCCACACAATTATCAATATATAAAGCATATGATTGAACATATATGTAATTTTTTTTTTTACAATATTGATGTATGATTATAAAATCTCATAGAAATATGAAATGTACTTTACAAATACTTATCATGGATCTGCCTTTAAAAAAAATAGTTTTCACACATCTTCTCCTCGTGGAGTATCTATTAATCAATGATTTGATAGTTTTAGAGCATTGTCAAAACGAAAATGATGTATGTATACTTATATATCTTATAGAAAATTTGGGAGGAAAAGAAATAGATAGGCATCTGATAGATGTAATATGTTGATGATATGATAAAAAGAGAGAGATCGAGATAAAATACTGTGTTAAATAGATGTCTAAAAATTATTGTACATATATAAGAGTTTTTGCCAAAATAGTAGTAAGATCAAAATTAATTAATAATTTGAATCAAGAAATTAATGAGCTTAGTTTAAGATATATCCTTTTGAAAATCTTAAATTCAAATTTTAGTTGGATCAAAAATCCAATATCTTTCCATTGAATTCAAATTATTAAAGTTTATTTTTGTGAAGAACCAGCTAGTTAAGAGAAAAAAATCTTAAGGATTTTTGTTCTAAACTTTAATTTTTGTGGACCCAAAATATCGCATGGAATTTAAGAACTATCACCCAATTTCTCTTTAATGATAAATGTTTTTAAAAACTTACTTTTGGTGGATCCCACAATTAGCTGCACATACTTATACTTATATTCTTTTAACTTAAAATAATTAATAAATATTTTAATTCATACTTCAATCAAATAATTGAATTCATATTTTTATCTAAAAATTAATATTTATTTCATTGTAAAATATTATTTTGAACTTTCTCCATTCTACAACAAAGGTGTCACAGTTTTTGCTTTTTCTTTTTGATTTTGTTTATAACACTCCATTTTTCTTCATCTAGAACTATCTTCAATACCTTCACCTATTTTTGAATTTTATTTTTCTTCATTTTTAGTTTTTACTTCTAATTTTAAAAAAAATAAATAAGGGAAAGAGAAATTATCATTAATCAAAATAGTACTAATACTCACTTACAACGGTCTCATTATCACAAGAAATTTAAGTTTTGTCTCATTAGATTACAAGGTCTTTTTTTATTAATGAAATTTCATGCGCAACTTATTGGTCATTGGCTAAAACTTCTAAATGAGAATTCAATTATGAATTTTTTAGAAGCAAAAACAATTTTGCTTTTTTGTTGTTGTTGTTGTTGGTAAGTGTTGAATCTAGAGTCTACACTTCTATGCAAGATCTTTGTTTGCATTATTTTTTGAATGTCAATTTGACTAAAAAGAAATAATTTTGACACAAAATATTATTGGTATTCTTGAGAAAACTTCAACAAATGCACTTGACAATATCTTTTTGTTACTTGATGAAAGTTGTCGATGTTGAAATAATGTTTGATATCTAAGTATTGGACTATTCATATTATGAATAGATATTAATATCAATAGAATATGAAATACCAATTAAGGCTAGAAAGAATAAAATTATGCTTAACCATCCAATATATATATTAAACATAAGCTAGAATGTCAATTAAGACTAAAAGAAAAAATGAATTTTGTAAAAAATACAATACAATAAAAGAAAAAAGAAAACACAATATAACTAATGAAAGAAAATTACAATAAAAAGAATACAAGTTGTAATCACATCAGCTAAACAAGAAAGTTAATGTAAAAAGTGGTAGGGGTACATGTGCATAACTCTCGTTGAAGTTTTCTGCATACTTACGACAAACTTGAAAGTCTTTTTGTGTCTGAACGTTATTCATTCTAATATAGAACGAACCAAAAATTTCAATTTTAAGTTTTTAAATGTCAAATTTAGTTAACAAAACTTAACTATTAGATGATATAAGGAGAGAGACAATAAAAAATGTCTAACTAGATAAGGCAGAAGAAGAAAAAAGAGTGAAAATTTATTTACTATACTGTATACACAGAATTAAAAATGTTTAATTACTGTTTAGAAAAAGCATATAGAACAAGAAACGATAAGGGTAAAAAGATATAAAGAAAGCCCACACTGGCTAAACAACAAAAATAATCATATCGCAAAAAAAACTGTTGAAAATCTTTGAAACTCCAAAATCTATTAAAGGCTTTAACGCAATCCATGAATGATCTTCCGAATCAAGTTTCTTGATAGGGAAGGGAAATATTTTGAGAAATTAAAAACATATCATTAACTTTGGTTTGGAAATTTCTTCCAGTAGATGCAACTATGCTAGAGGTCAAACATGACAATGGCTTGAAGATTATCTTAGACTTGTATTGTTACCATGTAGTGGAGAGTATTTAGGGGAGAAGAAAATGAAGAAAAGATTTCTCTCACAAAAAAATGCAATATAATAATAACGATTCTTGATTTAAATAATAAATAAAAATAAAATTAAATAGTATTAATAAAATGAGAGAATAAATTACATCAATAATTACATATATTTATATAGTCAATTAAATAAACAATTAATTAAAATAAAATAACTAATTAACTATTATAACTAATTAACTAATTTAACTAACTAACCAACTAAAATATGTAAAATTATAATATGAAACTGTATTGTTATCACTTAGATGAAATCCCATGAACAACTTACTACCCTTGAAGAACGATTGACAAAGACAGGTTGAGACTATGGCATATTTAGGAGCAATTCATGATTAGAGTGGTGCAAGAACAAAGTAACGAAGACAATAGTCTTAAGACCTCCAACAAAATATACAATTTTTACTTAATTAAAAGATCTCATATAATCATGTCATGAGTTTATGACCCTAAATATTTACTACTTTAAAAACTAAAGTCAATAACATTTTATCTAAAATGAACATTGTCTCCTCAAATATTACACGGATTGATTTTATTGTTAATCGAAAACAACATAATAAATAATAGTAAAAATAAAAATATAGTAATTTTACTAAAATTTTATTAGAAATTTCCTAAAACATTAAATTTTGTCTTTAAGTCTCGCTATGGGTTGGGCCAGCACACTTTCCATGATGAGAGAAGACCCATGGTGGTGAAGGTTGCAGTAAGCTGTCTCATGGCAAGCAATAATTTGATATACTATTTTTTTTTTTTTTTTATGATTTTCTTTCTCTACTTCTGCAATCTCTTTAGCGAATAGTATGATATAAGAAACTTTAGGGTACGGTATTCGTCCCATGTTTTTGTATATCATCATTAAATAATGGACATTTGCTATAAGGTTAAATAATTAATTAACATGAAAATAATAACTAAAAAAAAAACTGTCAATTGAGAAGAGTAATTGCTGAATACGACATATTATTTAACAAATACAGGATTTCATAAATGCAACATCTCCACTCTAATGCACATGAAAAGTACTACTAAATAAATTATTTTGTCTAATAGGAGACAAAAAATAAGTGGATAATATTAGAGATGACGAACACCACACGTGGCGTGAAAACGACAAAAATCCGTAGCTGTTGCATTGCATATTTGAGGAGGCTCACACATGATTTTTGTTTTTGAAGAAACCCTCTCACATGATTGTAGGCACTGTATTGCCGATGGTAGGAGCTTACTTAAAGACAGAGAGAGGTTAAGATCACTCTGAATTTTTTATTTATTTTTTAAAATAAATATATTTACAATAATATTTATTTATAATATATTATATATATAATCAATGTCTTACTAATAATATTAAATTGTGGAGTGGTTTAGTAGTAACGAAATTTTTTATAAATTTTATGTTTTAAAACTGGATATTTTTAAAAATTAAAATTATCATTACATCAAAATATTTTGTATATAATCTATTTTTTATTGGCTTCCTCAATAAAATTTGTCAAGATCTGAAACTAATATTGACTATTGATAACCTTTAACAACTAAAACAAAAATCCTATTTATCTGGTAAGATATCAATTTTTGTTGTGAATTAATTTTCTTTTATACTTATATTTAAATAGGAAAGTATTTGATAATTTGTGTGAATTTAGTTATTGATAAAATAAATAAATTATTTTACATAGTTCAATTTTCTTTCGTGTTTTATTTATGATTTCGTTATTTGAATGAATGTGATGTTGTGTTATTCAAAGTTTTAATGTGATATTATTTATTTTTAAAGTATAGTGTTATTAAAATCAAAGATAACTACCGTTATTATTAACATCATTTTCAAAAGAATATTAGAGTTATAATCACTTTAAACAAATCAAAAATTAAATATAATTAATTTGAGTTTTGAATTGAAAAGATAATTTATATCAAGATAAATATAAAAATGTAAAATCTCAATATAAAATTATTGACTTATTAGTTGATAATTGTTGTTTTTCTTTCTTATTAATGAAATATTATTATTTGAAAAAACGACAAAACAATTCTACGATTGCCTATCAGAAAAAATCATTGCATTCCTAGACTTCTATTATTCTATGTCCTATCAGGAAAAGCGTCGACGTCTTTTACTATTCATCTTCAATCAATTTTGACACTCTTGAATGTAAAATTTATTATCATGATGATGTAAACAAATAGAGTCCCAAACCATCGTCAAATTATGACCCTCTCTAATTGTATTAAATTTGATTAAACTATCAAATTAACACTCTTTCGAGTTGATGATTTTAGGTCGCGAAAATAAATAAACTCACGCGTAAATTTTATTGTTGATAAACTCTTATAAATTTAAGAAAATTTTGATAAAATTAATAAATTTTCAGTTATATTTGTGTTTTGACGAGTTTAAATTAGTTTATATTAAAATATAAAATTTTAATAAATATTAGTCGATATTAATTTAATTATGTATGTGTTGCAATATCTTTAATTTTAAAAAGTAAATTTATGTTTTTAGAAATAACTACTATGCATCGACATGAGTTTGTTTTTTTTCCTACGATTTTATTTTAATTTATCATAATATTCATTAATGGAGATGAAATATTAAATTAATATTATTTTAATGATATTATATTTTATATACATATTATTTTAATATTAAATAAACTCGATATGAGTTTAAGAGTAGATTTTATATAAAATACATAAGTTTATTTAAACTTTTGAGTTTGACAACCTTTTATAATTTTAACCTTTTAGATAAAAAAAATGAGAAAAAGAGAAGAAATATGAAGAAAGGTAAAATGACTTTGCCTCCTAAAGATAAATAATCATTGTCAAATATATTTAGTATGTTATCAGGTTGAGTAAAAATAAGTATCTCATCTGGTGGACATGAAAGACAAATATAATAAGAAAAAGAAATGATATAATTTTAGATAAGATACTTTAGAAGAAATGTGAAATTGGAATAAAACTAAAAATTATAACAAAATTTAGTATATTTTTATATATAACTATAAATATTTTAAAACCCAATAACTTAATTGAATAAAGAAGGAGAAAATTGTAAACAAGATTACTTAAATTTAAATTAATAATAAAATTAGAAGAAAAAACCACACCTAAAATTTGATATTTCCATATATACTATACACTTTTGTACCTACGAATTGAACAAAAATTGAATTTTCAATACATATATTCTTTTCGAGGTCCAATTAACAAAGCCCAACAGAGAACAAGAAATAGCCCACTCATGGTCTCCAATTTGGAACATTCTTTATTCAGAAAAATTGAATTTTATATCTCCAACACACTTTGATTTATACCCTCCAAAATAATAAAAATCTAAAATTATCCATTTGAATTTAATTCCATCCACGGTTAAAAAAATTTACTCCAAATCAACCACTCAACCAAATTTCAGGTACGTTAATTTTTTTTTTCCAGAAAAATCCGGTATAAAAATTTAACTATCGTAAATTTCGTTTTGTAAAATTTTCACTAATACAAATAACATACCGTAAATTTCATTTTGTCAAATTTTCGGTAGTACAAATTCATAGAAATTTGGTATTTGAAATTTTCGATATGTATTTTGTACTACCAGAAATTTGGAAAAAAGACGACCATTATGTATAAATTTAATTGAAGCATTCACAACTAATCAAATTTTTGAGTCACAGAAAGTAGGAATATTATGGGCAAAAGAGGTTGATCAACAAAATCGAGTAGCTGTTATCAACTAAAAGACATCGAAATTGACTTATGATTTAGATGACATCCCTAATTGAAAGAAAAAAAAAACAGAAAAAAGCAAAAAATAAAAATTAAAAAAAAAGGAAAAAATAAAAAAAAATTACACACCGGAAATTTTAAATTTCCAAGAAATATAACTATCAGAAATTTCGTTTTGTCATATTTTCGGTAGGATAAATAACATATCGGAAATTTTATTTCGCAAAATTTCTAGTAGTATAAACTACTGGAAATTTGACAAAACAAAATTTTCGGTAGTTATATTTTCGTATCAGATTTTTCAGAAAAAAAAATTTACGTACCAAAAATTTAGTTGAGGGGATAAATTTTAGAGTAATTTTTTCTAACTGTGAATGAAATGAAATTCAAATGGATAATTTTATATTTTTATTATTTTAGAGATATAAATAAAAGTGCGGGGTATAAAATTCAATTTTCCTTTGTCCAATGGATTGATTACCTCATAAGCGAGCTAAGTAGCTACTCCAAAAATATACTGGGCCTCTTCTCTAACCAAGTATTCCAAGTGCCATTGAATTGTTGGCCGTGGGAACTATGTGATAAAATTGCATGTAATTAGCAATTCTGTCACTTCTAGTTATTAATCAAAATCAGTATAAATTATGCACAACAAACCATTTGTTCCGGTCTCCTGGACTGGGGCTGAGCTC
Source organism: Cicer cuneatum (assembly GCA_037974295.1). NCBI lineage: Eukaryota > Viridiplantae > Streptophyta > Magnoliopsida > Fabales > Fabaceae > Cicer > Cicer cuneatum. Next base: position 66,396,584 of record JBBPBO010001984.1, on the reverse strand, counting down.
ATTTTATCAGAGATCAAGTCGACAAGGTCTATCTTCTAGCAACATAATGTTATACTCAATTTAGTCTACTCTAATTCCAACAGTTTCGTCTTATTAAAGAATTTTTCATCTCGACAAAAGTTATGATTTTGTTGGTTACCTTAAATCTTAAATATAAATAATATTTGTTCTAACAAAGTTAATATATACAACTTATTGTTTAAATCTCTACTCTTTTCTCAACTACTTCCTAACTTGAACATCAAAATATCATATGTACTACCGTTTTCTTTACCACTTTTATTTGGTAAAAAGAAATGATAGTTTAATTTGTTTTGCGTTTTGACGGCATAGAGCATAATTTGGGGGATAGTTAATGAATACAAAATTGAACTCATCCACTTTTCCTTTCAGCACATATATAGGCTTTTATTTCACTTTCCACATCCAACATTAAAAGGTAATAATCCTTTTTAAAAAAAACTTTGACTAAATTATTCCTAGTTATAATTATACCAATAGCTTTCGGCAACTTACCCCTTCAATTATATAAGTACATTATACTGCTGTAAATCAAAATGAAGACTTAAGGAGGCAAATTATGAGTCAGAAAAGAGACAAGACGAGAAAAGATTTGAAATCTAGCTAGAAGATGGAAATAAATAGTAACAAGTATCTATCAAACATTGTAGATTTTTGTTGTTTGTTGAGGGAAATACAATACAAAAACAATAAAGACAGTATGGTCCACTGCAATTATGTATATTTCATTCTACTACTTAGTGCAAACAAGCAAAATGAAAAGTAACTTAAAGATTGTACATTGAAACAGTTAAGAAAAGTAGGTCCTCTGAACTTAGAAGTTATAAGTGGTATCTTCTATAGTAACCTATTAATGGCATACCTTATCAAGATAATATTTAGCCGACACAAGGAATAACTGTTTAATTTACAACTAGTATTAGGGGAACTTGTTCCTACTTTTAATCCTTGTGCTTTCAAACGACTACCAGATTCTCCGCATAAGGGACCATTCATTGAAGTGACACATTCACATTGTCAATCCAAACGTATAGATGTATATATATAAGAAGAACATCCAACACAAATCAATATTTACTAAAACCAATATTCATCTCTATGAGAGGGATTTATGTAAGTATAATAACAATTTTAATCTTAATAAATACACAAAAGAAACAAGTAATTAATTAGCTCAAGCTTTTGACCTGTAAATAAAAAAAGCTCTAAGCTTTCAATTATGAAGAGAAGAAGCTTTTTTTTTTTTTTTACTGGATGAAGAGAGTAAGCTTGAGCACGTGTTAAGGAATAATAACTTCAGTAGCTCATTATTATGAATTATAAAGACTTTATTCAACAACAAATTACTACTCTCCACGAGATAAACAGTGTTATTATTATTATTTTTTCATATATTCTCTCCACAGTACTTATGTTGAAAATAATCTTAAAGATTTTCCTCTTTTTCTTTCATTAGAGATGTAGTTTAAAGGTTTTTTTTTAAGAATAACTTCTCTTAATTATTTTATTATCTTATTTAAACAATTACTTTTTCACATAGATTTAATTTGTTGTTCGTGTTTTATTTTTTATTTTATTGTGTGAGTGCAATGTTTATTATGTGGGTACCATACTTTTAAGTAAGGGGTTTATTGATGCTATCACTAAATTCAACAAATGATTTATCAATAAATGGTTGAATTGATATTTTTTGAAAATGAATTGAATTAAAAACTGTAGATCTTGTGTTATTCTTAACCACTTACCATGTATAAAAGAAATTAATTTAATTATTAAAATTATAATTCTAGTATTATTATTTTTTGTTGACTTATGAAATATTTGCATGTATTGTTGGCATGTTTGTTGCTTTTTTAATTAGTTTTTATCAAAATGTGAATAAAGAATAATCCATGCTATGATGAATTTGCTTATAGTTTAGAGACGCATATAGATATCTTTTTCAATAAAATTCAAAGGAGTTCACAACGCTGCTAAACTTACTAATAAACAATGTTAATATATTATAAAGTAATATTATTTCGACATAAAATTTATCACACTTTATATCAACGTATTAAAAATAAATGTTGAATCCCCGACAATTACCATTTCCCCACTCTCCTAACATGTATACTAACTTTCATGATATCACAATTTCATCGACGAACAATTTCTCTAATCATAATATGCAGGTGAGTTGTATAGAAAACACATAAAAAAGTGTATAAGCAGATATGTAAGTATAAACAGTTGTAGTATTGTACAATTCTAATTCTAATACACGTATTTTGTAGCTATACATAACTTTTGACCATAATATTCCAACAAACTACGTTAATGCCACATCTGTACGTCGTTATTCTCTATGTACAAACAGAATTTCTCAATCACAAAAAAAGAATAATAACTAATTAATAAACTGCGTCACGTCACTCGTGCAAGAACCACACGTGTGTCAGAACTCGGCAAAAGAAACACTATTCTCAAAATCAGACGACGGTGAAGTAGGCAACAACGGCGACGGCGGAGATTTCAACTTTTCAAAGTAGTCATTTATATTCAGTCCAGCAGCTAATTTACCCTCCGTCAAATAATCGTCATCTCTTGACGGAATAAACGGCGGCCGTACAACCTCCGTTAACAAATCCCACTTCACCCCTCTAAAGAATTCATGCTCCTTAATCTCACAAGCACCTCGAAAATAACCCAATCGCTTCATAGGATCCTTCTCTAACAACCGTTCAATAAGATCCGTTAACGCCGTTTTCCTTCCAACAAACTCCGGTGTCTTGAAAAGCACGTTTCGAAACGTTTCCTTCCGATTCTTCCCTTTAAACGGCGTTTTCCCACACAACATCTCGTATGTCAAAACCCCAAGGGCCCACCAATCAACAGCGAATTCGTGTCCATCGCCTCGAACAACCTCCGGTGCGACGTATTCCGACGTGCCGACGAACGAGTTAGACCGTTCGGTGTCGGAGAAACTCAACCCGCGTCGACTCACTGGACTGACTCGGGCAGTCTTTGCATTCTTCAACGGCTTTCTGTTAAGTGGGAGCCTCCAGTGGCGAATTTCGCGGCGAGATTCGTGGTTTTCTGAAATGACGGTTTTAATTTTAACGGTTTTAAGGGAGAGTTTGCGTGAGAGATCGAAATCAGTTAAGGTGACGTGTCCTGATTGTTGAATGAGGATGTTTTCGGGTTTAAGGTCGCGATATGCGATTCCCATGGTATGAAGGTGGTCGAGAGCGCAGAGAATCTCCGCTAAATAGAAACGGATAACCGTTGGGGAGAATACATGATCCGTTTGACGGTAACGAAGAACATTGAGGTCACCTCCTGGGCAATAAGGAACGGCCCAGCCCAATAATTGATCTGTTTCGAAGAAGCCCAAAAGAGAAGGGAGAAATGGATGGGCCAAAGTGGATAAGACATGGATTTCCCAACGGGCTCGACGGTGAGAGTCGTGAGTGGATGATTTATCAACTACCTTAAGTGCCATGTAAGAGGAGTTGTTGTTGTGTTGTTGTTGTTGTTTTTGTTGAACGAGGAACACGGTTCCCATTGCTCCTTTACCTAAAACTTTGAGTGGTTTTAGGTTGTTGAGGTCAAGTTTTTCCGTACTGAGTGCAATCGTAGAATCCATATTCTGTCTCCAGTGGGATAGGTGAAGGTGGATTTGAGATAGAGAGAGAGACATGGTTCTGATTGTTCCCAATTTGGCTTTTATAACAACTTTTCTTTTATCTTTTTCTGTATTTTGTTGTTTTTCTTTTTTGTTTTGTTTTCTGTTTCTTACTGTGTCTCTATACTATTGCTTCTTCGGTGATAGGCCCAACCTCACACGATGTGATATTCTTTTCCCGTAAGATCTTACTAACTTATTTTATTTTTGGTAAATTACTATTTTAGTTACAGAAAGTATTTGTTGATTTCTTACTAAAGGATACTATTTATTATTATAAGCGTCTTTGAAAAATACAATTAAAATAATTTATAATTTTCATAATGTTAGAGACTATATTTATTGTAAAATAACAATGTTTTTATATTTTAAGATTAAAATAATAGTTTATTTTTAAAATTTTTATTTTAAATTAACTAATTTTTATTCGATTTTGATCTCTAGTTTTATTCCGTCAATTGAATTAGCTATTTATATCAAATATATGCTAATTTTGTCTGCATGCATGTCATAGCATACTTATTAGATTTTAAAGGTATTGTAATAGAAATGTAAAAAAACATATATCGCAATCATATAATTTACTATATTATATTATGCAGTTTTTATAAACAGATATTTAATTGGTTATTATTGTGACAAATTATTATTAACGTAAAACTCAAAAATACATTTCTTTTATTTTCACGTGGGCTTATCACTTTTGAACACAATCAATTGAATACTTACATGTCATTTGATTTTAAACTCACCTTTTTTTTAATATATCAATTTTAGAGTAAAGCTAGGGGACAAAGTTTACATGATTTGATGAAAATGAATTAAATAAGTTACTAAAATAGAACAAAAAATAGTATGAGATTTATACTAAAATAAGATTATAAAATAAATTAATAGACTAAAGAGTAAATTATTATTTTTTAATTGATAAGCAAATTCTTATGACATAAGATTTTTTGTGTTCTTTTTAATAATTGTATTTTCTAAAAAAAATTGTTTATATTTATCTATGGTTTACAAAATTTTTAATACAATATTTATTATTAATTTATCAATAATACTCTTTTAGTATTTATTGTAGAGAGAAATAGATGAACTTAGATAAGGAATAAGTACCGATAACCAATATAAAATTATTATCTATTATATTTCATTTTTTGATTTTGACATTATTATTATTGTGCGAGATATTTTAACCGATTAAGACTTAAATTTCCTTAACAAAATATTAATAAGTATAATTTAATTTAATTTTTATTTTTCTATTGTTAGTTTTTAATAAATGCACAATAAATAAAAGTACCACTTATTAAGAGACGGAGTATGTACTAACGTATAGGATATATTTCATTCAAGTAAGGATGGTAATTATATTATATATAACATAATAATTTTTATGGAGGGATATAGCTTATAATAACCACCATTATGAGACATTGAGATTATATAGGCGTTTTCATACTTATAAAAAATATATATATAAGCATTTTCATAAAGGGGAAGCGTGTTGTTGATTTCCAGAAGAGAAATCATATTTTATGAATAACAAAATGAAGAGAAATCATATAAAGAGATGTAACTACACGTGTGAGACATAAAAAAGACTTATCTAACAATAATGTCCCTTTTAAAAAAATGCCAATTTGCTAAAGAAAATGACAAAATGAATTTGTCGTACAGTAATCACATGGGTTCCCCTATTCTAAGGAGTGCGTGAACGTGCACTATCTATGCTATACCACTTGATGTTGGAACCTTTTGTGACCTTGTCATTTACTTATCCATTCTTCTCTATATTGTGCTTCTTTCTTCAACTAATAAAAAAAACAGGACATTTCACTCACCCTTCATTATGCCACTTTAAATTCTCAGTATGCTTATATAGGATTTCAATTGATATGATATGCTATGTGTACTCCATTTACATTAATTAATTATATATACTACGTCTTGACGGACACTGTCTCTCCACTTTTTATTGCAACAATAGTATAGTTTTATTTGTTACATTTTTAATAGAATTTTATTTTCATTTTAGTTTCTGTTTTTTGAAATATTTTCATTTAACTAAGAAAAAATAAATAGAATTTTATACATGAATTTAAATCAACTAAACTAATCCAATATACACATAAATTTATTAATTAAATCCTAAACAAAAGTACAAATGTTTTAATTTATTAAACTAAATATATATGTCTGGTGATCAATTTAGGCAGGTTTTAAATGAGATTACTCTCTCATTTTTGGAGCATTATTAATCAAAAGGGATTTATTCTATTATATCGACTTATTCTTTGTTCTTGGCGGGCATTCAGGTTGGGGAGATCATTTGGTAAAAAATGTCTAGATCTATGCAAAGGTTTGAAAAAGATAGGCTCCATATAAGGTAATTGTTCCTCCTAAGAGTTACTTCTAGATAAAAATCTTAATCGTCAAAATCTTTTTAGACATAGAGTAATTGTTGGCTTTAGGGTAAAGCCAACATCTTGTATGTTTTGTGGTGTGTCGATGAGTTGGCAAGTCATTTGTTTGTCATTGTGAATATGTCCTTTGGGGTGTGGTAAAAGACTTTTAGGTTGTTAGGGTGGGAGTTAGTAATACCTCTGAATTTGTTCCGTTTATTTGCAATGTTTGGGGCTCTTAGGGGTGGTTGAATAAGATTAGGTTAGGTTTGACTCTGATTTAACATTCAGTTGTGTGGTTCATTTAAAAGTCTCAAAATGATTTGATTTTCTTTGGAAAAATGGTGACTATTGAGCAATTGGTGGACATGATAACATTATCCTCATTGAAGTAGTTCCTGAGTAACACCTTTAGTTATTCTTGCACTTTTTACAAATGGGAGGTGGAACCTATCTTGTGTTTGGACCTGTAGAAGTTTGTGGGTTGTGATAAGAACCTCAAGAGCATGAAGGTGATCCATATTTTTATAAATTAGGATGAACTTTATTTATTTTAATTTGAATTGTAATAATTCTTAGTTTGTTTAATTTGAAATTGTAATAGTTTAATTTAGATTTATTTGATGTCATGTGTAAGTGAAGATAATTTGCTTCCTTACATTTAGTTTATTTAAAAAAAAATATGATCTAAGCTCAATATGGACCTAGAGAATAGTGTCATTTATGGCCTATTTAGGTTTATAGATATTTTTACCATAAATAGGCATTTATAATCTCATTGAAACAAATTTGAAATAAATTAAAGTTTTCTCTTAATGAGAATGTAGAGTGAACTATGTCTTCTATTTGAATTCTTGGATTATAACTTGTTTGAATTTTATCAATAATTTCCTTACCGTTGTGACAATTCTCCATGGGCTTATCAATCATCATTGAATGTGATGTCTTCTCCATCTTCTTCATCTAACTCATGATTGTTTATTTCTTTTCCCTTTTATTTTGTCACTTTATTTGAAGAAATTATCACCTGGTGGATTCTTCACCTCTTGCGGAATCAACCCAAATCCACATCAGGTTGTCTGGACGAATCAGTTTGAGCTTAGTGTGTTGTTTGTCTGGTTCTTGTTGCTCTTCTCAATGGATTCTCCTTTTGTTCTATCTTTGGTGTAGTTTTGCTCATGACATACAATTAGGTTAGTGGTGCCCTCCATGAAGTCTTTCCCTCCTACTTCCGGTCACAGTCATTTATCCCTTTTATTTTGTTTTCTTTGTAATTTAAATTTGAATGCTCCTTGTAATTATGTGATTTTGTTTCTAATATAATTTTACCATTAAAAAAATTAAATATATGTATTTTTATTTATGATTTTATATATTTACTAATTTGTTTCCTCTAAAAAAAATCTGTCACCCTATCTAATAATTAAAAAAAAAAAATTGTCAATTAAGTAATCTAGATGGAGCAGTTTGAGCTAGTGCCACCATGTTGAAAGTTGATGATCCATTAGATGGGTACTGAATTAGTAGTGGCTTCATTGTCAAAAGTGCGGGCTTTATGCAAACATAAAAGATGTTGAGATATTATAAAACATAGCATATAAATTAGAATTAGGAAAATGCCAAGTCTATAGTTAATTAAAATAGAACTAGAGAAGACAAGTGGAGGACAGAATGATTATGCTTCCTTTAACACTAACAACAAATTAGCTTTTGATTTTGCAAATTCAATTGTGACTTTGTGGAGAAAAATATTTACAAAAGAAATGACCTCACGTATAAAACAAGTCATTTTAATTCATCAAATTAAATATATATTTTTGCAATTCACAAAATGATGAATACGATCTACAAAATTAAATAACGTGGAATCATGATCTAGTTAGGTGATATTCCGTTGGATCTAAATCCTTCATTACATTTACCTACCGACTACAAAAAATTATTTAATAAATCAGTAGATATATGCTTCAACCTATAGTTGGTGTTGTTCTTTAATATATTGTATATGAATATATGATATAGTGGGATTATGATTCCAAAGTGGATTATCACAACCTCTCATACATGGCTAGATGCTTTCTGGATTTATGAAGATATTATCATCAACCGTGCATTAAAATTTTTGGTATAATTAACAGCACTTTTAAAAAATATAAGTTAGTAAAAATGCGCTATTAATTAATTTTTGATTTTGATGTAGTAACTTTCAAATAAAAATATTGATTTAATTATAAAAATTATATTCCCCTTTCTTTTCTTTTAAGTCCTCTTTGAGATTTTTGGAAATCGAAAATGAAAATTACATAAAACATGAGGCTGCAAATAATTAAGTTGTTCTCAATGCTTTCACCACTTGCAGCACTGACTTCATAATTATAGATAAACAACTCACAAGCATATGTTCCGACCGACTTTGTTCTACGCCAATAGTTCGATTTTTTTTGAAAAGTTTATGTTTTTTAATAAACAAAATAAATTAATGAAAAATATAGGAGATATTCTAACCCATTATAAATGTAAAATCAGCTACTAGTACTTTGCAAACATGCATGTCAAAGGATTAAGTAATACACCAATTATAAAAAACAAGACCAGAGTATGATAGAGTTTTGATTATGTTGTTGTTTTGGTGGAAATCATTAAGTAATACACCAATTATAAAAAACAATAGTTATAAAATTTATTGGTTTCGGTAGCTTTTTGTGATTGTCATAGCATTTTCTTAAATTAAATCAAATGGAATTGTCTGAAATCTGGTTCGGTAAGGAATGCTTAGGGATAACAATAGCTACCTAGTATAGGTAAAGATAGATATTATTTTGATTCAATATCTTAATATAAAATTAATTATAAATTGTTTTGTAAAGAAATAATTATAAATTCATTACTTTAATTTGGTGTTAAGTACAATTTAATTATAAGTTATTTACTCTATTCTAAAATTTGTTGTTTTAATTGAATTTATAAGTTTCACTTTTATTATTTAATCATTACAAAAATTATCAATACTTTCCTGTCTTTCATTATTCATATTAAGATTTTGTATAATATTCTATTAGAAAAAAAGCTATTTGAACACAAATTGTAGACACACTATTTAACACATATACCTACATATATAATTACAGTGAATAGTATTTTTTTTCAAAAGAAAATCAAAATTATTTTATTTTTTCTTTTAATTTATTAATTGAGACATCTTTTTGTGACACATATACAAATTTATACATTAACCAATTTGAATATTTTATTAACTACTAAAATATTAATCATTAATCATTTATTTAACGTATATCTCATTAGCCACTAAAATATAAAATATTAACCATTTTAAAGTACTATAATTTAGTGATTAAAAAATATTTTAAAGTGGTTAATATCATATATTTTAATAATTAATAAAGTATTCAAAATAGTTAAAAATACAAATCTATATGTTACGTTAAAAAAGTGTTTTTACTTTTTTTTAGAAAAAAAAAAAAAAAACAAT